>OY728128.1:1518144359-1518664347 GCA_963277665.1 Viscum album
TGTCGGGCCGTGTTCGTTTGGCCCGCACCCTCCGCGTTAGATAACAACAATGGGAGAAAATAATTCAACACATTAAACAACAATTTTAAATAAATTAAAATTGTTCATTTGAAACCGGTTCTTTAATTTTAAAGAAACATTGATGAGAATAAGGGAATTTCCAAAACAAATCCCTACCTCGTCAAGTCGTCGTCTGCGGGTTCTACACGGAAATTGATCACCACGGAAGGAGGAGATCGTCGTGTCGCGGAAGGCGTCGCGTCGTCGCGAAAGGACGTTGCGTCATCGCAGAATCCGGCGCTGCGTCGACGAACTAAACGGACCAAGAAACAACAGATTTAATTATAAATAATTAAATCCGTGTTTTGTTAAAAACCACAGAGGAGATTAAAAAGAAACCTGAGATCTCTTACCTCAAGCAGTTGGTGATCGGAGATCGGGGCGGGGAAGAACGTCTCGGATGAAGCGTCGTCAAACTCCAAGGGTGACGGCGTTCTTCGCGTTCTTCCCATTCTTCGCGAAGGAGGATGAAGGCTCAATAATTCTGTCAAAGCCTCTCAACGTGTAATCCTCCAAATGTTGTGTTGGTCTTATTTTATTATTACGCCAACAAATGAAAAAGAGGTAAGTAACGACCCATTAATTCATAGAATTAATTCAACGAAAGAAACTGCCCATTTAATTCATGAATAAAAACCGCCCAATTAAATGGTCTGTTAAGAATTTAAGAAAACGCGTCAGTTGACTTTCATAATGACGGGTTTTCGCGGGTGCGTTACTTAGCGGAAAAGAAACGGTGGGGCTCGTGCAGGCCCCACGTCACAAATATCCTACCAAGAGGGTAGGATATTTTTGGATAGTACCCTATCCATTTCAACTCAGTTTAAGTGGCTTTCAAGTGGCTTCAAGTGGCTTAAGTGAAATAAAATAAAGTTTGTCGTACAATTATTTTATTTCTTAACTTTAAGCCCGAAAATTAAAAACCACACCCGAGAAAACGCAACTCCGGAAGAGGTGTTTCTAAGAAAATATCGGCGCTGCAATTTCTTCGGTGCCCTCAGAATTAGATTTCGGGCACCGGTTCAAAATTTAGAAAAACCCGCTCGTCCTTTCACTGAACGTACCCGAGCCAAACTTCAAAAAATGATTCAGGGCACACCAGGCCTCGGAATCAGGTGCCGTCAGAAACTGCGTTCTTGTAAAATTCCAAAGAAAATTATGAAAAAAATTACCTTGAAATTTACAGGTCTTTACAGTCCCAATACCAATTTTGGTCCCCTCATCCATGAACATCCCATGCCCAAGTCAACACTCTATTGTAGGGTTCTTTCCAGTGTCCGGACTTACAACCATGAATTATACTTGGGTATCTGATGGTGGCTCGAGCATGTTTTGAGTAACATATAATTGGCCACCACCAAATGTGTATAATAGATATCCCGTATTAAAAGATATTTTATGGAATACATAAAAGCATGAAAAGATAAAAAAAGATAAATGAGGTTATATTAGTAAACAATGTTTACTTAAATCATTTACATCATTTAATCCATAGGTTATAAACATCATTTATCACACACCAACCTATTCTGGTGAGCCACTATGCATAAGGGGATAAGTTAAGTTCCCTATCATACTAGGGGAAATATTTTACATACAATCACATCACACTTACCTTGGAGTGTTATTCAAGGTTGTTTCATCCAATAAAACCTTTAGGGGAATATAGCCTCAATATAACTCCCTAACTTGTGAATTCTAGGGCTAGGTTTTAGAGCCTCAGTCCAACCTGAACCATGGGTGTACAACCTCAAGTCAATACCCCACATACCACCAATCCATTTTCATATCTTGTATTAACAATTAATCAGATGAACTATTTCAATCAACCACAGTCAATCAATACCCATAACATTCACATTACATAGTTAAACCAATATAATTAACATCTGCATGATTTAACCCACTTACATATTCTCATTTACCTTTCTTAACTCATTTACTTATTTCCATTACCACACTTAAGTCACTTAACACATTCAAATTAATTCATTTAACCATTTAAATATATTCCAAACAACTACTTATTCCATTCCAACAACAAGACACAAATACCATGAGTTTTATTTCACACCCATGATAACATGTAGATGCATTTACTATGGTAACTATGTCATAATGATTTAATCCTATACTTAACATTCCACTTTCCATTTTTAAGATCCGGAACACCCCTTGGGTAGCCCCTAACACAACCATTAAAACCTCAACGCAACCCATGGTGAACATGCTGGGTCTGATTAAACATTTACTTTACCAAATTACAAAATCTTACTAATGGATTCAAATGAACAATAAGAAATCACCAATTAAAAAAACACACACATACACCAAACATCAAGACTATGGGATATAACTTGTAGACCACCTACCTTGATTTTGAAGATAGATCCTTGCATAACCATGGTCTTTAAATAGAATGATAACACCCTTAGAATCCATAACCTAATATTCATTAGAAAATAGGGTTTATTATTCATAAGAAGACGAGAAACTACAAAATCCCTAATCTAAAAAATAGATGGAAGAAGAGTGTTAGACTCATCCAGAGCTTCTATTCACAACCAATGATGCTCTAAATGGCTTATATTCGAAGGATATTGAAACATGGGAAGAGTGGGTCACTTTGGTTCATCACTAGGTACATAGGAAGAAAAATGAGGGAAATACAAAGTTAGAACTTTTATGGTCCAAGAGGAAAAGTGGTAATTTCCCACTTTTAGAAGGGTGCATGGTTGGGATGCACAATTAGCCAAACTATGCGCCACCCTGTGTATAATAGTGTCTAGGCCACACAATTACATAGGAATATGAAACATTTTGATAAATGGTGCTCAGACTATGTGGGATGGATCTATCCAAGCCCACATAATTTTTCCTCCCAATTTCATGGTTGGTCAAAACTATACACCCACTCTTCTCGGCATGCATGATTTGGGTGCATTATTACTACTAATTGTACGTGAATTGTGTGACATTCAGTAAATGACCATTTTACCCTTCATTCGTGTTCTGAACCCTCAATACACCACCAAGACTCCTTATACATATTAAAAACATTCCTTTAACCAAACTAAATAGGATTAAACATAAAATTAACGAATAATGTACCTCAAGAATGTTTGGGATCATACAACCATCCCATATTATAATGTCTTGTCATCATTCCGCACTTCCAAGAACTATTGAGCTTACAATGAAAAGTGATCAGGCTACTGAGCCTAAACATCTGTCTCGCTAACTCATGTTTCCTCCTGAACATTACCATGATACTAGAAAACTCATAATAAGGGAACAATATTTCCCCATAAGACCATCTCATTGTGATCCAAAATACAAACTGGATTATCTATAAAGGATGCATCTACCTCAAGCTCAACATCATCAATATTAATTACATGAAAAGGGTCAAGGTGATACTACCAAAGCTGTGACACATGAATAGAATCATGCATGCCACTAAATTGTTTTGGAAGATCCAATCAGTATGACACCAGTACGATCCATCCACTATCTCAAAAAGCCCCATGTACCTAGGCAACAACTTTTCCTATATCTAAATCTGATGATTACCCAACCTTGGAAACATTATACAAAACACTCAATCACCTACCATAAACTGAAGAGGTCTATGGTGTCGATCAATATACAATTTTTGCCTACTCTGGGAAGTATCCATTCCATTCTGAGTCAACTGAACCCACTCTGATGTCTTTGGAACAAGACTCAATCCAAATAAATCCGACTATCTATCCTCCACCCAATAAAATAGTGATCTACAATATCTACCATAAAGTTCTTCATATGGTGCCAGATGAATCATCAGCTGTTAACTATTTCTATAGGTGAAATCCACAAGTGCCAGTTTATTTTCTCATGATCCACAAAAAACTAGGACACAAACCCAGAACATGTCCCCTATATCCTAAATAGTATGATTCTATTACCATCTCATGTATGGGTGGAAAGTTGTACTAAAAAATACTTTAGGAACAATCACTTTCTATAACCCCTACTATAAGTTTGAGGTAAAATGTAGATCATGATCTAAAATAATAGTATATGGAACCCTATGAAACTATACTATTTCATGGATGTACAACTCACCCATATGATCAATGGTTAAATTCCCTTGAATCAGTAGGAAAATGTTCCACCTTGGTCAACTAATCCACAACTACCTAGATTGCATAATTCTTTTAAGGCATCCTCAGAAGAACTACTAAAATATCCATCATCACATCATCCCATTTCAATTATAGAATAGGTAATTGCTGTAACAAACCACCAGATCAATAGTTATTTACCTTAACCTACTAATAGATATAAAATCATGTCATGAAACCTTCAACATGTCTCCTTATCCATGGCCAACAATACTATCTAAGAAGATCACGATATATATTCGTTAAACCCTGGTGCACCACCCACTTCAATGCATGGGACTCATGAATCAACTCTTCCTACATACATATAGGCATGAAAACAAGGCCATGAATATAAATGATCTCATCATCAACCATTCAGCTGGTGACTCCCTACCATAAATACTTTTCCTCAATTCTAATCACTACAAATCCTCACACAACCTCTCCGTGATCCGAATCAGAATGGTAGACTCAATTGTTAAGGATGCATGGGTAATATTCCCGTGTACATCTTATACGTACAAATGTATATTAGTTAAAAAATCCATCATCCTCCACATAGATCTGGATTCCTAAACTGCTTGATTTTGAGTCTTTCAACTCAAATCATCTACAACATAGTTTCCTTTTCCCAGTGTGTATGATAGTTCAAAATAAAAATAATTCATTTACTCAACCCATATATACAGCTGAATATTCAAATCAGGGTGAGAGAAGATGTAGTTAAGGTGCTTATGATTATTATATATAACAAACCTATATCCCAACAAGTAATTCAACGCACACTTTAAGGAATAAACAACCATGGACAATTCAAGATCATTTTTAAGGAAACTCTATTAATGGGTCCTCAATAATAGTGCCCCATACACTACAACAAAATCATCCTTCATCAACACTACCCCAAGTCCAACAAAAGATGCATCATAAAACAAAGTATACTCATTACCCTACTTGGGTAGGATTAAAATCGTTGTAGAAGTTACCCACTTCTTTATCTCTTGGAAGGAATTATCACTTTCCCTAGACCAGTCCAACATGGTGCCCTTATATTAAAAGCTTGAAAGTGGTTCTTTTAAATGGGAAAATTCCTTGATGAACCTCTAATAATATCCTTCCAAACCTAGAAAACTTCAGATATCAAAAAAAATTATTGGTCTACTCCAAATATATAATAACTTTGACTTTCTCTATGCCTATAGACACACCTTACTCAAAGATTATGTGACATAATAAATACACCTTGTTAATATATAAATGACACTTGGATAGATTGGTATATATCCTATGATATCTTAGTGAACTCAAGATGATGTCATGATGTTTGGAATTATATTATTGAGTATTGGAGTACACCAAGATGTCATCAAAAAATAAAACTACAAACTGATCTAGGTGATGGTGAAATGTTTGGTTCATTTGGGCCACGAACACTACCAATGAATTGGTCAACCAGAATGACGTCACCACAAACTTATATAAACTATACCTACTCATGAAGTTAGTCTTCGTTATTTCAGAAGGTATCACCCTCATTTGGTGATACCCTGATCTAAAATCAATCTTAAAGAACATGTAAGTACCCACCATCTGGTCAAAAAAATAATCGATTCATGGAAGAGGGTATCTATTCTTAACTACCATCTGAATAAACTTCTTATAATAAACAAACAATTGTAAGGATCCATTATCCTTCTTGGAAAAAAACAATAGAGATCCCCATGGTGATATACGTAGACAAATAAATCCCTTATTCTCCAATTCCTCTAACAGTGATTTTAGTTACTATAGTTCTAATAGTTCTATTATATACAGTAGAATAAAAACCATTTCTACTCCCTATAGAAACTTTATGATGAATTAATCCTACATATCAGGTGGAATCCCAAAGAGTTATTCAAAAAATACACCTTGAAACTGATCCACCATAGGAGTAAAGAGAATATACTCTACTCCTTCATCATCAAGAACAAGAGAGGCCACTTGGTCTATGAGTTTACCAAACTGGTAATAGACTAGCCCTTCATGGACTTCTTAGACATCCCACTATCCATGGTGAACATAAATGTCCCCCTCAGGATATTTAAAAGTCACCCTATGATGATAATAGTCAATATGGGCTTGGTATAACACCATCTATTCCATGCCCAAAATTATATCAAAACCCAACATCTCTAGAACAAACAAGTCCCAATGAAAATGGTATGCACCATCTCTTGGGAATACCCCTTATGTTTCCAGATACCTTCTTATCGCACCCCCAATGTTGTATCAATAGAAATAATTGATAATATAAATTCCAATAATAGGCCCAACACACTATAAATTTGGAAGATAAAAAAGTATTTGAGGAACTTGTATCAAATAAAGCACTAGAAATCATGGAAGCTATAAGAATCGTACCTCGAAGTATCGATGGTCTAGCCTTGCCACCTACCAGTGGAGGATGAAATACATGATGCAGACCTGCCCCTTTGGCCTAGGATCTAATCTGAGATCCTAGCTCTGCACGGCCCTAGGTATAAAAATGCCCCTGTCCTTGAGAACCACATCTACTACCCCAACAAGTGTAGCTAACAGAGCTCCAACTTCCTACCTGGTATGGGGTAACTGACCCACGACCTGTGATCTATACTTTCCTTGATCCTCCATCATCATCCAACTATCTTAGTTTCCTATAGAACCTCTTCACATTCCCCAATTTGTTGCATGCTTGGAACCCCACTCATATTCAGGGAAACTAAACCCGAATGTTTCCTAACCCACCACATTGATAACAAAAAAAACCAATCAGTACCCTGAGAGGAAGTTCTATTTTATGAAAACTATTTCCACTACCTCCCTGGTGGACTCTCTCAAAGCCATGCTTTCTCACCATCGAAAGCCTCACCACTGGATCACCCAACTAGAACCAAATTTCATCCACCCGAAGCCTCCTTGAGATTATATTATGAAATAAGGGTATGATCCCCCACTTCATCAAACCTATTTATATTTGATATCATATCTAAGTCCATCCTAGAAATGTCTCTCCATAGCTACCTCATCCCCTTATAATGTTGGAATGATGGATTATAGGATAGTGAAGTGGCCCTCATAATCCATCATTGCCATAGTCCCCTGAGTCAAACTCATAAACTCTACCACTTCTGGTGCCTCAAGGTATCTAGATAGAAATGTTACCTAAACGTTTCCCAGAAACCATTCAACAACATGCCCTCTGCCTACTCAGTCTAAACCAAGATATCCCACCAGTGCTTTTCCTATCCTCGCAACATGTAAGACACCGACTTGACTCTCTTCTCAGGATGATTCTCTAAGTGATACAATATAGTATGGATGGAATATATATAGAACTTGGTTTCCTTATTTTTACCCTCTCCATCAAAATTTGGTGGGTTTTGCAGCTGAAACTCCCGAGTAATATCAAACATAATTAGAACAACCTGCCCTGGTTAATGTACCATCAATTTCATAAAATGAGGGAAGTTCTCATAGAATTACTCCTTTAACTAGTTACCCTAGACCATGGGGTTTTCTTTCTCTTCTTCTGAAGGAGAATTCTCAGCACAACCACTTGTCTCTCAACTGGCACATGAAATCATGGTGACATCTTCTTACAATAGAACACATAACACAAAAATTACATAGTTTTCACAGAATAAATCTCTCTACTATCCATAAACTACCAATTTCACATAAACCATCCCAATGGATACTGCCACACCTCAATCACCACCCCTAAACTTCCCCACCACAAGTAATGGTCAACATGGGGAAAACAACTCACTCAACCATAGTATTTTTCATAAAACATTATTTTGAACCATTCTCACTTTCACAATGAAATTTTTTCTCTTTTAGATACCCTTTAATATTTAAAACTTGTCACCACCAATGTTTTAACTCATTTATCACTTTTAATTAAGAACTATTATTTAACCAATCATTCAAATTATTTACATTTAACCATTTACATTATCTTTATTAGAGACAACTTCTTTCAAATTATCCTGAAAATTAAAGTGAATTCTATCCTTGATATCCCACACACCCTCCATGTGTGTTCCTAACATGATGAATTCCATATATATATATCGATAGGTTTATAAAACCATTAATGAATTCATGACCTTATACCATTTCGGATAAGATAAAAATATCATAAAATTGTCACATCACACAGAAGTGAATCACCTAGTGGTGAAATATCATTCAACTATAACAAAAAAAATCAAGATCAAAAATACCACCCTGAAAACATGGGTTTTCCCTGGTACATGGGTTAGCTAATACCAAGAATGATCTCATTTCCATGAAATGACACATCATAATCTCTCATTTACCATCCCCAAATATTTTGGCCATTGAAAAGAACATCTCTGATACCACTTTATAACATCCCCAACCCAAAGGACACTAAACCAGTGCCCCAAGTTGATTTTCCACATGACCTCAGGCCTACCTCCCCATATTCCAGAGGCTATCGACTAGTGGTGAGGGTCAAATAGATCATGTGGGGTGACTATAACCTCAATATAAAAGTTATCCCTGATACATAAATGTGAAATAAGGAAGAAATAAACAATAATAAAACAATAAATGGTAAACATGAATTAACTAACATTTCCCAAAACTGGGTATAAGACCACAAAAAAACAATAAATAAATCGTGACATTTCATATAGTTCCAAGTTCAATGAAAACAAAAAACGATGAAAATATGAAGAATACCCAAAATAGGTCCCAATACTAAGTCTGATCCCCTCATCCTGGTATATCCCATGCCCAAGTCAACCCTCTAGTATGGGGACCTTTCCCTTATCCTGACCTGCAACCATGAATTCTGCTCGGGTACCCAATGGAAGCCCTAGAAGGTTGTGAGTACAACTCAATAAAACACTACCAATGGTGTCTACAAAATTTAGAGTATAAAGAGACAGTATATGAAATTGATAAAATATTAATAATAAAAAAAAAAAGATAAACCAGGTTTCATTAGTTAACAATGTTCACTTGAATCATTTACATAATTTAATCCATGGGTTAGGAACTTCATTTATCACACAATGGGCTATGTTGGTAAAACACTATGCATAAGGGGATAAGTCAAATTCCTTATTTCATCAATGGAAAATTTTTACATAAAATCACATCATACTAACCTTGGAGCTTCAATCAAGGTAGTTTCATCCAATGCAACTATTAGGGGCATAAATCCTTAGTCAGACTCCTTAAATCATGAATTTTCGTGGTGAGTTTTAGAGCCTCAGTCAAACCCGAACTGTGGTTGTAGAACCTCAAGTAAATACCCCACCTACCACCAAGCCATGTGAATATTCATTATTAACCATTAATCATATAAACTATTTCAATTAACCATTGTCAATCAATACACATAACATTCACATCTCACAGTTTGATAAATATAGTAAACTTATTCATGACATAACCCATTTACACATTGTCATTTACATGACTTAACTTAATTAATTACTTCCATTACCACACTTAAGTCATTTAACACATTAATATTAATTCATTTAACCCATTCACAATATTACAAATAACCTCTTATGCCATTCCATAAACTAGACACAACTACCATGGGTTTCATTTCATACCCAAGATAACATGTCAATGCATTTACTATGGTCTCTATGTCACAATGATTTAATACTACACTTAAATTTAAAATTTACATATTTAAGAAGTGAAACACCCCTTGGGTAGCCCTTAACTTAGATAGAACAACCTCAACACATCCCAAAAGGATAATGAGGTGTCTAGTTAAACATAAAATTAACCAATTTACCAAATATTAATAACGAAAAAAATGCACAACAAGGTGGCACCACGGGAAAGCCACATAAACATAAAAAACCATCAAGATTATGGTATATAACTTGTAGAACAACTACCACAATTCAAAATATAGACAGTCTCTTAACCAAGGAATTTGAATCATATTTGAACTAGATTCTAAGCCCCAACCTAAGATGTTCTTGAAAAATAGGGTTTCAAGGATTATGAATTAGATAAGAAACTCTACAATCCCTAATCCAAAAAAGAGAAGTTTTATAGGAGGGTTAGACTCGCTTGGATCATTGATTTGAAAACAACATCACTTAAAATATCCTAGAAATGAAGGTGATTGGTCCTTGCGAATCTTGGAATGTTTTGGTTCATCACTCGGAATATAATATAATTATTTGAGGGAAATACTGAGTTAGAACATTTAAAATTAATGATGGAAAATTGGTAAATTCCAACTTTTAATGGGGTGCACAGTTTGGCCACACGGTTGGCCAAACTGTACGCCACACTCTATCAAAGAGGGGGTTAAGCCACACAGTTACATGGGAATCCCACACAGTTTGAAAAACCATTATCAGACCATGCGAGATGGCTCTATCTAGGCCCACAAGTTTTTTCCGCACCCCTTTCACAGTTTATTCAAAACACGAACCCCTCCTTAGGAAAGAATGTTTTGGGTGAGTAGTTAATACAAACTGTGTTCCAACCATGCAATATGAACTAGATGGTTATTTTTTACATTCTTTCATGTCTTGAATCCTTAGGACACCATTGAGATTCCTTATACATCCAACAACCATTCCTTTAACCTAAATAATGTGGATCAAAGAAAAACATAAACAAGAACATACATCAATAAAGTACAGGATCTTACATAAATGGTGGGGGGGGGGATGTAATATAGTGATATTTTTATATAATAACACTATGTTCAATATCATATATGATAAACAACACCATGTTAAAAACACACCTTATTATTATATTAATGTTACAACCTAGCTATTGAATTAGAGGGAATGAATAAAAAAAATAATATGAAATATATTAAATGGTCCTGATCTATGAATTTTTTTACTAATTCAAAGTAAATAATAAATAAATTTTTATTAGAGTTATTTTATGATTTGAAAATACATTTTCTTAAAAAATGATTTTTCTTTCTTTTTATGAGAAAATATAATATTTAATTTCTAGGAAATTTAGAAAATTCATTTTATTAAAAGGAAATCATTTTAAAATAATAATATAAAAATTCTCTTAGGTTTAAAATATGGGATTTTTTGAAAAGGTTGATTTTTCAGCAAATAGTGAAAAATACCGATTTTGAAAATTTTTCATTTATTTAAAATAAATTATGTTAAAAAAAATTACATTATATTTTAATTTTGATTTTATATTTTCATAAGTATTATTATTTTTGGATATAATATAATTAATTAAATTTTAATCATCTTTATATCTCATTTTGGTATAATTACTTTTTTGAGAATAAAAAAGCATTTTCATGAAAAACCACTTTCATCTTGTTTTGTAGGATTAATTTAAAATTAAATTATTCTAATTTTTTAAAATTAATATGGAAAAATGGATTCCATATTTTGGATTAGTACCCCCCCCCCAAATTTTGTTAATAGGACCTATCTATTTTTGTTTAATATGAATTTTAACCATATTAAAAATTCGTGAGTTTGGTAATGGTAAATTTGGTAACTAAGGTGAAAAATAATATGATATGGATGGAAAATTACAATATCACATTCCATTATAATATTGGACAATTAAATTTCTACCATTTCCATACAAATATAAAATATTTGGACATTGGGTGCATTATTTACATTATTTTGATCTTTATAATATTTTAACCAAATATATAGTCATCATTGTAACTCATGTTTTTAATGTCTATAATATATTGTGTATGAGATTAAAATAACATATTTTCTATCATAACTAGTAATTTGAGTTCTAAATGATATTTTTTTATCATCGTATTTTTTTATTTTTTAGTGAAGAGATAATTAACTTAAATACTTACACAACACCAACATAATATTTATCAAATTTATAGAATAATAAAATAAATTCTCTAATCATTTCAAAATTAATTAACATCAATGAATTATTTTCTTCTATGAATTTTTTATTTAAATATAAAATATTAGGTACTTAGTAAAGGTTGATTTTCTAATACCTTTATTTTCAATTTATTTTCATTGTCAAATTTAATGAATTGTATCAATAATGATATTAATTATTTCTTATATTAAATAATAAATTACTAAAATATATAAAAATATTAGAAATATTTAAATAGAAAAATTCAAATCATAAATATTCAAAAATAAAATTCATTTTACATTTTTTATACTATTTTTTCCTTGTAAGTAAAATTATAACCCTTTAATGTTGGGAAATTCATTAGCATAATTAGGGTCAAAATCGAATAACCAAGGGGTTAAACAAAAATATATGGCTTTAAATGAAATCAAGATGTATCAAAAGATTATTAGATAATTATATTAAAATATTATCTTCCATATCTTTTAGAACATTTAATACTTATTATATTATAATATTTCATACAGTTCAAAAAATGACATTAATGATATAATAAAATAAATAATATTTCATTAAATTAATTAAAATTCCTAAATATACTATATTTGGACAATTTAATGAGATATGGTTTAAAATATAATCCATAGTCCCTTTATGGGAATATTTTTATTTTATAGTAACTATATTGATCCCTAAAGTGTAAAAACTTCGTTATGGAAGAAATTTTCAAAAAGGGTTATCATGAGTTAAAAAAAGTTAAGTGTGAAAACATTACCCAAAATTTTCCATATTTTTAGGATATATTATTTAAAAAAATAAAAATATTATCTCTGAATGATATCATTTTGGAGCCATTTTGAATTGAAAATTTTTTTTTGTTAATTTAATACTTTTTGAAATTCTAAGATTTCCCCTCCCCTCTCTTATAAATGGACACCTATTATCATCTTTTCTTAACCCCTATAAATAATATTAATTTAGAAACTACCTTCCAAAATCCTCTACTTACATCCCTACCCTCATCTTGGTGGACTTGTTTTGATCATAAAAAACCCTTGGAATTATTTTTCGGGCAAACATTAAGTGGTTGTCTGATGATGATTTATCTTTATTAAATGAGAGTTTTTATATGATTTATTTCTCTATCACATTCAAATATTATTTAACAATTATAAAATAATAACATCATTATAAACCATATAATAATATTTTATAATTTTAAAGTTATAATTTACATCCATCTCCAACCTCTATCAAATGGGGCATGAATCCACCATCTATGTATACGGTGGACTACCGCTCACGGACCAAGGTAATTCATTTTCCATAAACACATTTAATGGATTTTTATATTAATGGATTTAAATTCAAAATATGATATTAATGAAATATTTATAATTCTATACATTAATAAATCAATAATTTTCTTACCATGAAATTCATTGTAAAAAGATAATATTGTTCATGCGTACATGTGGACAACCACCTCCAGGTAGTGATGTGATCAGTTTTTCATCACCACGTCAGATGTATGATATATATAAGTTCATTTTAAGAAAAAATATTTAATTTATTATAAAATTATCATCATTGAAATATAAAATTACACTTACCTTTTTCCATCATGATCATTGAAAAATTGAAATGATACTCATGCAAACATATGGACTACCGTATTTATGATTTTAACTTAATTAATTTTTCATAACCATATATCATAGTTGGTGTTAAAATAATAATTTATTTACAATAATTTTAATTATTTCATAATTATTATTCTATATATTATGGAATAATGATAAAATTTACCATAGTTATCGTAATAAATTCATTTTGGACATACGAGTTGAATATTTCCAAAATCTATGATGTGAAAATTATTAATTATTACTTGTAGAAAATAAGGAATAAAAAAAATGAAAAATATTCATAATAAAGAAAATAATTAACACAAAATGTTTTATTCAAGATGATAATTAATGTATATGACATGTTGGACATGAGGTAAGGAAAAATTTACTTTAAAAACTTATTTTAATGTTTTAATTATTCATTTTCTAAATCATTCCCTTTCAGTTTCATATTTATAAAAATAATATATATATATATATATGGGAATAAATAAATTTAAAAAGTTAAATTTATGACTCTTTTTACATTCTTATGAATTTTCCAAACATGTTTTTTATATAAAATTTAGATTTTATTTTAAAAAGGCAATAAGAAATTTATATTCTAATATATACATCATAAATAGATTTTCACACCCTCAAAACCATTATTTTTTTGTCTTCATTAAAAAGGCTTGTTTAATTCAAAAAAATTCCCCCTTTGTTTTTATAATAAATATTTATAACATTGGGGTTTAAATGAAAGGTATAAATAAATATCCAAAAATTTATTCTAATGTATGAAAATAATATTTTTATAATGAAAGATTTATTTTATTATGATTATGTTATGGTTAATTATTATTATTTATGATTATGGGTTACTCCGTTATAAACCAATAATAGGTGAGACCATTTTATATATCAAATTCATTGGGTAATTGGATGGACTTAACCTATTTGGTTCCTCCTAAGAGACTGTTATATTTTATAATAAAAGTTATTAAAATTGTAACCATGAAAGTTATTACCATTCTAAAAGTGAAGGTAATTCCATTTTTATGAGGTATTTATGCCTCAAATGATATAAATTATCTATCTTTTCATTCTATGGTTTTCATAGAAATATCATTATTTATCAAGTTAATATAATATTTATATGTTTAAATGAAAGAAATTGATTCTTATAATGGTTGAAAAGTATAACTCTGTCAAATAGGTTTTATGTGTTTTTCATAGATTGTAAATAAACATCCATAAGATTTATTTTTTCCTTTAGTATTTATTTTGAAATATTTTTGGAAATATCATTTAGAGGAGTTTATCTCTTATTTAGGAAATTTTTTATTTTGAAAAAATGAAAATTTTATACATATTCATAGATTAACATGTTTCTATATTATTTCTTCCCTTGGTGGTATTTTTGTTCTCATAAAACTATTTTAAATTGTTTTTGATAGGATAAATGGAAGATTTTATGTGTATTCAATTCATAGTTTTAGATATAAAAGTTATAATGAGATAAAAAATCATGTCTTTATAATGAGATTATTTTATGGGGAAATGAATATTGTGTAGAGATGTCATCTTTGAATAAGCTTGACGTAATTCTCTACAACACTAAAACTAACATTTCCTTGGGTATTTATGTGATAAAATATTTCCTTTCAGAATTTTAATTAATAGATTATTTAAATTAGGACACATTTATTGGTATCAATGATAGAAAAGTAATTACTTTTTATGTAGAATTAGTTCTAGGAGTTTAGGTTATTGATGTTATAGATGGATTCATAAGAAGCCCTATAATTTAGTGAAGGCTATTATTTTAAGAAAAATATACTAGGGAAAATTTTTTATCCAAAGAAAATTTAAAATAAATAGAACAAGATCTCATTATATCTTTTAGTGTTTGATCAGGGTGAAAATTTATTTGAGGTTCATAAATAGTACTAAAAAAATATATCTTAATCTAGAGTTTGTTGATGAATTTTCCAAAACATCAAGGAAATGTTTAGATATCAATCAGATACCATATATTGTGGAATTACATGAAACCTTAACATTAACTTAACATATATTTTAGAAATATGATCAAATATAAATCATATCTTATAGGCATGAAGCATGTTGAATTCATTATTCAATTTACTAAATCCCAAATAGACTTATAGAATTTATATTTTTTGTGGAGTAAAATGGAAAAATACATGGTGATGTTTACCTATTTCCATTCTGGTATGATAAATGACTGTAATATCCCCTTAGAATTATGTTTCTTAACATTAACATACTGATATTAAAATAACCAATACACATGTTATAAAATATATATTTTCATGTTATCCAATAAAAATACTCATCAGGATCTAAATAAATTGTTTTTATTTTAAGATGAATATAGAATGATGAACTATGAGACTCAACCAATATATCCTTATTTAAATGTGTTATGGATTAGAAACATACATGGATCTCAAATCTTATCATTATATCACATTAATAGTTGAACTCATGAACATTTAATAACTTCATTTTAAACTCTACATCTTTCTTTTGAATCTTTTTAACAACAACATGGATGGATGACTAGACACACATTTGAGAAAGATATGATTTCTCCCCTTCATTAAAATTTTCATGATTTATCCATTGAAAATATAAAAATATTAGATCTCATGTGATCCTCATAATAGATAATCTATCATGATACTTTAAACTCAAATAATAGACCACCTTTCCTCCTTCATAGTGTGGTAGTGTAATGGGAACAAAAAATCATGAATCAATAACAACCACCATCTATGGAACATATTCAAATCATTCTAAGTGAATTTATACACTAAAAATATATTATATGTATATATGACACACCATTTTATGTAAAAAAATTAATCTATTCAACTAATTAGAACATTAAAGTCTCTAAATCCAAATCATGAGTGAGGAAATTTTTCTCAATGACCTTTAGGCATCATGGGGAATATATTATCACCATATCATTCAGCACGAGGATACATCCTATTCATTTTCATAATGCATCACTAATGATCCCAAATCCTTCTCCACTATAGGGTAGTGTAAGAACATGTGAACTGACTATCCATCTCTTCAGTTACATTAAAATTTGTTCACATTCATCAGTCTAATGCAAAGTCACTTGCTTCCTAGTTAATTTGGTGATCAGATTACACATCCGGGAGAAATTATCCACAATTCATTGATAATATCCATCCAAAACTAATAATATAAGGGATCTCTATCATATATTTATCTATAACAATTTTCAATAACTTCAATCTTTTAAAGATCCATTGATATACCCACATGTTGGATTATATGTCCCAAAAAAACATATTTTATCCAAAATTTCAAATTAGTGAATTTTTATTACATATTCTTCTTCATTAAGGTATCCAGTACAATCCTCAAGTGATCATCATGTTTTTAATTTCTCTTGGAATATATTATATTATAATATATATAGACTACTAAAAACTGATCATGGTAATCAGTAAAGATAATATTTATTAAATCCGTGAATATAGCAGGGGAATTAATAAGTCCATATGGAATTACAATTGAATAATAGTGTCAATACCTTGAGCTGAAGGCTTATTAGGCTATGAATTCAAATTTTACTATCAAATGGTATTATCCAGATCAAAATTCAATCTTGTAAAACAATTTAGCTCCGCATATGTGATCGAAAATCATCAGTATGAGGAAGATGATACTATTTCATGATTGTGATCTTTTTTAGTTCCTAAAAATTATTGAAGAGTCAAATTGATCAATCATTATTCAAAAAAATTTAATATGCGTACCCCATGGTGATTTACATGGTTAAACGAATCTTTTAATAAGATTAATTTGGAGGTTCTTATTTAGTTACCACATCTCAATATGGGCTAATCTATATAGATTTTTTCAAATAATTTTATAACCTTGTATGAGTTATATTTAAGACTACACTTCATGATTTATAGAAATGATATAACAATATTCTTTTATAGTAGGCATATCATTGATGTGGAGTTTATCCCAAACAATTTTAGTTAAAAACCCTATTAGAATATGAATCTAGACCCATAAAATTGATGAAACTTTTATTTTTATCTACATATTTAACATTGCACTGATACATGGTCAGATTTTGGTTCAGAATATCATATGTGACTTCCCATCATCAGTAATTTATGTGATATTTATATAAATAAATCCAATCCATTCCAAAAATAAAATAAAAATAAATTATATGGGGGATAGAAATATTTAAAATAAGAACATTACCATAAACATCAATCGTATTAGAATCAAGGACTGTATAAGTTATTATCATACCATTTTGGGTTTTTACTTCTAATTCAATATATAATCATTGAGGATGAAAATTTATATTCCTAGTGAAATTTCATCATATATATATGAATTGATACTACTAATCTCAGTGATGACAATTTAGTATTTTATCATACCTGTAACAACTTTAACATTTTCATTCAATCTTCAATACCTTAGTAAAACTAAAATTCTCATCACGACTATTAGGAATCATTGATCAAAGTGATCAATCATTAAAAAAAACTTTTTAGGATGTCTAAATCATGACTCCATCATTTCAATCTATAAAATATTATGTTTATCCTTGTTCATTTAGTATCATCATCATTTCAAATTATTTATAATGTTTCATGATGAAAATGTGAATTAAACCAAAAATATCACATGGGAATGTCAAAATATGGGAGTAAAAATGGAACACTCACCAGGCATAATAAGAAGAAGAGAGATGGTGTTTCATGGGGTTCCGCTTCATATCCATGGCACATAATATTCTTTTATCTAGGTTTCCCATGCCTCTTCTGCACTATCTCAGCTATGTGCTTGTGGATGGAAAACCAAGATCAGCCTGTCATGACGGAATACCACATCTTGGAGGTTGTGCATATCTAGTGAATCTAACAGCAGTTCTTAGTATTGTCATGGGGGAAAATTCAGCTCCAGTTACGGATTGTGATGCTCAGATCACTAATTTTAGTCTGGATAGCATAACTATGTGGGATTGTGTCACTCTCCTTAGATAAGATCCATTTATTTTTTGTAATTGTTCACGATCCATTTTTTCAGTTTTTAGAGCGCTGGATCAAGTTTCTTAGGTTGATTTGATTTCATCCTGGAGATGGAAGCATGAGGTATCATGCTACTATGTCTGATCCACAAACTTTGGTGAATTATTCCCCTTATATTGGTCATGATTCCTTTGATAAATTTTCCACTGGGGTACCGGGTTCTCCCTTTATGAACCATGATTTGCCGAAGATAAAGATTAATGATGGTATGAAGGTGAAAAATTATTGTTTGAATGAGAGGTACATAACTACTCAAGTGCCTTATTTTGGGTCTTTCATTGACTATGGTTCTGGAAGAATGCTTTAAAAGGGCTCTTCATCTAATGTTGAGGCCAACCCGGATGTGTTTTTTTAGATAATTTCAAATAGAAAAAATTACCTGATTGCACATCTTGTTTTACCAAATAATGTGAAGTCGTGGATGTTTGATTATTTGGTTTTGCAAATATAGTTTTTGTGGGGTTTATTTGATTGGAGATGTGTATCTCTTGGATGCTATTTTTTCTATTGCATTTTTTCTTTTAGATAATTCAAAAAATAATGTGTGGAGAATCGATTCCTTATCCCTAAAACCCTGATGGCTTCAACTTCATGAATGGTATCTAGACATCAATACTTCACATGAAAGGAATGAATTTTCTCAGGATTGGGTCTGTTTACATGGAGTTAATTAGATTCCTTTTCATCCAAATATTTTTCATGATATCGACTTGGCAATTGGGATTCCCAAACTACTTGACAAGGAAACTGATGGTGTTCAGTTTGGACAATGCACAAGAATTTTCGTGGAGATTGATCTTAGATCTATCATAATTTATAAGGAAACTATTTCCACTCCCACTAATAATATTCATATTGATGTTGAGTATGAAAAAAATCCCCTTTTTAGTAATGAATGTATGGCTGTTGGGAATTCTATAAAATTATATAAGAAAAAGATCTACTGTGGGAGATGTGGGATGAAGGGATGTCCAGCTAATCTATATAGAAGAATACTATAAAGGAAGGATGTGTATTTTTCAAACCCTCTATTACTCACCAAGGGTGATACATTGGCTTTTGACACTGATGACTCTTAGGTTTCTAATATGAAGGATAAAACCCCAATGAGAGTGAATTGTGGTCCTTATAATACTCAGGTAGAAACGACTTAGGAGGTTAAGAAGGATGACCTCTCCCCTCTTGGTTTAGTCCTCGAATTCCCCTTTTTTTATTTTATAAAAGGAGAAAAACAACACGAACAATTACGGGGGCCGAAAGTGATGGAGACCAAAAGCATCACCACAATCCAGAACCATACATGAGGGGGGGAAAGGACTAAAAAGTGTGAAATAGGACAAGGGTGTACTCCCCCTTTGCACAACTAGCCAATGCATCTTCCACTTGGTTTCCTTCCCTGAAGGTTTTCCTAACCTCCACACCTTCACCTATCCACTCTCTGAAATCCCTGAGGATGTATGCAATGTCCCAGGGTGAGTCGTTATTATTGACAAGGAGTCTCCTAAGAACCGTATAGTTTGTCTCCACTCTCTTGGTTTAGTTGATGTTAGATCTGTGATTGATGGTATCACTGTTGATGGGTCTCATGTTTGCACTGATCCTTCAAATCCTCACATGACTGCTGGCCCTATTGCAGGCTCACAATGTGATGTGACTGTTGAACTGATTGCTATTTTGGAGGGCCATAATGAGGCTCCTCTTCATACTGGATATCATCAGGATAATTGGAAACTTTTGAGCTCATCTAGATTATCTAAGAAGTGGGGTAATGTCTCTAATACGAAATGGATAGAAGATTGCACCCCCTGAAAGTAATGATAAGTGGTAGTCATTCTTCCTTTTAAGGATTCTCTCTTAACAGGGAAAAGGAAGGCGGTTGATAGTGAGGGCTTCACTCCTACTCCTTCGAAGAGATGGACAAGGAAGGATTACTATAACACACCTCAGACTATGTCTACCCAATCCTATTCTAAGCTATCAGGTATGTTCAACACAAATTTCCTTAAGATCTTCAAATAGGGAAAGTCCCAATCATAGTGGGAAACAACTGATAACTATGATTATTGAAATGAAATGTCTTATTATGATTTGTAACTTCTTTCTTGATGGATAAGGGGAAGTCCATATATTTGACCCCTGTTGTCTCTCTACTACTTTTTATTTTACTATTAATAAATGATCAGAAGATTTTATTCTGGATGGACTTGTCTGGTACTAAGAATTATAGTAAATATATACTCAACCAACTTTTTAGGGGTTATTAACCCTAGATGCATCTATTCCAAAACTACTTCCACATATGGTATCCGAACAAGGTTTTATTGTTAGGAAAACCATATACCCTTTTCCTTACAAAAAGTTTATGATTTTACCCTAAAAATAGAATTATCACCAAGGTTTTCCTCAATGTTCTCTAATAAAAATCACTAATGATTTCCTAAAACTACCTCTGATACCATGTATAACGACCCATGATTATAAAACATATATATTAATTATTAATATAGCAATATTCAATATATTTTACAAATACATTCCCAAGAACAATACATGTTTAGTGTCTTTGGATACTATATACAAAATAATCTTATTTAATGAAAGTTTTTCAAAGTACCCCATAAAGGGAAATCATGGGATATATCAATGATCCATTAAGTATATAATGATCATAAGGGTATGAGAACATGAACATAACATTTTTAAATCTATAGATAACATATCATGGATGATAATATTGAATGATCAAATAAATTATAGTTATTAATAAGACATGGATCATAAAGGAATCAAAGAACTTGTGCCATGTGTACAAAAAATTAGCATAAGAGATAATTTTTCAGAATACAAATAATCATAAAAAATAATTTCATTAGTCAAGGATCATTTACAATACTATCATAGTGTATTAAGTCCACTCCACATTCAATCATATCTTTAACCAAGTTTTACTCCTAAGAAAATCAAAGTGGATACGATCTCATAATGAACTGGGTTCCCTCCACATTAAAAATCTTTATTATCTCATGAGATATCCATTTTTACCCAATTCATTTTATATATACATAATTTCAACACCACCCATCCAATTATTGTATTCTATTCAAATATGTACCACATGAATAAAAATTATTCATCATATTAAATAACCCATGTAAATGAAATAGTCTTCAATTTTTTGGAATATATCATACAATATCTCATGAAAAAAAAATCATAAACATCACACTATAATAATCATAAATAATTTATAGAAATAATTTTTTTCCCATGGAATTGATAACTAAAAACTCAGGAGGGGTGAATTGAGTTCAAAAAATGTTCTTTATATTAAACGACCCTCTTCATGGTATGAGAGTTCAAATGATAACCCTTAATGAAAATAGGTAGAGGAAATATAAAATCTTAACTGAAAGATATTGAACACCTGAGATTTATATTGGTTAGAGAAATAGGAATCCTCTTGTTCACTCCACGTAGACTTTACTCCTCAATTTTGTTTATTTTCACTAAGTTATTCATTTTTTGGGGTCTCCCAAATAAGTAAAAGAAAATTTCAATTATTAAAAAGGTACACTATCTTTCATCTAGGATCTAACTTTACAATAAATATCCATGAATTTATCACAATCACTTTCAATGAGTGTAAACAAAAAAATATGAATACAATTTTAAAGAACTATGGTTGAACACAGTTTCAAAAAACAACTGATAGTAGATGAACATACATCCTAAAAATTTGATAAAATTAAATATATAACTCTGGAAGATCATTAATTGAAACTACTAGAATTGAGAATACAGCATGAAATTGATGCATATTACCATTTTTATGTACAATCATTCTTAATTAACATTATCAGAGTACTCATATGTAAGTTTTTATTATACGTGCATCATATCTTTTTCTTATAACAAATAACTCTTCCTTTTATATCTATTATTTTATTTTGAACATAAGTTATGAGGTAATCACAATGGTTGAGTTGATAATCCGTCGAAAAGTTGATATAATAGGAATTAATACCATGCATCCATTACATCCAAATAAGGAATAAGCTTCGGCAGTGACGATATTACAAATCTTCAGTTCTTTCCATTCCTAGAAAAATGACACCTTGTACAAATTTATCTTTCTTGAAATGGATAATAACAATTATAATATTCTAAAAAATAATGAATTGAATTATCAATATATTATGATAGTAATCATGTCATTCTAAATAATTGATAATGCTTCATAAGATAACCAACATGTAGTATTATTATCATAAGACAAACTTATAAGAGATTTAATAAGATTAAACAAATATTTGACTTATATTCTATGTAATATAACATGAATTCAACATTCCATAGGATAATTATTCATCATAAGATAAGTATGTTCCTGATGTGTGATACATAGCTTTCAAAACATCTTCCTGCATTTATAAGATAATATTTTACGAATATCCTTTTAGTAAGAAAAATATTTCTCATAACTATGATCTGAATGAAATATATGACTTTAAATATGCGTCAATTCAATAATTTTCTTCATAATATATTATCTTATATAGTAAGATAAAATTTCAATATAGAGTTGTATGATTTTCAGTAGAGTAAATATAGAAATATAAAAACTTCAATTCTCATAATATAATTTTTTTATCAAAGATTGAAAATTTTACTCCAAATAATTTAATCACTTATAATCCATATAAGATATATTCTTATGATAAAATATCATATTAAACACTTAATAAAAATCAACAGATTAAAAATAGGGATTTTTTTTGAATCATCAAAACAGATAAAAACTGAGATATATAGTAACAACATATTGAAATCCAATAATATCACTCTTTTTAATGATCATAAAACCCATTGAATAGAAAATAAAAACTTTAAAAAATAACTTTTAATTTTTTTAATCCTCTTAATCTGGAATCTATTATCCTGCCATCTTTTTTATATTCTCTTTTTATTATACCCCTTTTTGTGATACCAAAAGGAAGTAAAACAAGAGAGGAAAAAGAAATATAATAAATATTGAATGGGAAAATGTGTAATTAGATAATGGTGATAAATTTGATAATAATTTGGAATTTAGTTATATTAGGAACAATAATTATTAGTAGATTTCATTAATTAACTAAATATGGCCAGTAAAGAGTAAAGAAACATGTAAAAAACAAATTGAGAATAAATTTTTAGAATAATATTGAAACATATAGAAAAAATATATTTAAATCATAACAATAATTAAAGAAGGAAATTAATTAAAAACATTAAAATTAAGTATTAAAATGTTTTCTTTAAACACAATTTAATTTTTTTCTTTAAACACAATTTAAATGTTTATGAAATACCCATACATCTAGTCATAAAAACTAGGAATGTGGATCAGTTATAGAATGTGAAATGAATTTTTTGGAGGTTGTTTCTTGAATGGAATAGGTTTTACAAAAGGTAGAGAGTATGTAGGAAAATAAGCATCGTCTATCTCCCTAAAAACATCACCCAACAACAGTAAAGATTTTCCTTGTCGTGCTTGATCACCTCGAGCAATCCTTACAATGATGGATTAGATTTTGAGAGTATATCTTTGAGATCCTACCATATCAAAGTCATCTGTAGGTAGAAAATATAACTTAGATGATTGTTTAGGTAAAGGTATTGAATATTTTTCTTTAAACATGAAAATTTCCATTAAGTGACCATCTTTATATCAATAGTTTGAACTAGTATTTCTACCTAAAAATGAATGACTATAGAAGTATAAACTAAAATATCCTTAGAAATTCCCAACCAAGACAAATCCCCCTGATTATAAGAGTTTTCTTCTTATATTTATTCTTTATAACATACATAGAACAACTTACATACATAATAATTCCAATAAAACCACTTACCCTTAATAGTTTTTCACTTAACAATATTTGCCCATGACAGTGGGTTATAGAAATGGCATCCAGAAAAACAACAACATTATTATAAACTAATCTTAACATATATACAAATGAATAAAAATTTATTGAATCATTCTGAACATGGTATATGTATATCACAATGAAAAACATTATATTTACAAGATTTTATATTTTAAATAATTAAAATAAAGTAACATCTTGAAGTAATTTTTTTTGAACTCACTGCTATGATATGAACTGGATGACTGATTGAATTTTATAAGAATATTCCTTTTATATTACAAGTATTTCAAATTATTATTATCAATATCTATTGATCCAAATAAAGATATCATTATTTTATCCATACTTATTTCAACTATAACGCGCAAAGAAGTATTGAAGTCTCTATAGACTTCTTGAGGGAACATGAATGCTTCAACCATTACCAAAGAGTTTATAAAGAAAATTTTCTGATTCACAATTATAGTCACTATGTATTTATTGTCACAAAAATAAAAAACAATAGTCTCATAAATCTCGTGAGTTTCTTTTTCAAAAACATCTTTTGTTCGTCTTTTGTCTAAAAAAATCCCACCCCTAATGATTTATGATTTTTTTAGAATCTGTAACATCATATTACTATTTTAATTTAATCTTTAACCCTATATTTGATCATTCTTTGGTTGGGTCTCTTTTGTGGGTGTTTAAGTAAGACATTTGGAATTTTTTTGAACTTTTTGGGCTATGCATGGTTGCCATATAGTTTTCCCAAATCACATGACCACCTAGGGTAAACTGTATAAACACAAATTCTGGGGGTTTGAATGGTGGGCACATAGTTTGAAAAACCATGCGTCCACATAGTATAAACTATTCACCCCACCTAAGGGGAATATAGGTAGGGTGTATAGTTTATCTAACTATGAATCCCAGCCTATCTAACCATTTGTACAAGAATTTTTAATTCTGAATATTATTTTTAAAATCCATAAACCATTGGTTTAAGTGCTTGATGGGACCATTCGACCCTAAATCTAATTATTTTTCTACAGAGGGTCCATATAGGTGAGTTTTACTCTTCTATACCCTATATAACGTGGATATAATCATTTATAACCTCGTTCGATCTCTCCATGGTAATATATCTTCTCATGTACCTTCTCTGCCACTCTCTTCTTATCTCCTCACTAGGGTTTTTTTTTCTGATCTATGAATTGTTGGAGAATCTTATCACCATTTTTTATCCTAAATATTGGTTTCATTCTTAGTTATAATTTTCTAATTTTCTTAATTGGAGTTTCCCATAATGGGAATTGTGAGACATGATCACTTTATTTTGGAAGATGGTTTCGTTTAAGACTAGCTAATTGATTTAACCCTAAATGTACTAATTTAAATTAAATATATTTCAATTGTATTGTGAAAACATAATTTCATGTAAAGTGGTATTTGATTTTTTTTCATTAAATCTAGTGAAAAATCCCAATTCTAATGTATTGGGGTGTTATTGTGGAATTTGATGTAAATTGAGAAATTAAATTGTGAAATTGATTTGTGAAATTGATTTCAATTTTTCATTTGAGAAAAATGGAATAAATTTATTTGATAGGAAGATTGATTGGTTTTATCCTATAAAAGTAATTAATCTATTAAAAAAAATCTTTTTTTATGGGAAACTGGCATATTGATATGGGAAATGGGTTAATTGTATTTTGAATGGTTTTGAGATAAATTTCCCAATTTTGTTTATTGGTTGAGAACATGAAAGCCTAGTTAGTTAGTGAATTATTTGGGAAAATACTCTATTTATTATTTACAACTCTAATTTAATAATATAGTAGGTCACATAACTAATGGGATGGTGATGAGTCTTCTTTGACTAGTGTCTCAAGGATGTGTGCACACATATTTCTGTGATCACCTATTTAAGTCTATGAGGATACTATAACATGGAGAAATCATACCTCTTAGTAGATGATCATGTTGCTCATTTGTGATTATTTTGATATACATTCCATTACAAATAGTATAACCTATGCCTTGTGAATTTATAAAAAATGTTTTGTATAAAAAATTTATTAATACATTATTTATAAATGTTTCCATCAATTGAAAATAAAAGCATGATTTTTTAAATATTCTCTTATATTTACATGCCTGATTCTTTAGAATGTAAATTGTTGTTTGGTTAATTAATATAGTATATTATTATGGAATCCTTGGTTAGACCCAATGGGGATTTTATATCACACCCTAACTAGGCCTTTGGATCTTTATAGATTTCCTCCTACTAGGTTTGGGCAAGGTTAAATCACCACTTGGAGGTGGTAGTTGCTATTGAACTTTGGGATTTAAAGAGTTGTGTCTATTGGGACGTAGGTTTCTTTTCCTATTTTCTGGTACTTTACGGTTGTACCTTGGGTTATTTATACCTTTTTGAATTCTAGTAAAGTTCTCCCATTGGATTTTTAATTTGTGCATACTGACTTGTTTATGTGCTTACATTTTTTATATAAAAACACCATTCCCAATTTTTTTCTTTTATGATGTAAGGTTCTAATCGCTAACATGTGGGGAATAGGAATTCCCCTAGTACTATGTTATTTCCAACTTGGTTATTATGGTATCTGGGATGGTTCTTGATAAATTTGTATCATTTGTAGGTTAATCATCATTTATTGATGTTAGTATGAAGTTGAGTAATATTTTTGGGACTTAGGAGGTAGTTGCGATTGAGTGAATGTCTAGCTCTCACTAAAATGACCCTCAAGTCACCATGGGTGATTTGGAAAAAACATAGTGAGGATTAGTTCTAGTTATTTCCCTACATTTTATTTGGATAGTTTGAAATCCAAATATTTTTTTATCTATTTTCATGGATTAATTTCCTTGTTTCTCTTGTTTTAGTATCAACAAAAATAACCATTATATTGTCTTCAATTCTTTCTACTGATGTTTTGTAGAATCACACATATAATAATTTGTTTGAGTAAGATCCAAGAGAAATCTTTTGATGAACCAAAACAAGAAAATACTCTTATGGATCAGAATCTGGTAGAAGTTATTGTGTGTGTTATCTAAGCTCTGGGATAAGCATCTACACCCATTCCAATACAGGCTTCAACTATGGAACATCAG
This sequence comes from Viscum album, assembly GCA_963277665.1. Lineage (NCBI taxonomy): Eukaryota > Viridiplantae > Streptophyta > Magnoliopsida > Santalales > Viscaceae > Viscum > Viscum album. The sequence continues at coordinate 1,518,172,223 of OY728128.1, forward strand.
AGGGATGACTTCAGGAATCATGCTCAAGAGTTCCTTCACTAGATTATTCTTGTATTTGAAGGCTCAAATGATCCTCAAAAGTTTGAGTACTAGTTGAGGATCATTGATATTTTGTTTGATTTCTTAGAAAAAACTAATAAAATCAATGAGAAATGTGCCACCTTTAAGCTAGAGGTACCTAGAAGAACATTGTGTGACATGATAGTGATGGAGAAGAAGCATGAGGTATTAGAGTGGAAAGAATTTAATGTTCTTTTCACTAACCAGTTCTATCTAGAGTTGATGGTGTTGTCTAAGGTTATAGAGTTTTCCAAACATAAGAAGGCTGATAGGATCACAATTGAATATGAAAATTGTTTTTCCAATCTTGTGTAGTTTTTACCATTGATTTTATGTAATGAGAATATGATTACTTGATAGTTTGATATGGGACATTGATCTAACATTAATTATCATGTTTTCTTTCTATAACTGTCTTCTTTTTATGATGTGCTAGATAGAGTGTTGATGGTTGAAACAGACCAGGATCATAATTAGGGGTTGATGAGAGTTATTTTTTCTCCTAGTGGATGTTATGTGACTTTCCATAAAGTAAAGAAAAAACATGACGATTCCCATGGTATTTCTTGACAATAGTGTATTTCCATACCTCCTAAAGTGCCTAAAAGAGGCCCTTTGACATTTTACTAGTGTGGAAAACCAGGGAACTCAAAATGAGTTTTCACCGAGGCACCCAAAATATGTGGTTATTTTAGATGATCGTGTCACTTTATTATGTTATTGTATGTCTATTATTCTCTTCATAGTTGCATAGGATCATCATCACCTAATAAAACAATGGTGAAATTAGATGCTTCATGAAAAATGGGGTTCTAACCATAGACAGCTTGAATGAAATTTCTTCACATAATTGATGAGTCTCTATAAGAAGAAGATATGGGTCCAGTGACCATGAGTGGTACCATCACTATTGCTTCATCTTTAGTGACTTCTTTATTTGATATTAGTGCATCTCATTCATTCATTTTTACTCGTATTGTAAATCTTCAAAATATTCCTATGAGGATTTTATTTTATATAATGGATATTACTACACCACTGAGAATGAAGAGAGAGAATGGTATCCATTGCCCTACTTTTGTTTTATCATTATCAGATATTTATTTTACTTGGTATTTTTTGGTTCTCAACATGAAACCTATTGATGCCATATTTAGGATGGATTGAAAAATTTATAATAAAGCTTGAATTGACTATTATCTTCGAAGGGTCTCCTTTACAACACTAGATGTGTTACACCATATCTTTCAGGGAGAGTGCTACCTGAGGTTGAGTAGAGCTAGAACTTCTTAACTAGATTTAGGTAATGTAATAATAGAGTTTTCTTTTGATCTTGAATGATAATACTTGATTATTAATTTCCCTCCAGTTGTATTTCGGTTCCCCGGTGTTTGCCTTCTAACTTCTATGATTTTCTATCAGTAAGAGAAGTAGAGTTTTCTATTGATTTAGTTCCTGGTACTAAACCAATATCTAGTATTTATTACCACATGGAAATAACTAAAATGAAGGAGTTTAAGACTCAATTAGATGATCTTTTATATTAAGGATTTATATTCCAGAGTGTGTCGCCTTGGGAGGCACCAGTTCTATTTGATAATAATGTTGATGGGTCACTTAGCCTCTATGTTGATTACTAAAAATTCAACAAAGTCACTATAAATAAAAAGTACCCACCAACAAATATTGATGATCTATTTGATCAATTGAAATAGGAAATGTTATTTCAAAATATTGATCTTCGATATTATTATCATCATTTGAGTATAATATAATATAACATTTAAAAAACTTCCTTTAGAAGAAGGTATGGCCATTATGAGTACCTTGTCATGCCATTTGGTCTAACCAATTCTACTATAGTCTTTATAGATTGGATAAAAAGGATTTTCCTTGAGTATCTTGATACATTCATGGTTTCATTTATGGATGAAATCCTTGTTTACTCTATGTATGAGGAGGTACATGTGCACCATTTGAGAAAGGCTTTGGAATTATTGAGAGATCACTAACATTATTCCATGATTTCAAAATGTGATTTCTGGATTCGGGAAGTGAAGTTCTTGTGGAAAATAGTGTCATAACATGGTAGTTTATTTGATATTGAAAAGGTGAATGATTTTATGAGATGGGAGAAACCAAAAAATGTCTTTTATTTATAACGATTCTTGGGGTTAGCTAGATATTATCGCCAATTTGGAAAGGAATTATCAAAGTTGGATTCTCTGATGACCACTCTAACTAAAAAGAGAGAAAACTTTTATTGATGTGAGATATGTCATAGTTCTTTTATTGAGTTGAAATGTATTTTGACTTATGCACTAGTGTTGAATATTTCATAGGTTTTTCAGGTCTATGTGGTTTTCTAGGACACAACAGGATCAGTTTTGGGATATTGTTTTATGAAAGTAAATCACATCATTGCATATGGATATCATCAACTTAGGACACATGATAAGAATTACACTCACCATGACCTTGAACTTGTATCTATCATTAATGATCTTAAGATTTGGTGGTGTTACCTTTTTATATAAAGGTTTATAATTTCTTCTTTCCATAGTATCTTGAGTTATATATTCTTTCAAAATGATTTGAACCTCTACCATAGTAATTTGGTAGAGTACCTTAAATACGTTGATTTCTACATCACCTATACCCCGAGGATAGGGAATGTAATCATCAATGATTTGAGAAAGAAAATTCTAACCTAGGTTATGAAAGAATCATTAGGAGATTAGAAATTTATGCTACTTTTTCCATAGTTGTGTATTGGAGTTTGGTAATCTGGTGCTGAGGTTTTTCTGGCCAGGGTTTGGTTGACTTATTCTTTTCTTGAGATGATTCCTTAGGAACCACAGCTTTATGATGAGTTATATATCATTAAAGACGCTCATTATAGGGGGGAGACTATTGCGGACTGGTTATTCTCCATTGATGGAATTCTATGTTATCAAAATTATTTTGTTATGCTGTTAGCCATAAAGAAATAGATAAAGGTGGATTTCTATAATTCCTAGTGTTTAGTGCATCCAAGAACCACAAAGATGTTCTATGACATGTGATATAGATTCTAGTGGCTAGGTATGAGATAGTAAATCAATGATTTATTCTCTTATTGTTATACATGAAAATAGATCAAGGCCAAGGACCAAAGACCTATAGGTTTACTTCAACCACTTCTAGTGCTGACTAAAAAGTGGGATGAGATCTCAATCAACTTTTTGGTTCGGTTTCTAAATACCTAGAAAAAGAATAATTTAATATGGGTTTGATCTATAGGATGACTAAATCATCTCAGTTTATACCCATTATTTATACATCCAAATTTGATTTGGGAAATCTATATATGAAATATATTGTTTATTTTCATGGATTTTAAAATACAATAGTATTTGATAGAGATCCTCATTTTAATAACGTCTTTTGAAGATTCCTTTAGGAGGCACTAGGATCCTAGGTTTGTTTGAGTATGTAATACCATACTTTGTTTGAAAGTCAGAGTGAAAAACTATGAAGATTCTTTAGGATATTCTTTTCACCTATTTACTTGACTTTTTTGGAGCTTGGGATGAACATATTAGTATGGTTGAGTTTTATTATAATAATAGTTACCATTCCAGGATAAGGATAGATCCTTTTGAGGAATTGTATGTCTGAACTTATAAATCATTGTTGGGTTGGTCGGTAATTGGTTAAAAATTTTTGATTGGACCAAGATTTGTTTAATATATAGAAAAAATATTTATTTTAATTATCAGGGGATGTTTAATTCATAGAGATAATATAAGTATTATTCTCATTGTCGATACAAACTATTGTAATTTTTATCTGGTGATCCTGTTTTCTTGATAATTTCACCTCAGTTAGGTCATTGATAGATTATGCATAAATGAATGCTTTATAATAATTTTGTGGGACCATTTTAGATTTTTTATAAGTTGGGGAAGGTTTATTAGCATTTAGATATTCTTCTAAAGTGTAAGGTGATACATAATTTTTCCATGTATAACAACTTCAAAAATATCATTCTGATCTATCTCATGTTTTGAGTTGTGGTGATATTGATGTTGAGCCTGATTTATCCATGACTGAGAATCTAGTCATTATAGTTGATTCTAAAACTTGGTTAGTTCATGGGATGATGATAACTTATGTTCGTGTGCTATGGAAGCACATTTCTGATACTCATGAGACTTGGGAGAGAGAGGCACTGATGAGATAACAATGGCCTCATCTTTTTGAATTTTAGACTTCTTAGTAGGATTTATAGGGATAAAAATTTTCTATTGTGGGGTGGTCATGATATCTTATTACTATTTTAATGCACTCCATAACCATATTTTTTTATCATGATTTGGTTTGGTCTCATTTGATGGTGGTTTAGGAAGAAATTTGTATTTTTTTGAAACTTTTTGAACTGTGTAAGATTTGAGTACGATTTTCCCAACCCGTGCGCCCACTAAGGATAAAACATAAAAACCCAAATAGTGTGGGTTTTCATGGATTGTGAATGGTTTTAAAATCCATGAAACCCTAGTGGAAATCATACACCCAACTATAGTGAATCATATTTTGGTAACATAATTTGTTTAATCGTGCAACCCTTCCTAGCTAACCGTGCGTACAAGAATTTTTACTTCTAAAAATTGTTTTTGAAATATTGAAACCCTCTGTTTAAGTTCCTAATGGGTCCATTACACCCTAACTCAATTTCTTCTTCTTTGGAGGCTCCCTAGATGTGATTATGTCCCATCTAGACCCTTTTCAAGGAGGTTCAATGCTTAGAAAACCTCATTTGATCTCTCCCTAGTAAGAGATATTTCCCCTTCCTTATCTCCCACTATCTTCTTCTCTCCTCCTTAGGGTTTGTTAGATCTCTATGTCATTGGAGGATCTAATCACTATTGTTTTAGATCTTGAATCAATGTCTGATTCTAGGATCTACTATACTGATGCTCTTTTTTGTAGTTTTCCATTGTGGGCATTATGAGACATGATTTCTCTTTTTCAATAGGTGGTTCCTTTTAATATTGGCCAATTGATTTAACCCTAAATTTCATGATTTAAATTAAATTTATTTCAATTGTTTTGTGGAAAACAAAATTTATCTAAATTGGTATTTGAATTTGTTTTGGAATGAAATTTTTGGAAAAACCCCAATTCTAATGAATTGGAGTGTGATTGTGGAATTTGATGGAAATTGAGAAATTAAATTGTAGAAATAAATTGTAAAATTGGGTTTTGAAATTAATTTCAAATTTTTATTTGTGAAAAATGTCTTAAATTGTTTTTATAATAACCTTGTTTTTTTATCATGGAAAAGGCATGAATTGATTAAAAATATTTTTTTGGGTTTTTAATGGAAATTGGTATATTGAAATTGGGAATCGATTAAGTGTATTTGGTACAACTTTGTGGTGAATTTACCATTATATATTATTGTATGAGAATATGAAATATTAGGTAATTAGTGAGTTATTTGGGAAATACTATTTTGATTCTTTATAACTCTAACAAAATAGTGCATCATGTCATATCCCCAATGGGATAATGATGTGTCCTTTTTGACTAGTGTCTGATGGATGTGTGTACACATATTTCCATGTTATTCTGTTTGAGTGTGTGAGGTTCTCATATCCTGAAACTATATTACCACTTTATAGATGACCATGTTTCTCATTTTTTATTATTTTGATATATATTACATTTTTTATAAACTATTTTACATATTTCTTGTGAATTTATATAAGTTTCTTCATATAAAATATTTATTGAAACATTGTTTAGAAATGTTTCCATGAATTAAAAAGAAATAAAAGATTTGTTTTAAATACACTCTTATATTTCAATGCATGTTTATTTAAAAATAAAATATTTATTTGGTTAATTAATGTGATATATTCTTATGGAATACACAATGAGACCCAATTAGTCTTTTAGATCACACCATACCTATATCCATGGGAGTTTCTAGATTTCCTCCTGCCATGTTTGAGTATAGGGAAAGTACCCCTTAGAAGTGGTAGTTTTTTATCTTTTGGATTTAAGAAGTTGTGTTCATTGGGACATGATTTTTTATCATGTTTTCTAGTACTTTGTGGTTGTCATTTGGGTTGACTATACCTATTTGAATTTTGGTATAATTCTTCTTATAGAGTATTCTTTTGTGCATACTAACTTTTTTTCTTTTATTCAGATGTTTATCTGGAAAAACTATTCCCTCTATTGTATTTTTTGATATTAGGTGATTTTCAACCACCAATAGGGATTGGGAATTCCCTTGGGGAAATATCAATGTCGGATTGGTTATCAGGGTTCTAGGGTGTCTATGGTGGATCATCATAGAAACATATCTATTTTTTCTAGCCAAGTAAAATATATTTATCTTACAATTAAAACATTACTTTTGTTCCATGAAAGCTTGGTACTAATTGAGTAAGAACCATTATTTCTCAAGGTTTTTCTACTCTTTACATGGTTTTTATAATTGAATGGGTAGGGAAATATGGTCTGAATCTTAGAGAGATGAGGGTTCAAAAGTTATAAAATCGTTATCATATATAAATAACACACTTTCTTTTATTTTGTGTTAATCAAAGGGTCACATAGTTTCTTTTCAAGTAATCATTACAAAAACTATGTGAAATATCCCATTTTGAAGTGACTAAAACTTAAAATAGTGATTCCAAATCTAAAATATAGTAAATAAAAATATTTACTCAAATAAAAAACCATTATTCTAAAAAAATTGAACGAAAAGTGAGTATAATTAAATAAACCTAGTTTTAATATGATAAAATAAAATTTATCTAAAAATATTGGTTTAGTAAAAATGTCTACAAATTGATTTTATGTTAAAAAATATAAAGGTATATCAACTTTTTGTGCATGTTCTGTGAAGAAATGATGACTTATAAAAATGTGATTTGTTCTAGAATTATTAATTGGATTTCATGAAATTTTTATTTCACTCATGTTATCAAATTATATTGAAAACAATTAAAATTAAATATAAATTCCTATAAAGTGGTGTTAATCCACAACACATGTGCACAATAGATTAATACTGACATATATTCTTCTTTATCAGTTGATAAGGCTACAAAGTGTTGCTTCTTACTTGACCAAAATACTATATATTTACCTATAAAATGGAAGGTTCCTAAGGAGATTTTTCTATCTAGTCTACACCCAACTAAATCAGAATCCGAATATGAAGTTAAATTGAAAGAATAAATTTAAAAAAAAAATAGGTAAAGATATATATTTCATTTTAGATATCTTAAAATTATTTTTGAAAACTTTAAATGTGAGTATTTAGGATTGTATTGGAATCTTTCATAAATACATACTAAAAACATATTGTATGGGCTACTAGTAGAAATATATTGTAAACTCCCAATGATTCCTCTATAAAAATGGTTTTCAACTAGTTTTCTTGTCACATTCATATCAATTTTAACATTAGAGATCATTTGATTTGAATAAGTCTTACTATTTTCAAGTCCAAACTTGTTATATAAATCAATTATGTATATTATTTGGTTTAAAATATTTTCAAAAATATTCTTGGTAAATTTGAATTCCTATAATTTTTTTAACTAAACCATAATACTCATTTAAAATTCCTTTTTCATAAGTATTGGAAAATAGATTACGAATTTTTTGATTTTATGATCCCAAAATAACATCATCAACCCATATTTTTACTAAAAAAATATCTAAGGATTATTTTTCTTAAACAATCGGGGATATGACATTTATATGGAAAAAATATTTGATAAAAGTGAATAACATAATTTTTCATTCCATTCCATTGGTTCTTGTTTAAATCCACATAATGTTTCGATAAATTTAAAAACAAAATTTATGAAGTGAGGGTCTTCAAAAAAGGAGGTTTTTCAACATAAAATTCCTCTACTAAAAAACTTTTTAGAATATAATACTTAACATCCATTTGATATAATTTAAAATTTATATAAGATCCATATGCTAGGGGGATTCTAATTTCATCTAACCTATATATATGGGAAAATTTGTCTTTATATTATATTTCTTCTTCTTTATTGTAACAACTTTCACCTAATCTTTCTTTATTTCTAGTGATCACAACATAATCATCTTGTTTGTTTCCAAATACTTATTTTATTCTAATAAAATAGCAATCAAAGGGTTTATCAACTATTTAGCATAAATTTTTCATATTGAACTGATTTAACTCATATTTCATTGATAAATAAAACCATCTTTCATAAAAAAAAGGCATCTTCTACGGTCTTGGTTTTTATGTGAGATAAAAAGGAATATAATTCTACTAAGTTTCCAATATTTATTCTAGTTCTAACTCCTTTATCTAATAATCCTACAACTATTTATAAAGGATGTTTCTTAATATTTCTTTCTAATCTATGAAGAACACTTTATAGTTCACTATAATAAACTCTTTAGAAATTTGGTTTGGGATAATCAAGTTCCAAATCACAATTAATGTTCTTGTTAAATAGAGTTTTATGTATCTTTCCCTAATAGGAATCACCTAGTTCATGGGTTTGGGTCATGTTGTGATCCAAAGGATCACTTTAATCAAACATCACATGATTAGATTCTTCAATGTCCTTGAGATTTTATTTAACACTCTATATACCTTGTAAGTAGTAAAATAACCTATAAAAATAACTCAATAAGATTTTGGATCAAACTTTCCAATATCATCCTTGGTGTTTTAGATTAAAACCTTTCATCCAAACAATGTAATGTATCCTACACCTGGTTATCGATTATTACATTACTAGTAATGGTTTTTATTCAATATAGTTCTTATTACAAATCTTTTAATAAAATAACATCTTGTGTTAATATCTTTAGCTCAAACATGAGTGGGGAGGTTATATTCACATAGCATTATTCTAGCAATTTCATCTACAGTCGTATTACTTCTTTTATCCTCATTGTTCACTTCCCAAATTAACAATTTTAACATTTTTCTCATTTAAAAATCTTATATAAATTATTAAAAATAGAACAATATTCAATTTTATATCTCAAAAATTAAACCCATGTAAATCATGAAAAATTATCAACTAACACATAAAAAACAACATACCAACAAGACTTATAGTTCAAGTAGTTCTGATCCGATACATTTAGATAAACTCTATGTTCTAGTTTTATAAACCTATTTAATAGGATTTTAATATGACTTATGCTATTTTTCCATTTGAAATGCATCATATAGTTTATTTTTAGAAAATTTATGGTTAGTAAAGTTAGAAATATTATTTTTATTAGACATAATTTTCATGGAGTGGACATTACAATGTCCAAGCCTTTTATGAAAATCCATGATTGATCAATTTCATCATTTAAGAAATTTACATTCTATTTACACAAGGAATTAAGATATAATATATAAAAATTATCAGTTCTTGGTTCTTTTCAGTTGAGAGATTTAACTTCAAAAACTAACTGTTAATTTTTTAAAATATACATTAAGTAACCATTATTAAAAAAATTTCAAATACTTATTAGGTTGTGCTCTAATACCTCAACATAAACAAAATTATTGATGATAATAGATTGTGGGTTTCCAACTAATCCAATTTCATTTTCATTGTCACCAAATCTGACATATCCTCCATCAATCTTTGATAGTGTATAAAATTTTGATAAATCTATACTCATATCTCTTGTAAAACCACTAAACATAAAACAATTTTATTTTTTATTCATGTGATCTATTCATTAAAATAACAAATCAGACAAATTTTTTAGAAATAAAATATTCTTGGGTCCAGAAATGTCAGCTACAAAAGACTTTGAGATCCAAATATTTTTGTGTTTTCCATAAAAAATAGTAACAAATTTTCATAAATATTTTTTATAAAAAGATTTTTTGATTCCAAAAAAATTGAATGTTTTTCTGATAATATATGATAATATAATTTCTTATTTCTCCACAATGAAAATGGGAAATTTGGAAAGTTATTTATTTTAACTAGGCACAAAGTAGTTTTTGTATTGTTTGGGTGTTTCACCCTGGCATAAAATTCCAAATTTTTCCATTTAGAGTTGATTTTGAATAAAAATTATGTTTAGATAATCTTCCCCTTTAGTGAAACCTCTTGTAAAATCTTCAATGATTTGAAATTCCTTTTGTATGTTCTAAAATTTCATAAATTTTTTAATATATGAGGTAGTAGAATTTTCAAATTGATGTTCGAAATATGTATATTTTTATATTATCTTCTTCATTGATATTTTTTTATAGGAGTTCATGAGAGATTTGTTTTATTTCATTAATATTTCATACTTAGTTTCTAACATGGTACAATATTCATTTAATTCTTATTATGAAAAATTTTAATTTTATGATTCATTATCATGCTTTGGATTAGAAGAATAGTAAGAATGTACCTCATCTAAATTTTCCATAAATTAAATTCTTTCTTATTGGCTTAGAGATTGAACTTTTAACTTTTAAGATATACAAAAGCTATAATATTCAAAATCACTCTATGTGGCCTTCATATCCTTCTTGGATTTATTCTTATTTCTAACCTTCTAAAAGAAATTATTATCAAACTTTTTATTGTCAAGAAATTGTGAAAAGTCTATGTTAATATTTCATATCTTTTTGAACTTATATTATATTACTTATTAATAGTTTTCATCTTATTTCTTATATATGTTGAAGGGCCTTCTCAAACTTCTTATCATGTTATAGAACTTCATTAACATTCTAGTAAATTGTGAAAGTTCATCATCTGATCAAGAATAGCTTGAGGAATATTCTTCTTCATACATTTTAGATATTTCTGTGAATTTTTTCTTCTTATTATCATTATAAGTAGAAACCTTCAAAGAAAATTGTTTTTTTCTTGACCGTTTTATATTTTCCAACTTCAGCTTCCATTTTAGATTCGTACATCCTAAGAGTTCTAATGAGATATTTTGTTTTGAAATTTTTTAACTCTCTAGATTTGATTATGGTAATTGAGATTCCACTCCACATGTATTTTAAGACTCTTATAAAATTTGATTCATTCTCAAGATCAGAAATTTTTGTTTGTATAAAAGAAACATTATCCACGATCTCATTAAGTATTTCATTCAACTGATAAATGATTTCTCCTTTATCAATTTTTAATGTGCTGACCTTAATTTTGGAAGTATGATATCTTATATCATTCACATTTTATGTACTTTAATATATAACTACTATAGTAATCAACATTTCGTGATCTATTTGACACTGAGAAACTTGATTAAACACATTTGGACCAAGTCCAAATTTTATAACATTCATATATTTAGAGTTTATATCATAGATTTAATCAACATTAGTATCCCATATCACTTGTTCTGTTTTCATAGTTTCATAGAAATTCACAACTTTAAGGTAAAATTAAAAGGCATGATTCATTAAATAGATGGTCATTAGAGCATTTCAATAACCATAATTTTCACTATTAAAGTAGGGATCTCAAACCATTGACATACCTTTTCAATTATCAACCATAAAATACACCATAAAATATACCATTGGACTTTAAACATTAAAAATTGTGAACTCAAGAGTCATTATCTCTGATTCCAATTATTTTCACAGATATTGCCTAATTGAAAACTTAATAGGGGGGGGGGGGTGAACTGAGTTCTTAAAATTTTATTTACCTTATACCACTTTCTTAAAGGTATGTGAATTCAAATATTTTCCCTTAGTAAAAATAGATAGAAGAAATATAAAATATTAATGGAGATTGATTGAACACAAGAGATTTATAGTGGTTTATGGAACATAAATTACCTAGTCCACTCCACCAATACTCTACTCCTTGAGTTTGGTGATTTTTCCTGAGACATCCCTTTTTTTGGGGGCTCACAGGTGAGTATAAGAAGCTATCACTTATTAAAAATTTAAAATAAATTTGAATAAGGTTCTACCTTTTCTATTCCTATCCATGAACTTAACACCCTCACTTATAATGAGTGTAAAAAACATATGATTAAAATTTTGAAGAACTATTTCAGAACATATTTTCATGAAATAGCTGATAGTAAATGAATATATATCCTAAGAAGATGATAAAATTAAAAATATAGCTCTTGATGATCTTCTATTAAAATTTATAGAATTGAAATTTCAAAACACAATTGATTTATATGATCTTGTTTATGTACAAGTGTTATTTGTTACTATTATCAAAGTATTCATATGTATGTGTTTATTATGTGTGCAATGTCTCTTTTTCATGGAACAATGAACTCTTCCATTTATATAACTTCATTTATTTTTAACTTAATAAGTGAGATAATCACAATATTTGAGTTGATAATCTATTGAAAAGTTGATATGAAAGGTTATTAATGGCATGTGTCCATTACTTCAAAATAAGTAATAAGTTTATATTGTGATGATTCCATAAATATTTGGTTCTTTCCATTCCTGGAAAACTGGCGCCTTGTACAAATTGATCTTTCCATAAATGGACAATCCCTTTTTTGATATGTTAAAATAAATGAAGAGGCTTATCAATAGATTAAGAGAAAATCATAATATTATTAATAATATCTAATTATTTATAAGATATCCAATAGGTAGAACTATTCTTGAAAGATAATGTTCTTAGAGAATTCGCAAGAAAAAACAAATCATTGACTTATACTGTGCATAAGGTAAAATAACAAGAACATTGCATAGGATAATTATTTATCCTAAGATTAATATTTCACTGAGTTTTTATACATATCTTTCATTACTTATTCTAGCATTTATAGGATAATATTTTATGATTATCCTTTTTTGTAGTATAAATATTTATCATAACTATGATCTGACATAAATAACTGACTTTAAACATGAAAAAACTAAATTATTCTCTTTGTTAAATTTTATCATACATACTTAGATATGATTTATATATAGAGATGTCTAATTCTATGAAAACTAAATATAAGCTTCTAAAAACATTGATTCTCATAAGAAAAATATTGTTACCATAGATTGAACATTTTACTTGGTGTAGGGTAACCACATATAATTAGCATATGATAGATTATTACGATAAGATATAATATTAAACAATTAATAAAAATAATTAGAATAAAAATTGGGATTTTTTGAAGAATAAAAATAGATAAAAACTAAGATATGTTGGAACAACATAAATCAATCAAACAATCTACCCCTTTTCGATGATCACAAAACCAATTGAATATAAAATCACAATTTGAAAAAATAACTTTGAATTTTTGTAATACCCTTAATATTTTTTCTCCTAAAATATTTTTAATTTTAATTATCCATTTATTCTCCCCATTTTTGTGGTATAAAAAAGATTTTGAAAAAGACATGAAAAATGGATACAATCAATATTTTATAGAAACACGTGTAAGTTTACAATTATACTAAATTTGAGTTGAATTTTCCATGTATTTTTATTAGAAAAAATATTGATTTTTAGAGTTCATTAAATAACTAATGAAGATTAGTAAAGAAAAATGAAACACATAAAACACTAATAGAGAGTAAATTCTGAGAATAATGTAGAAACATATTGACAAACATTCATTAAAAAGAATAACAACAAGAAAAATATAAAATTGATTAAAAACCTGAAAAATAAACATTCAAATGTTGTCTCAAAACATGATTAAAAGTTATATAAAAGACCCATCCATTAAGATTATAAAACATAGAAAGTGGATCAGTTCTAGAAATTGAAATGATTTTTTAGAGGTGGTTTGTTTAATGAAATAGGTTATCCATAAGGTAGAGATGATTTGGGAAAAGGATCATTGACTGTCTACCCAACAACATCACCAAACATTAGTTAAGATGATCCAAGTCCATCTTGATCAAATCGAGTAATCTTTAAATAGGTGTATTTGATGTTCATAGATGCTTTATGATATATACCCATATTTACATTATCTGTAGGTACAAAAGATATCATATAACACAGTTCAAGTAAAGTTATTGAAACTTCTTCTGCCAATCTAATTCCCTTAACAAAAAAATCACTTAAATCAACAGTTTGAACTGGTATTTCTACTGAAATATGAAAAATTGTAGAAGTATGAACTATAACCTCACTAGAAATTCCCATCTAAGATGACTCTCCATATGTTCAAGTAGGGGCTACTTCTATTTATTCTTCAAAACATACTGGAAGCAACTCAGGTGTACTGAATTCATCTACCACATGAAAATAAGTACTGAAGTCTGTATAGTCTTCATGGGGGAACTTAAACACTTCTTACCTTACCAAGAAGGATATTGTGAAACTTTTCTGGTTCACCATTGTAGTCATTATGTCTTTATTGTCACCAAAATTAAAAACTACAGTCTCATAAAACTTCCCAACATTTATCTCAAAAAAAAATATTCAGTTCTTATTTCATAAAAAATAATTCCCCACCCTAATGGTTTATGACTTTGTTCAACAACATGTCTATTCCACATATCCAAGTAAAATCTATTACTAATATTCATAAAACATTCATTATAGTTCTTAAATTTTTGGTTGTTCTGGAAGAAACTTCATTGGTTTTATTAGTTTTTTTCATTCTTGGTGAGGTTTGGAGGATTGAAGGGTTAGGGAAATAAGGTTTGGATATCATAGAGATGAGGGTTCAATTGTTTTCAGATGTTTCAAATGTATAACCGTCACATTTTCTTTTTTTGATAATTAATGGGTCACAAAATGTGATGTGTAGAGTAATAATTACAAAAAAGGTGATGTGTCTTATTTTGATGTGATAAAAACATAAAATATTGATGCCAAAACTAAAATAAAGTAATTAAAAATGTTTAATTGAATACAAAACCTTTATTAAAAAGAAAATTGAAATAAAATCAAGGAAAATTAAATAAACCTAATCCATATTTGATAAAATAAAATATTTAATAACAAAATTGTTTAGTAAAAATGTCTATTAATTGATTTTCTATGCAAATAAATTATTGAGATATATAATCTTTTTTAAAATGATCTTGTAAGAAAAGGTGTCTTTGATCAGAATAATTTTTCCTCGAATTAGTAATTTGATTTATTGAAATGTTTATATCACTTTGTTAATCATATTTAATTCGAACATAGTTAAAATTGAATCCAAAATCCATTAGAGTGTGTTTCAACCACAACACTTTTTCACAATAGCTTACTAGTGTAATATATTCTACTCTAATAGTTGATAATGATACAAAGTGCTTCTTCTTACTTATCCAATATTATATATATTTACAAATAAAATTGTAGGTTTCTGAGGTGTTTCTACTATATAGTCTACACCTAGAAAAATTAGCATCCAAATATGACATTATATTTAAATCATAGGTTTATGGAGAAATTTATAAATGAGATGTAATTACTTATAAATATATTGAAATTCATTTGGAAGCATTTAAATGTGATTTCTTATGATCAGTTTGAATTTTTTCATAAATTTATATTGAAAATATAATGTATGGTATACTTTATGTAAGATAAAGTAAACATCTAACGATTCCTCTATATAGATTCATATAAACTAGTTTTCCAGTATAATCCATATCAAGTTTAACATTCAGGATCATAAGGGTTGAATAAGTATTATTGTTTTCAAATCCAAACTTCTTAATTATATCAAGTATATATTTTCATTGGATTAAAATACCTCCAATATCTTTTTGGTAAACTTGAAATCCTATAAAATAGATAAACTCACCGATCATACACATTTAAAATTCATTTTTCATATGTCTTGAAAAATTATTACGTAATTTTTGGTTTTTTGATCCAAAAATTACATCATCAACATATATTTTCACAAAAAACATATTTGAGGATGATGTTTTCTTAAACAATATATGAAATTACATTCCAAATTTAAAACTCTTTGATAAAAGAAAATAAATTAATATTTCATACCATGCTCTTGGTTTTTGATTATGTCAATATAGAGCTTTGGAATGTTTAAAAACATAATTGTTAAAGTGAAGGTCTTTAAAATAATGAGGCTTTTAAAAATAAAATCCCCCTCTAGAAATACATTGAAAAATGAATATTTAACATCCATTTGATATAATTTAATATTCA
This sequence comes from Viscum album, assembly GCA_963277665.1. NCBI lineage: Eukaryota > Viridiplantae > Streptophyta > Magnoliopsida > Santalales > Viscaceae > Viscum > Viscum album. The sequence goes on from OY728128.1 coordinate 1,518,188,365, forward strand.
TATAATATTCATATGTGAGGAGAATTATAATTTCATCTAACATAAATACAAGGGAAAAGGTTCCTTTATAGTCTATTCCTTCTTCTTAATTGTAACCTTTAGCAACTAATACTTATTTATTTTTAGTGACCACACCATGAACATATTGTTTGTTTTTAAGTACCAATTTTGTTCCAATAACATGAATTTAGAGGTTCTATCATTTAATTACCATAATTTTTTCCACTTGAACTAATTTAACTCATCTTATATAGCTAAAAATAAAAATGCATTATCTAAAGATTATTCTACAATCTTGGGTTGTTGTTGAGATAAAAATGTAGATAATTTTACGAGGTTTCCTATATTTATTCTAGTTCTAACTCTTTTATATAAGCTTCCTATAACTATTTCTAAAGGGATCATATTATTATCTTATATTAACACTTCATGATCCTTTTTTACTGTCCAATAAAGACTCAAATACCTTCCTAAAATCCATCCCAATTTAGTTGATTCCTAAGGAAGATTAGAAAACCAACCTAGGAAATCATTTTATGTAATTATTAAAAGGTTTTCGAAGAAGAGGTATCATTAATAATTGAGTTTTTTTATTTCTTCATCCACCTAAAACAAATATTTGATAACCATTATTAAATAATAGCATCGTAATATTCCAGATATAGATATTTCATTATGATAATTTTATAATTTATATTAATCTCTAACCTCTATCATATGGGAATGTAATACATCATTCATGTGTATGAAAGACTACCGCCTCATTGAATGATGTATTGTTTCCATCACCAACTCTCACATCAATATATAATGATTAATTTAATGTATATATATGATATTCATGAAAAAGTTAACAATCTTTAAATTAATTTATCATATATTTTATTTCCATTTCTTCCAACAAAGTATGATAACGTTGTTCATTTGTAGATGTGCACTACAACCCCCCCAAAGTGATTTGAACAATTTTTCATTACCACATTTCATCGATGATATATATAAGTTTATTTAAAGATATAATATGGTATATATGATATAATAACAATTTTGGAATGATATAATAATATATACCTTATTTCCATCATTATTTTTGAAAAATTGAAATGATATCCATTATTACATACAACCTACCATCTACATGATTATAACATAAATCATTATTCATAACCATCATTTATGGTGTCTTCGAAAGTATAAATTTTGTTTAGAAATTATAATTATTTAATTATTATAATTTTGGATAATGGAAGAATGAATTGTATAGCCAAATTCAACCTACCAAAGTGATTTTGGAAATAAGATCCAAATATCTTCAAAACATCCGATGTAAACATAATTATTTAAAAAAGTAAACATAAAATATAATAATAAAATATAATAAGGATAATAAAAATTTAATGAGTTAGAAATATTATTATCCATGAAGATAAAGAACATATTTGATGTTTCAGTCTCAAGGATAGATACACATTAACTTAAAAACCATGTTTTAATGTGTTGAAAATTTATTTTATAAAACCCTATCTTCTATGTTCATATTTATAAAATTCATTTTTATTTGTACTTATATAGAAATAAAGCAATTATAAATGATATTTTAATCCTATTTTTACTATATTAGAATGTTTTTTAAAAGGAATATTTTTATGTAACATTATAACATTATTTACAATAGAAAAAAGGAATGTTATATTTTATAATATACAACATCAATAACTTTTCCCACTACCACAAAAATTATTTTATTTTTTTGTTCTTTTATAATATTAAATTTTCTCTTTAATGAAAAACACCCCTTCCATTTATTATAGTAATTCTATCTTTTAAGATTATGTTTTAAAGGAAAGGGACATATCAATAACCAAAAATGATTTCCTATACATTCAATGAATGTTTTTTATAATAAAAAATTTCATATATTATGGTAATGTTATGGTTTTTGGGAATTAAATGCAATAAAGGATGGTTTTTTTATAAACCAAGGATAAGTGATCTCGTTATATCTTTTTAATTAATTGGGTAATGATATGGATTGAACAAATTATGTTTTTCCAAATATTTTATTTTAATATTATATGAATGTTATTCCAATTTAAACAGTTAATGTTATTCCACCTCTAACCATGAAGGTTACTCATTTTTTAATAATTATTGTAAGAGTGATATAAAAATGGTGTCTGATGTTAAATTAATTCTATTTATCAATGATTTACAAGTTTTTCTTAGAAATATGATTTTTTTCTCTTGGTAAGTTAATAAGATTATGTTTTTAGGAGGTAAATTTATACCTCTTAAGGGTAAAATTTATAACTTTGAAAAAATATTTTTATGTAAATTTTATTTATTTAAATAAATCCTCTATGACTTTTATTTTTTCCATTAAAATTTTTGTTGAATTATTTATCATATTCATCGTGAAGAGAAGTTGATTTCTTGGTTAATAAAATGTTTATGATAAGTTTAATGTTTATTTTTGAAAAATGAAATTTTATATAAATATTCCTAGACTACCAGTTTAAATTAATATTTGTATACTCTATGGTATTGTGGTAGAGTTCTTCCAAATTCACTAAAACACTAAACATAAAAGCTCCTTGGGTATATAATTTATCCGATAATTATTTTTGATGTTGTATGTCATGGATGGGTTAAATAGTGTCACATTTATTGGTATTAAAGCTAGGAATGTAATGATTATTTTTTTATATCTAGATCTAGGAGTGTGGTTTTTGGGTCATAATATTTATTAGAGTAAGGTTTATAAAATTGTGGAAATTACAATGTTTTCATGTGACGTAAAACTAATAGTGATAGATACTATCATGAGTTTATAATTTTAAGGTTGATAATGATTTAATAGTCATAAACACCCCAATTTTTCTTTTTAAGTGATATAACTTTGAGGTGATTAATGATATTTTGGGGAGGCCACTTATTAGGATGAGGTTTATGTAACCCTTAGGTTTAATGTGATGGATTATTTAACACAAACTATATTAATTTTATTTGGGATGTAAGATATGTATGTGATGACCATTGACATTACAAAATTATTTAATGTTTAAGTTATTAAGGTTATTTTGAGGATGTTTATTATATTTTTTGGGGAACCTTATATAAATTATGTTAATATTTATTTATAAAAAGGACATCTTGTAGGCCTGGCGAAATCCTATCACATTCGGCACGACCATAGGGATTTAACCCATAAATGAAATAGGAAATGGTGTAGCAAATAGTACTCAACTATATTATTTCCCAGTTAGTATGATTTTTTTGATTTGATTCATAAAAAAATAGTCTATTTCAGGAACATATGTTTTATTGTATAGATGTCCATGGTTTAATATATGATTTGGTGATTAACTTATAAATGCAATTTCATAAGAAGACAACTATAATTTTGGTTAACATTATATAAAGGGATTTGATTTGAGGAATAATGGATGAACTATCTAGTGAAATTATATATGATTTTAATGTGGATTATAGTGATTTAAATTATTTAAGAAACTGATTATCAAATCTTGAAGATTATATGAATATGGAAGATGTATTTTTATATGAAACTTTAAAAGTGATTGACGTTATTTGGAGGTAAATGTTAAATATATCTGTGAAGAATATGACATCAAATATTTATAATATTTGGGTTTCAAACATAGTCATAAATATATTAATAATTTTTAGGATATATATATTTATGGAATAATTTAGTTTTAACTCTAGTAATTAATGTTTTGTTTTAGATACTAATGTAATATTTACGCATATGGAGGTTTATTCATATTGGTAATTATCTTACCATGTGCTAAAAATTTTAGTTTTGGTTAATATATAAATATTGGAGGAATATATTTTTATCTTTTTTTGTTATCCACTATAACTTTATTTTACTACTTCAGAAATGATGATTTCATCTTGGATACCCATCATTTGGAGAAAAGATGCGATTGTGGTGGAAAATGATAAAAGGATGATATTCCACATGTCAAGTAAGTATATTTCCTTATATTATTAGTTATATGATAAATTAATTCCAAAAATCTAAAAAAATATATTAAAACAAATATTTTATCATATTACCTTCATTTTTAATGAATCAATGGTCTTTTTCACAGCTTTTTGGACTATGGTTTTTTGGTAATTAACTTTACCATGCTCATTCACTTTTGTAATGATCATTGATCTGCATCACTATCCATATTTATTTAGACACTATGATTGTCTTCAATGTCTATATTTTTACTTAAAATTAATTTTCCTCCATTTGGAAACCTTGTATGTTCTATTTTGGATAAAATTCATAATTACCTTTCTATCTTTTCACGTAAACTTTTTATTAACCCTTTTTTACTATGTGGGTTTTCAAGAAATGTATTTTTAGTAAAAATTCTTAATTACTAATATTAATTTAATATTTTTGGGATCAAATATATTAAATGATTGAAGATAATGTAAAAAAGTGAGATTTATAAATAATAACACAATGTTCGATACCATATATGATAACAAACACTATGTTTAAACAAAATACAAATTATTTTTATATAACTATTATAACCTACCAATTAAATTAGAGGGAATAAATTTTAACAACCAAAATATGAAATATATTTAATTTTCATACTCTATAAAAATTTATATATCAATTCTGAGGAAATAATCACTTAATTTTTAGTAGAGTTATTTTAGGCTTAAAAAATACATTTTCTTCAAAAATAATTTTAATTCCATTTTTGTGAGAAAATATAATAGTTAACTTATAGAACATTTTAAAATTATATTTGATAAAAATGATATCATTTTTGGAATAATTATATAAAAATTATATCAGGGTTAAAATTTGATATTTTTCTGAAAAGGTTGATTTTTTAGCGAATAGTAGAAAATATCGATTTTAATAAATTTTCATTTATTTTAAATAATTTAAGTTATTTTAAAAAATAATTATTTATTAATTTTTTAAAGTATCATACGGATTATTTATTTATATATAATATAATTAATTACAATTTAATCTAATTTATATCTAGTTTTGGTATAAGTATATTTTGGGGCTTAAAAAAACCTTTTCATGAAAAATTGTGTTTCGTCACTTTTTTGTAGGTTTAATTTTAAATTAATTTATTCAAATTATGAAAATTTAATCTTGAAAAAAAGATTCAATATTTAGGATTATTATAACCAAATATGATAAATATGTCCCTTCTATTTTTGGTCAATATTAATTGTAACTGTATTAAATATTTGTCGCCACGATAATGGTAAATCTGATAATTAAGGATAAAAACAATATGATATGGACTATAAATGACACTGTCACTTTCCATTGAAATATCTGATGAGTAACATTCATCCATTTCCATAAACGTCTATAATATATGGATTCTGGGAGAATTATTTCATTGATTTTTACCTTTATAATATTTTATGTAAATATATAGTTGACACTTTTACTTTCATGTTTTTAATATCTATAATATTTTGTGATAAGGATAAAAATAATTTATTTTTAATACTAACTAGGAATTTGAATGATAAATGAAATTTTTCTTACCATTTTAATATATTTTTTTAGTGAAGAGATAATTACCTTAAATACTTAAAGAACACCGAAAAAATATATAATAAATTTTTATAATAATAAAATAAATGTTTTAAAGTTTTTGAAGTAATATAATATAAAATATTTTTTTTTCTATGAGTTTTTTAGATTTATATAAAAAATTATGTATTTCAGAAACTATTAGTTTCCAATTCCTTTTTTGTCAATTTATTTTCAATGTCAAATTAAATGAATAGTGTTAATAATCACATTAATGATATCTTATGCCAAATAATATTTTTAAATTTTTTTTAAAAATAATTAAAATAATAAAATAGAAAAATTAGGATGATAAATGGTCAAAAATATAATCCCATTTCCATTTTGATTCTAATTATTACCTTATATATAAAATTATTAGCCTTTAATGTTGGAAAATTAATTGGCGTAGTTATGGTCAAAATTGGATAACCAAGGGGTTGTACTAAAATATAAGGCTTTAAATAATTTAAAAATGTATCATAAGATTATTGAACGATTATAATAAAATATTATATGTCATAACATTGCAAAAATCAAATTTTGAAGCTATTCCATTTGAGTTAAATATATATTATATTATAATATTTTATATAGTTCCAAAAATGGCATTAATGACATAATAAAATGAATAATTTTTTTATTAAATTCACTAAAAATCCCAAATATACTATCATCACCCAATTGATTGGGATGTGGTTTAAAATATCAACCACGATCTATTTATGGGTTTATTGTCTTTTTGTTGTTACTATATTGACCCATAAAGTGTAAAAACATCTATATGAAATTAATTGTGAAAAAGGGTTATCACAAGTTAAAAATGGATAAGGGTGAAAAAATAACTAAAACATTACCATTTTTATTGAATTATATTATTTAAACTTTTAAAAATATTACCACCGTATAATAAAATTTTGATCTATTTAATAATGAATATTAATTTATATTAATTTAATACTTTATGAAAATCCATGATTTCACCTCTCCTATCTTATAAAAGGGAACCTCCTATAATATTTTCGTAACACCTATAAATCATTTTAATTTGTACCTGAACTTATAAAAACTCATACTTATATCCCTCTCCTCATCTATGAGGTCTTGGTTTGATCATAAAACTAACCTAGGAATAGTTATGGTGTAAACCTTATGAGGTTATCCGAAGAAGAGGTATCTTTGTTAACCAAAATTTTGTATAATTTATATCTCCACCCATTAAAATATTCTTTAAAATTTATAATAATATATCATCATTATCAGCTATATAATTATATTTTATAATGTTAATGTTATAATTTATATCCATCTCCAACATCTAACAAATGGGACAAGAATCCATCGGTCGTGTATATGCTGGATTATCACCTCTTAAACCAATTTAATTCATTTTCCATCACCATCATTCAAGAATGGTTATAATAATGGATTTAATGTATATATATGATATTAATGAAACATATATAATTATGGAAAGTAATAAATCATCTATTTTTTAGCTTTATATTCCCTAAAAATGATAATATTGTTCGTGAATATATATAGACTACCACCTCTATGAAGTGATGTGATCCGTTTTTAGTCACCGAATCACATGTGTGATATATATAAGTATTTTTTAAAGATAAAATAACAAATTTATCATATAATGATATTAATTGAAAGGTAAAATAATAGTAACCATATTTCCATCATGATTATTGGGAAATGGAAATGATACTCTCGTGTACATAAGACCTGCCATCTTTATGATTTTAAGAAAATTCATTTTTCAAAATCGTATTTTATAGTAAGTTTTTAAACTACAACTGATTTACAAATTTGTCAATTATTTTTCCTTATTATTCTAGATATTATGTAATAATAAAATATTTGACCATAGTCAACCTACCAAATTCATTTTTGACATACAAGTCAAATATCACCAAAAAATTCGACATGAAAATTATTATTTATTAACTTTAACAAAAAAGGAGGAAAAACAGGAAAAAGATTCTCAATAAAGAAAATAATTAACACTATATTTTTATTTAGGATGAAAATTAATTAATGTTATATATAATACTCAATGAAAGGGTTACTTTACTTTTAAAACATCATTTTAATGTTTTAACTATTTGTTTTATAAATCATTTTATTCGAGGTATATGTTAATTAAAATATTATTTTAATATATTTATATGAAAATAAATCAATTTCAAAATGAAAATTTATGACTCTTTTTATATTATTATATTTTTTTTAAAAAGTAATCTTCTTATAGAACATTTATTTTTTTAAAAAAATACAAAAGGAGTGTTCTATTTTAACATATATGTCATCGACATCTTTTACCACTATTGTAACCATTATTTAGTTTTTTATTCCTTAAAAAAATTCCATGTTTTATTCAAAGAAAAAAATTCCTTACCTTTATTCTAGGAATTTTCATTTTTAATATTTTAGTATAAAGAAAAGGGATAAATCAATATCCAAAAATACTTTCTGATGTATGAAAAAAATGTTTTATAATACAAGATTTCCTACATTATGATTATGATATTCTCACTGGAATTATTTTTTCTGATGATTTGTTCTGTAATAATCTAATGAAAATTGATCCCATTATAGCTCTCAAATTCATTAATTAATGATATGGAGTTAACTAATTTGGCCACCCTTAAAAGATTGTTATATTTTATAGTGAATGTTATTACAGTTGTAACTATGAAGGTTGTTATATTTCTTGGAGTGAATGTTATTCCATTTTTATGAGTTATTTATTCCACAAGTAATATACATTATTTATATTTTCTTGCTATGATTTTCATGGAATTATCATGAATTATAAAGGTATGCTAATGATATTTTGGTTAATAGAAAGAAATTGATACTATTTAAGGTGGAAATGTTTAACATTGTAAAAATAGTTTTCAAATGTTTTTCATTGATTGTAAAGAAAACCTTAGGATATTATTTTATGTAAATATTTATTAATAAATTTTTATGAAAAATAAAGGTAGAGGATTTTACTTCTTATGAATTAAAGTTTTTATTTTGAAAAAAATAAAATTTTAATAACTATTCACAGATTAAAAGGTTTATTTCTTCTTTTTTTTCCGTTAGTGATATTTTTGTGCCCATATAACTATTTTTAAATGATTTCAATAGGTTATTTGGATGTTTTGATGTGTAATAAAGTTCTCGTTCCATATATGGAAGTCACCATGAGTATAAAAATAATGTCTTAATAAAGAAAATGTTTTGGAGAAAAAAAGGATACAATATAGAAATTTCATCTTTGAAAGAGTTTGGCCTAATTATATAAAACTCTTAACCTAAATGTTCCATGGGAATTTAAGTAATATAATATTTCCTTTTAGAGTTTTATGTAATTTATTGTCTAATTTGGGACACATTAATTGGTATAAAATTTATAAAATTAATGATTTTTTTATTTGTTATCAAATCTAGTAGAGTGGGTTCTTGATGTTATAGAAGGATTCATAAAGAGCCATATGAATGATTGAGTGAAAGCTATTTTTGTAAAAAAAATCAACTATAGGAGTGTTATTATAACAACTAACATTAAAATCTATAAAAAAATATCTCATTATACCCTTCAGGGTTTGAACTGGCTAACAATATTTTTGAAGATAATAAACAACACTAAAACATAAATCTGAATCTATTACTATATAAATACTTTTCTAGAACATCATGGTAATATTCAGATCTCAATCAGATATAATAGATTTTATAACTCCATGAAACCTTACCACGTAATTAACATATATTTTTTAAGTATGTAAATATTTAAGTAAAATCAGATTGAAATAAATAATGTTGATATCATAAGTCTGTCAACTGCAACCCATACAGTCTTATGGACTTTAAATGTTTTTTGGAGTCTGATGATAAAATACATAGTGATGTTTTCCCGTTTCCATTTTAGTATGGTTAATGGGTGTAATACCCCATTTGACTTATGTTTCTTAGTATTAACTTACTAACATACTAATAACTAATACAAATACTCTATAATATCTATTTTTTCATGTTATCCCATTATAAATATACTTGCAGATCTATTCAAATCATCAAACTCCTAGGATGAATATAGAATGATGAACTTTATGATTCGTCCATTGGGTCATTCTTTAAATATGGTATATATTGGAATCATACATGATTCTTGAACACTATCATTTCATCACATTCATTTTAAAACTTATAAAATTTTCTTAACTTCTTTTATTAACTCTAAATCTTCCTTTTACAACACTTTGATAATCACTTGGATTAATGGATGAACACTCATATGAGAAATATAATATTTATCCCCTTCATTCAGAATTTACAAATCTATACATTGAAAATAAAAAATATTATATATTTTTTTATCCTTATAATATATATGATTCTATGATACGTATTAGATATTTTTTATCTTTATAATAGATAAGATACCATGATACTTTAAATTAAAATCATAGACCACCGTTTCCTCTTTCCCAATGTGTAATGTAATGAGAATTCATAATCATTAATCAAATACAACCATCATCTATATCAATTTTCTACTCATTTTGAGTGAATATATACATCAAAAATATATATTCAGTATATATTTCACACTATTCTATATAAAATAATGAATCAATATATTTAATGAAAAATTATATCCTCTAACTAAAAATATTATGTCCTGTAATTTTTCTCAAGGAACTTTAATTATTATGAGGCCTAAATTATAACCATATAATTCAAAATAAGGATTCATACTAGTCTATTAATTTTTGAATCAATAAAGATACCCAACCCTTCTCCACTATAGTGTAGTGTAACCATAGTTTCATTGTCTTTCCATATATTTAGTTCCATTAATTATTTTTCAAATTCATCTATTTAAGGGAATTTTGATAGCTTCTTAGTTAAAATTGTGAGTGGATTACATAGTTGGGTGAAATTCTACACAATGAGTTGATATTATCTAGCCAATCTAAGAATACTAATGATCTATTTCATAGGTTGTTTTCTAAGACAAATTTACATAACTTATATATTGGATATATCCACTAATATACCCTCATATTGGATTATATGTCCCAAAAAGAAAACTTATTTTAACCAAAATTACCAATTGGTAACTTTTTCTTAAATATTATCCTTTATTATGGTCTCCAATAAAATCCTAAAGTAATCATCATGCACTGATTTTCTCTTAAAATATATTATATTATCGTATATAAAGACTACAAAAAACTGATTATGGTATTCCTAAATAATCTAAACAATAAATTCGTGAAGATGGAAGGGTAATTAGTAAGGCCAAATGGATTCTCTATAAAATAACATTTTATGACTGAATGTTTTTTTTGATTGTCAAATCAATTTGCAAGGAAAATGAGAAACCGCATTGTACAGCATAAAAACCAAATATAAATACAGAAAATTCCCAAGCACATAAAAGTTCTACCTCTCCCCAGCATTTGCGTCATGTACAGGTCCTCCACCAGGACATGAGCACTCAGACAGTCCTGTGCAAAGTTTCACATGCACAATACCGATGGCCATGCCATACCCTCTCAGAATCCAAGTGCCATGCCGAAGTTGTGACCTCATGCTCTGAACCCCATCTGAATTAGAACAAAAAAATGCTGGGAACATAACCCCAAATTCACCTTAGACCCACTGGATGAAATTAAGTACTCATAATCAAACAATCAATCAAATTTATAGACCGAGCATTAGTCAAAAAATGAGAGAATAAGGTCATTGAAAGAAAATTTAAACCTGCCAGAGTTCATATCTATAAAAAATTCCATGAAATATCTATTACCTGAGTGCGAGGCTCTTACATTATTAGGACCTTTTAATATCAAATGGTATTATCTATATAAAATTTCAATCCTATAAAATAATATAGTTACTCATATGTTATTGAAAAAATCATTGATGTGAGGAAGATGATACTATTTCTTGATTGTGTCTTTTTTAGTTGTTAAAAATCTATGAAGAGTCAAATTGATCAATCATTATTCTCAATAAAATAACAGGTGAACCCCATGTTGATTTACATCATCAAATGAATCCTTTTTTATGATTCTCCTAGAGATGATTTTTTATTTACCACATATCAATCTGGTATAATCTATATAGAGTCTTTCAAATTAGTTCAAAACTTTGTATGAGTTGTATTAAAAGATAAACTTCATGATTTAGAGGAAGAATAAAAAACACTCTTAGAAAGAAATAAACATATTCAATTATAATAGGTGTATCTTTTATGTTGATTGTCTCTAAAAACATTTGAGATAAACAACCTACTATAATTTGAATATTGACACACACAAAGAATTAAATTTCTATTGTATGTATATATTTATTATTGAACTAATACATGACCATATGTTGGTTCAAAATGTAAAATGTGATTTAGCTTCAATGGAAATTGATGTGATATTAAATAAATAAATCTAATAAATTACCAAAATAACATAAAATTCAATTATATGGGGAATAATAAGAATTATAGGTAGCATATTCCCAAAAATATCAATCATAGTGGAATCAAAGACTTAAGATGTGATTATCAATCCATTGAGGGTTTTAACTACTATCTCAATATATAATCATTACGGATTTAAATTAATATTCCTAAATACATTTCATGATATATATGAATTCATATATATAATATAAAATATTATAATTCAATATTTGATAAAACCTATAATCACTTGAACTTTATTATTCAATATTCAATCCCTTATTAAAACTGAAAATGGTCAACATGACTGTCAAGAATCATTTATCAAAGCGATCAATCATAAAAACTACATAATATAATTTCTAAAAAATGACTATATAATTTCAGTCTATGAATTATTAGGATTATAATAAGTTATTCATTGTCATATTATATTCAAATTGCTCAAACTATTTCATAAAGAAAAATTGAATGAAACCATGTATATCACATAGGAGTGTCAAACTAGGTGAGTAAAAATGGAACACTCACCATGCATAAGAATGATGATCAAGATATACTCGACCATTATTTTTAGAGGTTATTAACCCAAGGTAAATATTTTATAAAATTACTTTCTCCCATGGTATCCAGATAGGGGTGTACTGTTAAGAAAACTATATACTCAATTCATTACAAAAACATTATGATTTTACCATAAACATAGAATTATCCCCAATGATTTCACCAAAGTTATCTAATGATAATTACCAATGATTGAATACACCTACCTATGATACCTAATATACTAAAATGTGATTTTCAATCATATATAGTACTCCTTAATTGGGTTATATTAAATATATTTTAAAAATACATACCCTACGACCAAAAAGGTTTAGTTTCTTTGGGGACTACGTACAAAAAAATCTATTTAATGAATTTTAATAAAAAGTCCACATTATTGTATTCCCACATGGTAATCATTTTCTATGAATGATACCTAAAACCATTATTCATAACATAGGTAAAGGAAACATAAGAAAGAGTGATCTAAGATGCATATTAAGGGTAATCAAGAGAGATATCAATGATCAATTAATTATAAAATGATCATAAGGGAATGATAACATGATCATAACATTTTTTTTAAAAAAAATACCCATCATATAATATATGATAATATTGAATCATGGAAGAAATCATGAAAGTTCATAAGTCATGAATCATAAATGAATCATGGAACATGATCAGTGGGTGGAAAAAATTATCATAAGACATATTTTTTGGAATAAAAATAATTATATAAAATAATTTCATTAGTAAAGGTTCATTTATGAGACTATAATATTGGATTGGGCCAACTTCCCATTCAATCATATCTTTATCCAAGGCTCACTCCCAAGACTATCAAAGTGGATACAATCCCATAGTGAGATGGGTTCCCTCCATATCCAAATACTTTTTATTTAATGAGATATACATATTTACCCAATTCATTCAATGGATATATAATTTTGTAACCTACCATCACATAATAAAAATTTATTCATATGTTTTCCACATGAATATAAATCATTCATCATATATCATAAAATATGGAAAATAAATGGTATTCGTAAACATTTATTGAATTTATAATACCATTACCCATGTAATATAAATAGGTTTCATAAAATTCTCATCATCATAAACATAAAACATATAGATAAATAATGGGGATGGTATACTTAGGTCATATCCCTAATAAATCATAAGAGACATTAAAATAATGATTTCATAAATGGGAATTTTATTAAAAGATCACATATAATATTTCATGTGGATTATACCCTTTTCATATTGTAATCACATCAATAAAATATATAAATTCCCAGAATATTATGAAATATTTTTTATTGGAAATAAACATGTAAACTATTAATGGAAACTTCAAACCATTTATCGTTCATGATGGTGTTAATTTCTATTCATGATTTTTACTTTAAAATAACGACTTCTTTTTTATATTAGGTAAATAGTAAAAAATACATCATTTGGAAAAAGAAAAGAATATTACCTTTAAAAAAATTAGAAACTAAAATATTGGTAAAAATGACTTTTAAAAATAATATTATAGTATTTAAAAAATTATTGAGAGTATTTTAAGGAAAATGTGGATATGGAAGAAAATAAATCCCAACCAAAGAAGAAATAAAACATATTTTTCTTAAAAAAATTCATTTTTTTGTAAAAAATTCATTTTAGTGGTAGTATTAATTTAAAAAATAATTTATATATATTATATTATAAAATTCATGAGGTTATTAAGGGTTGGTACATGAAATTTTATCGTGATAAACATAATAAAAAACAATCTCAGTAATAAATGACATTGTAACATAAAACCATAACCTATTTTGTATCTATTCAATCATAGGCCCCATGAGTGAAATAAAAAAATGTAAATTTATAAACCATAAATATAAATGGTTTCATGATATATCTTATCCATGGGAAATTATATGCACCATAATAAATAAATAAGCATGGAATATGGAATATGTCTCATGGGAACAAAAGTAGGATTTGAAACCTTTGACATTTTGGTAATTTATGAATCAGAATATAATGATATTGGGAACCTACTAAGGATTTATTAATCCTAATAATTTTAATTAAAATCATCACCAATTAAATTTTTTGGAATAATATACACCACACAAGAGAATCAAGGGGTGAATATGTAATGTTTCTTACAGAAAAAAGTGAGATGAGAATCCATTATCTCAATTTCAACATGCATAAAAAGTGGTACTTCATCATTTATAATAAATATAAATTTATTATTTTTCAATACATGAATCATTTAAATACTTATAATTTCTTATTTTTTCCACTTATAACATTTTGATACAAATTTAATAATATCTTCTTATTAAAATCATCTTTTGCTGGTGTTGAATGTTTCATTTTTCAAGAGAGTTTCTGTTAATAAGTTCTGGTCCTTGTACATTGATTGGGGTTACATAATCATCACAATGTCATTAATAATAATAATTTCATATATATTCATTATATATATTTATATTATTAATTAATTCCTATAAAATATATAGATTAGAAAATTATTTACAACATTCGTAGAGATGGTGGGATGTATATACACATAAACACAAATTTCATTTTATAATGAATTGAAGGAAATAATGAAAGATATTATTTTATAATTTTAGAAAAATAATAATATAATGAAAAATATATATATACACAATGAATCTATCCTTATTGATATCTATATAAATCAGAAATGAAAAGAAATCACATCTCTTCATGGTGGTGGTAGTCCACACATACACAGGAGTGACATTACGTTTTTAAAAAATAATGAAATTTAAGAAGGTAGATATGATATTATAATTATAGAGGAATAAATATATCATAAATATCATATATAAAAATAATTTTTTTTAAAATAACCAATGACGAAATATGGTGATGGAAAACAAGTTGTGTATGTAGGTGGAGACAATATTATACACATACACATGAACAATATTTTCAATTTAAATTTTATGGAAAATATGGTGAATGAAGATGGTAAAATATAATTACATATTTTCAATAAATTTAGGATACTTATGTTAATATTTATTTATTAATATAATATATATTAAATAGGTACAATAAGAAATAATTTGAAAGAGGCCAAGAAAGATGATTACCTATTCTACATAATAGACCCTTTAAATCCCTTCATAAGGACACTTAAAAGGGTCTTTAAAGAACCAAAGCCTCCAATTTATAGATAGGTAAATTTATAATAGAATATAGTAGTGTTTTTATCTAACTCTCTCAAATTGGGGTAATGATGAGAAATGAGGGGTGATAATTAATAAGTGGGAGAGTGTACACACTTGGATGTTATTAAGTGATTAAAATATAACAACGTAATAGTCTAGATAAATTCTTCTCAATGGATAGATAGTTGTATGTGGTAATGTATTATGTTGATATTGGTCCATAAAATAGGATTTATACATGTTTAATTGGAAAATATAACTTTATCACTTGGTTTTACCCTAAGGTAAACTCGTTTTAACATTAAAAACTCTAAAATATTTCTAGAATTTTTATTATTAATTATATTGAAAAATAACATTTTCCTTATTAATTTTTTTCATTATTATTCCAAATTTCGAATCAATTTTGTAAAATTTTATATAAATTTATTTATTTTAATTTAAAATTAAACCCTGAAAATGTGATGAACACTGGGTTTTTTGAAAACAAATATTCAGTATAAATTTTTATTATAAAAAATAAATATAATGAAATTAATTAGATTATTAATATTATAAATGAACTAATTTTACATTGAATTCATTTTAAATAAAATTGGAACTTTTTAAATTTTTTAAACCAAAATACAATATTCAATTAAAATAAGTGTCATTCATTAATCAATGAGAAATCAGTATTTTCAGAAAAATTCTCAAAATTTCACTATAAGTTTACTTTGAAATGTTGATTTGAAAAAATAAGTAACTATTTGACATAAATATTCTAAATTTGGTGAAAATTAATCATATTATTTTATCAAAGAATAAATAAAAATCATTTTTGTGGAAAAATGTATTTTTGCTGTATTTATAAAATTTACTAATTATTAGGTTCTTTTTTATCATTATATTTTCCTTATGATGAAATATTAAACATAAATTTCAAAAATATTTATTCTTATTCACTCCAACAATTTAATGGATATGTTATAATGGTACCATATATTAATTTCCATTTGTACTATAGATTTCATGTATCAAAATTTATTGAACATATGAAATTTATTTGAATAGAAATATACAATTATCTCAAGCTATTAAAATAATTAGACTAAGAGGATGCTTCAATTGATTAGATAGCTACATTAGTTCCCCAAACAATGAGAATTCAATTTTATATTTATCATCTATGTAAATAAGTTAATCTAATTTATACCTAGTTAATGGTTTAGTGATTATTTTTGGATCAGATTTCATGTGGTTATATGGTTTGGGTACCCCCATTAACATTTTTTAGTGGTACTTGAAAATAATTCCTCCTCACAGTCATGTTTTTTTATAAGTACCATGTAGGAGTTATCTTGTAAAAATTGGTTCCTCGTATTTTCTAATGGTTCTTTTTGAGAAATAACTATTTTTCTAGAATCATCATAATATTATTATTCATTTTTTAGTTGGGTTCCACATTCAATGAAGGGATAACATTTCAGATGAGTTATTATATATATCGATCTAGAATAATTGTATCTATTGAATTTATTATATTGGTATTGTGGTTTGGGAAACATATTAGTGACACCATGATTCAAATTAGAGGTTCCATAAAGAGTGAAAACATATTTACATCATCATATAATCATTTCAGTGGAATAATTATTTTTCAAATCTCTAGATATCCCAAGTGATAAAATAGAGGGGAATGTATAGTTTCATATTCATTCCTTGAACTACAATGAGAATATAGTGGTATATTATATAGTGATATTTTTTATAAAGTAATTATAAAAAAAAGTAAAATATTCTTACATAGTTTACTTGAATTAATAATCCATGGAACTTGAGGGTCTCATTGTAACCATGCCAAAATTTCCCATAAAAAAACTTGATTATTTTAAAACATTATATTATAAAATGCATTAAAAGGGAGTAAATTGAATTTATACTAATGTAAATTATAGGTAATGGCGTTTATTCATCCTTTATAATGTTATATATAGGAAAATAATTATTTGGAAGAGTACCATATATGAATATAACATTTTCTCCCACAAATTTCATTGACATACCATGATAGTTAGTTATATCACTAATGCAAGGTTCATCAAATTTTCATAAACATGTGAGAAAATTTCAAGAAACTTCATTTTGAGAGACCATGTTGTGATAATTACTTTCAACTATTTTCATTTGAAAATTATTTAATGAATGAACTAATATTTATAATTTCTCTGGTGAATCTATAAATTTGGAAGAGATATCATAGGTTACTAGTGAAACATATGAAAATTCTAGTTATACTTTCAATAAAATCTTCCAATATTTATGTTTTTTAATGAATCTATATATGCGGTAAACAATTAATTTTTCATGAAACCATCATATAATTTTCTTTATTAATTATAGTGGGACAAAGAATTATAATATCCTTCATATTATTGTTGTAATTATACATCAATAAGGTATCATGAATTGTATGCCTCTCTATTTCAGTTATGAAAAGTCCCAAGAACCAAGGATCATATTACAATGATAAAATAATTTCCCCATAATTAGGATATTACACATTATAATAGGTAGGATTATTGTGATTTATCCTAATTTTAAAATTTTTAGGTTCATTATGGTGCGTGATGGATTTATGAGCACGAGTTGGGACTTCATGTTAATCAATGTGCCATATGTGAGAGATCCCATTATTAAGGGTACTAAATCATGATAATAGGAATGTTTAGGCCTAAAAAATATGATGTTTAATTATACCATTCCAAACATTACAATGTCTATATAGACATTGGGTTTATTGTAAATAACATTGTGGTTTAATTTATTCCAAATGGATGGTTATCATAGCCATAATGGGATATAATTTTTGAATATTAGGAATGAATGGTTGGGTAGAGTGTCTTCAATAATATTATGGGAAATTAAGGTTTGGTTATAGTGATGAATACTATAATGAGTGGTATATTTACATGTAATCCCCCATATATAAAGAAATCCATATGTTATTTTCTAATGTTGTGCCTCGAAGTTCATAATTATTGTGTTGCTTAAATTAATATAATTGATTCTAACCCATTTGAATATCCTCACTATGATCTTATGAACCCATTTTATCTTTTATAATGACAATATATTTCATTCATAAAAAATTTCACAATTCACAAGGTACATGTTTTTCACACTATCCAATACATACTACCATACATGCACAATGAAATTATTGAGATTTATGAACTATGTTAGGGATACTATAATATGGTACCCTTATTCCTAGGTTGATGTAGTTGAAGTGTTTTTGTAAAAATAATTATTATTCATATGGTGGGTTTATAACTCATAAAAAATGGCGACTATTGGTTTCACCCCATATCCAATGGGATCATTATTACATTCTCTGCCATTAATAGAACATATGACACAAATTATATGAGTCATTAAAACATAATTAGTCACTAAAAAAGTATAAGTACTAAATATTCATTGTAAGATAATCCCCTTAAAAGGAAATAGTATTCACATCAATTTACAATTTTTTTACCAATGTCTTCCCCCAACAGTTTTCAATATTCCTTCAGTTAATAGAGATCATGATAGTATTGGGATATAGGAGATAAAATAAATACAATGAGAGGTTCAATAATACAAAAAAGGATTATTCACTGGTATATGATTATTTTATATATTTAACTAAAAGTCATATAATACTTTATTATCACAATACCAGTAACCACAGATGAATGGGATATATGAATAATAAATTATTTATGGTATTTTATATAAAAATTAATTATCCTACAACTAGTATACGTGGAATAAAATTATTAGTTAATGTGTAATTATGGTTATTATATTATATAATTCAATATAGGAATAAACACAGAAATTATACACCATCCTATATGTAAAGATGGATATGTTGTAGTTTAGCTCTGAATAAAAAGAAAACATGGAAACATTGAATGTTTAAACAATATAAGAAGTCATGAAATTTTTTGAAAATCCTTAAAATGATATAGGAAGACATTAATGGTTTGATTTATGGTTTTATTCCATCTAGGAATTATAAGGGTTTATACTTTAGTATTATATCTTAGAGTATTATGTACAGGGAACACTCGTGTTTATTATCATTCTTATAGACAGAAAAGGGTTTAAAAAGTCATAATGGTCAAATAGTAAGACATAAAAGTTTGATTATAGTTTATTATCATCCATAAAGTTGTAAAGAGTTTTTAGTTATGATTAATGTTATCCTTGAAGACTAAATTTTTCTAACGGATAACAAAAAAAATCAAAAAAATTAGGTTTACACTGAAGATAAATTTAATTCAATAAGATAAAAAAACATTCTATAGTTCAGTGTAAATGAAGAATATATAATGTTTTTATGATATTTTTTTAATATCCATAAATTTATAATGTTTAGTGAATTATTTTTCATTTTATAATAACATATTATGTGTTTACATTAGAGTTTAAGGTCATTTAGAAGGACTTAATGGATATAATGGTGATAACATCATCCAATAATACAAAAAATGGGTTTTAATGGATTTAAATTTTATAAGGAAAGGAATGAATGTTATGTTAGATTCTATGAACATATAAAATGGATTAAAATTTACTCTTTATTTTAGAATTACCAATGAAAAAATAGTTGTTTTGGGGGTATTTTAAGGGACTTAATGAAGAAAAAGGGTTATCGAATGATGATGAAGATGTCCTGGTGCTTGTATTGAAACATAGAACACTAACAAAATATCCCTATTGATTGAATAAAAACCCACTATATATGGGTTAATGGTTTAAATATATTTAATATTGAATCACATCAATCCTTTAAAATTGAGTATTTCAATGAAAGTCTCCATAATAAGGTGGTAAAATTTAATTCTATTTTAGTAGGATGAGAAACTAATCCTGGAAAATGTGTCCTTGAGTTTATTTCCATGTATTTTGATATACCCTGAATCTAATTATCACGAGGGTATGAAAATATTTTATATAATATATCTTAATATAATTTGGACAGATCTATATTGATTATGGTTATCTTGTATTGAAAAGATTCATCCCCTTTAAGGTTATATGATAAACACCAAATGCCTAGTACTAAAGTTTATATGATTAGCACCAAATATGGAGATTATAATACATATATTACTTTAAAGGACCCATTACCATTGAAATTAATTTATGTATGAGGTTTTAATTAAAAAATTTACAAGATCATATGGTATCATTTCTAAACACATTAATGGTAGAGGGGAGTTGAATCAAGGTGGGACTTACACCAATGTATCCCTAGACGAGGAATCACATAAATAGTCATGTATTTGGTGTAGGAGTTCATCCAATATAGGTAAGAAGATGAAATAGGTGTGTGTAATAATATAAGTATTTATACAAAATCTACTTATGGTGTGTTGGTGATCTTGTGAAAAGAAATAATTATTAACTATACCCATAACCAATGTATAAAATATTATTGGCTTAATATATAAGGTAACTTCTATTTTATATATCCTTTATAACCTTCGGAATGGTAGAAAATATAAATAGACGAATCCAAGAATGCATCTTCTTCCATATGATAAATAAAAGTGTAAATGAAACCCCATAGAGGGTATCCTAGGTAAGATGAATTATATCTTCTAAAGGTTGGATTCTATGTTTTATATAAATATAACATACTGTTGAATAGAAAAATTCTATTAAAAAATATTAATAACATACATATTAAGAATTATAAATAAAATGATAATTTTTTTGATGAACCAAAATTTCATGAGACCTAGGACTTTTTTGAATACATCAAATTCATAACCAAGAATTATTTTAATGGAGGGATTATATTATTAAATTTCATTTAAGTTTCTCAATAATTAAAAATTTGGAATATATAAAGTGTTAGTATTAAATTTAACATGTGAAAGTTTGTTTCAAATAATATATCCCAATATATATTACCTATATAAGGTTTACCAACTTATAAAATACATATTTTTTGTTTGAACTTATCCATATAAATTTGTTTTTCTTTTTATATTGTGTTATATAGAGAGTGAAAAAGAGAGAGTAAATGGATCATTATTTTCTATCGAATCTCTCACATACTCTAGTTGGATATTATTAGGCATTTTGGATATCCAAGGTATTTATGGATAGAAATATAAATTTAAAAAACATATTGTATTATATAAAGGCTCTATTATTGTGGTTTTGAAAGTTCATATGTTGGTGTGAATATTCACAGGGTCATTTATGGGTGTGGAATTGCATAGGGTTTCACCAAATTGTTGAAATATATTGGGGTTTCATATGCATAAAGGTCACAAATATTAAACTAATAATATATAATTACAAGATATTGACACCTAGGTTTTGTTTCCACCTATGAACAAAAAGCTAGAGAGTTTAGCACATTGAATACCTTGCCACATAAATTTAAAGAATATATTATTATTATTGTATTTATGACCGATATATTTTTTCATCTCTAATATTTTAGTATAGTAAAAAAAGAGAGAGATCGTTGTTCTTATTATTGATAATAACAAAAATAATGTAATAAAAAATAATGAATTAGTGATTTATAGTATATTAACTGTAATGGCCCGGACCTCTCCGGCCCTTTCCTTTGTCGAAAAGAGGTCATGAGTGTTCTAGAGGGTAGAAGGGACTTTTCCCACACATTTTCGAATTTTGAAACTACATGCTATGTAGTGTGAGTACACGCCATATACCCCCTTTCCAGGTATACCCCGTGTGAAATGCCATGTCCTTTTCGTGTGAGATAAATGAGTACATGCCGTGTATACAATACTACACGTCGTGTAGTCCCTCCCCATGTACGTGTTACCATCAAACCGTGTGTTGACCAGTCAATGGCCATGTGCCGTGTTGAAGGCGTGTCCTTGCTGTGTAAAATAAATGATTACATGCCATGTAGCCCATACTACACGCTGTGTTGTCCCTCCCCACGTACGCGTTACCATCAAACCATGTGTTGACTAGTCAACGGCCACGTGCCGCGTTGAAGGCTGTGTTGGAAGCTGCGTGGTGATTGTGTGAAATGGCCAAGTACATGCCATGTACTAAAAAGTACACTCCATGTACTTTTGTTTTTCTCTCCTATAAAAGGAGGGGTCCTCTCCTCCTTTTCAAAACACTCCTCTCCTCCCCTTTCCTCTGAGCAGAGCTCTCCCAAGAGACTCGAAGGCTCTTTTTTCTCCCATAACTTCTTCGTCCGAGCTTCGATTTACGATCTGTCAGTGGACATGGGATCATAAAGATGAGGCATAACATCTGAGCTTGGATCTGTTGTCTTCCCTTCATCTTTTCCTTCCCAACTTCTACCCGAGGAGGTTTTTCCTGGATTTGATAGAAGTGACAGATTCAGATGGACGTCTTCTAAAGCTGATCTAGGGGAGCGTTGTGATCAAAACCTGTTGAGGTAGGGATTTTACCTTCATCTCTCTAATTTTTTCATCATTTAGGGTGGGTATCCTCTTGCTTTCATGAGAAATAGTTGAACCATTAAATAAAGATAATAACTGGTTAAAGAACGGGGATAGGGAAAGTTGTTATGTTTATCATTGTTTATATCCTGTGATATTATGTTGTGAATTGAACAGGCTTATGCCTACTGAAAATCACGGTAGTTGGGGGCCTTCTCTTTCACAATTAAATGTTTCCCTATCATTCTAGACCGTTTTGTGGATGAGACTTTGTGGGATGTAGAATTTGGTTAATCATGTAAAGTTGGATGATTAAAATTTGGAACCCTTGTGTGACTGCCCCAGTTGAACAAAATAAAATAATAAATATGTTGGTTCTGGCTTGGTAATGTGGTGTGTGAAAAGGGGGGGTGAATCCTGGGTTGTTACGAATATAACGGGCAGCAGGGTTGCAGAAAATGATTATAAAGGGGCGATGATGTGGCACGAACCTTATTTTGTGGGTTGTTGTGGATCGGGTGAGCAGCGGGGTTGCGGTTTGCTTGGTTGTAGGTTGGTGTGATTGCTATGTTGGTGGTTGGAAGTGGGGCTGCAGGGATGGGTTTGAATGTGAACGAGCTATGGGTTGTGAATAATAAATAAAAAGTGGAATAGTTAATGAATGGTGGGGCATGGTAATGGAACGGGAATAATAATCAATGGGGTTGGTTGGTTAATAATAAGGGACTTGTTTCTGTTGCTTGTGTTTTCTTAACATGATTTGTGGATGGTAGGGATGTGTTTTATGAACCGTTGATCCAGTTTGGTTGTTGATAGTTTCATGGTAGTTAAGGAACTAATAAACTAATTCTGTTGAAATGTGAAAAACTAAATGGGGTTTGGGGTTGTTTGTTATATGCATGCTTCGTAGTAGCAGTTCCGAGGAACGTGCTTAGTTTCTCTGTTTAATAGCCATAGGTTGGGCTGTGTTTTTGGTAAACATATATATATATATATCTGTTACTTTTGTGTTTTTTCACACCCCACCCATGTTGAGCACTTAGTGATGAACACTCCCATTTCATGGGAGAGGGTGTTTCCCCCTTAGTTACTAGCTCCTTCCTGCTCCTTCTTCCCTAGGCAATGATGGCTTGAGGCAACCTTACACCTAAGACCCTTCAGGTAGGTTTCAATTGGGGTGGTTTTGTCCCAAGACTCTTCGTGAAGGTTTGTCTTCCCAAGAATATTCAGGATGAGGCCCAGGTGTCTTCGGGTGAGAGTTCTATTACTATTAATGTTCCCAAGAACCTTCGGGATGAGGCCTAGATGTGTGAGGGAGGGTTATGTGGTTGTGAGGCCCAGGTGTGTGCGGGCGGAATGCGTGGTTGTGAGGCCCAGATGTGTGCGGGTGGGATCCGTGTTTGTGAGGCCCATTTGTGTGCGGGAAGGAAGAGTGTGGCAGCGTTGGGACGTTCGCCGTTAGTAAGAGTAGCTAACTAGTAGGAAATGGTGCGGGGTACCCAATACTATTGTTCTTATATACCACTACCTATTGTTATTGTGTTTTTGGTGACTGTGGCTGGTGAGGTTAGGTGGATAGATTTCATTTCTAGTTTTCTTCTGTTGTTCTCACAAGACATTAGGATTTCTCCCCACATATGCACAAGAGCTTTAGGTTTCCTTACTAATTATACTTGTATGCTCACCCTACGATTACTTTTAGGTTTTCAGGAGGACTACCGGGGCCGTACGGGACCCTGCTAGTCAGGACAGTTGGAGTTGTTTCAGTTGTTGTACACTTTTTTTCATTTGGTATTGTACTTTGAGATTTCTTGTACTTGTACCTTGTTATAAAATTTTTTAAACATGCATGTGGGATTGGTTTGGGTTTATTTTATTTTACTTGTTCCATTTTCTTTTGGTGTTTGACTCATCCTATTTTCCCGATCTTCAAATAATAAAAAGGGTAAATGCCTCCCATATTTCTGAAAACTCATACCCTTGGGGCTAGTCGCCACTCCAGGGCCCACTAGAGGCAGGGGTCATTATCTCACTTTCACCATTGCTAGCTTAGGAGGGGCATATTTGGTGGGTGGGGGTCATGACAGAATGGTATCAGAGCTGATGGTTGAGAGATCGGATGGAGTCTGGAGTTAGGCACAGTTTGGATTTCATGGGATGGTAGGGCAACAGTGTTGGCTGATCTTGGTGGGTGACATAGGCCAGAGATGACTAGGTAGGACATGAGATTTTAGGGCCCCTTGTGATCCGATGCAAGGACTCTCAGCCCACCGAACGACCAAGTGAGACTACATTGATTGTAGGGTAGAGACCATAGGAAAGGTACATGCATCATCATGATTCTTTTTTTACTTGATTTGGGTGTTCTGGGAAAGAAATTGAAATAAAATGATAAAATGAAACCCTGAGAAATTTCCTTACTACTTGGGCTTAGGCGATCTTTGTTTGCTATATAGCTATGGCACCTGGACGTCGTCCCCAGGTGGCTCAGACAGCCGAGGCCCCACAGATTCAGGCAGTCGATCAGTTGAGGATTGACCGAGCGAAGGAAGATGACCAGTGGTAGAAGACTCTCCGTTCTTTCTAGCGGCAGACCCTCATGAAGTACGAGGGTAGTACTTCGGATATGGAGACAAATGGGTGGCTTGAGGAGCTAGAGATCGCTTTTACATTGATCTGTGCTCCGAGGGAGTACTGGGTTCCCCTAGCAGTCAGTCAGCTGAGAGGAGCGGCGCGTTAGTGGTGGAAGCTCTACCTCGGAGAGAGTACAGAGACAGAGGTTCCGTGGGCTGACTTTGAGAAGGAATTCTGAGAGGAATTCCTTTCTTCCATGATCAAGGCAAAGAAGCGGCAGGAGTTACTCTCCCTTCAGTAGGGGAGTATGTCAGTACGAGAGTTGGGGATCAAGTTCAAGGATCTCCTATTCCTTGCTCTAGATCTCTTTCCAGATGAGGAGTCTTGAGCGAGACGTTTGGAGGAGGCGTTTCGTCCTTCGTTCCAGTATGCTGTCACCCCCTTCACCCTTCTGGCGTACATGGCAGTATAGAAGAAGGCATAGGTTGTAGAGAAGATGCACTCGCTGGGAGGTTCACTACCAGAGGGGATCTAGCCAGGTTCATCGAAGGGGAAGGCAGTCAGCAGAAGGTCTCCTACGACAAGACCTTCTAGGTTCAGGCCAGTAGGGAGCAGGCCCCAGTAGTTCCAGTTCAGATCTTTGGGTCCTCGTCCCTTTTTCACGAGCCCAAGACCGAAGTGCTTCTCTTGTGGAGGTTTCAAGAACATTTAGAGTCAGTGCCCGACTTGAGATCAGTACTGTGGATGTGGGCAGGTTCAGTGCCCACCTCAGCAGCACCAGTTGCTGGTGAGGCCCTTCCATCAGCAGCAGGACCCTGCTCCTCCGATGGTAGAATTTACAGGAGGAGGCCGACCTCAGGATGCTCCTCAGGGACCCCGGCCAGGGCGTGGTCGGGGAGGTGGTCGACATCAGAGAGGAAGAGGAGTTGGGCATGGGTAGCTGCATGTAACAGAGTTGACAGCTCCGGTAGGACCAAAGGTGGTGCGAGGTACTATTTGTTGGTTCAGCACTCTCATTTCTGCTTTGTTCGATTCAGGAGCTTCGCACTCCTTTGTTGCACCAGGTCTAGCCCATGCCTTGGGTCTAGACGTAGAGAGACTTTCCATACCCCTGGTGCTAAGTACACCCGTTGGAGGCCAGACCAGCGTATCTAGTGTTTGTCGGGGATGTGGGATGACGTTGGGACCACATCGATCTAGTGGGGACCTTCTTCTGTTATAGATGCAACCATACGATGTCATCCTAGGCATCGATTTGTTGTTTTCTAGTAGTGCCATTATCGACTGCTTTTGAAGAAGGGTCATGTTCTCTGACGTGGATGGGCAGCATGTAGCTTTTGTTGGCGAGAGGAGCTATCAGGTGGGAAGCCAGCATGTGAAGCCTCTCCTTTCCTTGTTAGATGGGTTATCAGTGGTTCCAGCTGATACAGAGATGATGGATGTCAAATTGGTTGTTGGGGAGTTCCTCTATGTTTTTCCCGAGGAGGTTGTGACTCTACCCCCCCGACGTGACGTTGAGTTCGGGATAGACTTACAGCCTGGTGCCCATCCGATTTCGATGGCCCCTTATCAGATGGAACCTTCAGAGTTGCGGGAGTTGAGGATTTAGATTGACAATCTGATGGAGAAGGGTTTTGTTCTACCCAACGTGTCTCCTTGGGGTGCTCCAGTTTTGTTTGTGAAGAAGGAAGATGGTGGTCTCGGGCTATGCATAGACTACTGAAGGTTGAATTAGGTAACGATCAAGAACCGTTATCCCCTTC
Source organism: Viscum album (assembly GCA_963277665.1). Lineage (NCBI taxonomy): Eukaryota > Viridiplantae > Streptophyta > Magnoliopsida > Santalales > Viscaceae > Viscum > Viscum album. Next base: position 1,518,215,964 of record OY728128.1, read on the forward strand.
CAAGGATAGATGATCTCTTCGACCAGCTGATGGGAGAAGGTTGGTTTTCTAAGATTGATCTACGATACGGATATAATCATTTGAGGGTAAAGGACAATGACATCTCAAAGACGGATTTCTGGTGCAGTTATGGGCACTTCGAGCTTGTAGTGCTTCCATTTGGAGTTACGAATTCACCCGATGTGTTCATGGGACTTATGAAATTTGTCTTCTGAGAGTTTCTGGACCGGTTCATCGTTGTGTTTATCGATGAAATTCTGATCTACTCAAGATTAGAGGAGGAGCACATTGAGCATCTCAGGGCAGTCTTGGAAGTCCTTCGACACCACCAGCTTTATGGGAAATTGTCGAAGTGTTTGTTCTTGATGCAAGAAGTATACTTCCTTGTGCATGTGGTGTCTCAGCATGGAGTGTCAGTGGACCCGTCGAAGGTGGAGGTAGTTGTTTCTTGGGAAGCACCCAAGAGCATGGCAGAAGTTCGTAGTTTCTTGGGGTTGAAGGGTTATTATCGGAGGTTCTTTTTGGACTTCTCTTGGGTTGCTTCTCCATTGAATGCTTTGACTTGGAAGAAACCGGTATTCCTAGGGAGCGAGCAGTGCCAAAAATCTTTCAACTACCTGAAGGAGAAGTTGGTTAGTGCTCCAGTACTCAGGTTTCTAGAAGAAGGGTTGTTGTATGAGGTGTTTTGTGATTCTTATGGCCTTGGTTTTGGGTGCGTGCTGATGCAGAAGAAGGGAGTGATCTGTTATGGGTCTAGGTAGTTGCTCCCTCAGGAGTGTAACTATTCCACCCAAGACCTAGAGCTTACAGCAGTAGTGTTTGCACAGATGTTGTGGTGACATTACTTCTTTGGGGAGAGCTTTGTGGTCTTCTCAGATCACAATATCCTACGTTATATCTTCTCTCAGCATGATCTGAACTTACAGAAGTGGATATGGCTCGAGTTTCTCCAAGACCATGAATTTGAGATCCCTTAAACTGAAGGTAAGGGCACCGTTGTGGCTGATTCCCTGAGCAGGATGTCACATAAGGAAGTGGTTCGGGAATCCGCTGATGCTTTGAAAGCGATGGGAGAGTTGGTTTCCTTGCACTTGGATGCAAGGGTAGAAGGTGTTAGAGGCTGTTTGTTTCAGATGATGGTACAATCCTCCTTGTTGCAGCAAGTGGAAGAGTCTCAGTGGGGGGACTCCAAGGCAGATGTGATGCGGGATCGTATCGATCAGGGGAATGCTCTAGAAGGGTGGTTATAGGACAGCCGACATCAGATGCTTTTTCATGGGAGGATGTTTGTCCCAGAGTCGATGCATGAGGGAGTTCTCCGTGAGTTCCATAGATCAGCCTTGGTGGTGCATCCGGGAGTTTCAAAAATGTACCGAGGCCTGAGGGATCAGTTTTGCTGGCCCGGGGTGAAACAGGCAGTGGCAAAGTTTGTTGCTAAGTGCCTATTATGTCAGCAAGTAAAGGCTGAACACCATGTTCCCAGTGGTTTTTTGCATCCTCTAGATGTCCCCAAGTGGAAGTTGGATGACATCTCAATGGACTTCGTCACAGGACTACCCAGAGCTCAGGGGGGTTATGATGCTATCTGGGTAGTGGTGGATCAACGGACGAAATCAGCTCACTTCTTAGAAATTAAGGAGTCGGGCCCGGTGAGTACCATAGCACAGAGGTACATAGACGAGGTGGTGCGTTTTCATGGAGTTCCAAAGACTATAATCTCATATCATGATACTCTATTTACCTCATGAGTCTGGAGAGGGTTACAACATTCTTTTGGCACCCAGCTATGCCTTAGCACTGCTTTCCACCCCCAGACCGATGGGCAGACAGAGCGGACTATCTAGACATTGGAGGACATGCTGCGAGCATGCGTTCTGGATTTTGGAGGATCATGTGTATGAAACATACCTTTAGTAGAGTTTTCCTACAACAAAATCTTTCACTCTACTATTGGCATGGCACCGTTTTAGGCTTTGTACGGAAGACCATGTCGTTCACCCATTTTTTGGGCAGAGGTTGGTGATATAGGTGCTCTTGGGCCAGAGGTAGTACAGAGAACCACAAAGAAAGTTCATCTTGTGCGTGAGAGGACGAAAGCGGCTCAGGACCGATAGAAGTCTTATGTTGATCATCAGAGGAGGCCCTTGACGATCGAGGTGGGAGATCATGTGTTCTTTAAGGTTTCCCCCAGAAGAGGGCAGTGGAGGTTCAGGAAGGGGAGTAACCTCTCCCCTAGGTTCATCGAACCTTTTGAGGTTCTGAAGCGAGTCGGTGAGGTGGAATATCAGCTGGCCCTACCACCTTAGTTGGAGAAGGTTCATGACGTATTCCACATCTCCCAACTTCATCGGTACTTACACGAAGACTCTCACGTTATCGACTGGGGAGAGCTAGACATGGGAGATGACGCGACCTTCGAGGAATGACTAGTCAAAATTGAGGATCGTAAAGAGATGGTTCTCCATGGATGAACCATCGCCTTGATTCGTGTGTTGTGGAGGCATGGAGGCCTTGAGGAGAGAACTTGGGAGTGGGTGGCCCAGATGCATGCTCAGTACCCGGATTTTGTTTGACTTGTGTTTTCCCTTGTTATTATGAGCTTTGTGTTGATGTTATTCTCTATACCTTTGATATATGGAATGTGTGTCTTGTCGTTTGTGAGACGTTTTGTTTTCCTTGTTCTATGGAAGTGTGTAACGTGTCCGGATATGTGGGGAAAGGGAAAACCCAATCCATAATCGAGACGCATTAATGCGGATGCGATTAAACCCGTGAAGGCGAGTCAGTGCCGCCTAAAGCAGATAATATCATAACATATGAGAAGGAATTCCTAACACATATGGTTAAGGTTGTTAGATGGGTTCATGTTATAACGAGAGCCCTAAGAGGTATCTTGTTGGGATCATATGGGTTGGTTTTTGAATTCTCGGGGATGATAATGTTTTAAGAGGTATCTGATGTAATGGCCCGAACCTCTCCGGCCCTTTCCTTTGTCGAAAAGGAGGTCATGAAGTGTTCTGGAGGGTAGAAGGGACTTTTCCCACACTTTTCAGAATTTTGAAACTACACGCCGTGTAGTGTGAGTACACGTCGTGTACCTCCTTGCTGGGTATACCCCGTGTTGAAGGCCGTGTCCTTGCAGTGTGAGATAAATGAGTACACGCCGTGTATCCAATACTACATGCCGTGTAGTCACTCCCCGTGTATGCGTTACCATCAAACCTTGTGTTTACCAGTCAACGATCGTTTTACGTGTTAAAGGCGTGTACATGCCATGTGGAATAAACGAGTACATGCCCTATAGCCCATACTACACGCCGTTTAGTCCCTCCCCGCATACTCATTACCATCAAACCATGTGTTGACCAGTCAACGGCCGCGTGCCACGTTGAAGGCCGTGTTGGAAGCCGCTTGGTGACCGTGTGAAATGGCCAAGTACACACTGTGTACTAGAAAGTACATGCCGTGTACTTTTTTTTCCTCGCCTATAAAAGGAGGGGTCCTCTCCTCCTTTTAAAAATACTCATCTCCTCCCCTTTCCTCTGAGCAAAGCTCTCCCAAGAGACTCAAAGTCCCTTTTCTCCCACAACTTCTTCGTCTGAGCTTCGATTTATGATCCGTCAGCGGCCACGAGATCGTAACGATAAGGCATAACTTCTGAACTTAGATCTGTTGTCTTCCTTTTAGCTTTTCCTTCCCAGATTCCACCCGAGGAGGTTTTTCCGGGATTTGACAGAAGTGACGGACACCGACGGACGTATTCTAAAGCTGATCTGGGGGAGCGTTGTGATCATAACCTGTTGAGGTAGGGATTTTACCTTCGTCTCTCTAATTTGTGCATCATGCGGGGTGGGCATCCTCTTGTTTTCATGAGAAACAGTTGAACCAATAAATAAAGATAATACCTGCATAAAGAACGGGGATGTGGAATGTTGTTATGTTTATCATTGTTTATATCTTGTGATATTATGTTGTGAATTGAATAGGCATATGCCTACTGAAAATCACTGTCGTTGGGGGCCTTTTCTTGCACAATTAAATGTTGCCCTATCGTTCTAGACCATTTGGTGGATGGGACATTGTGGGATGTGGAATTTGGTTAATCACATAAAGTTGGCTGATTAAAATCTGGAACCCTTGTGTGATCACACCGGTTGAACAAAATGGAATAATGAACATGTGGGTTTTGGCTTGGTTACATGGTGTGTGAAAGGGGGGGGGGGGTGAATCCTGGGTTTTTACGAATATAACGGGCATTGGGGTTGTGGTAAATGATGATAAAGGGGCGATGATGTGGCATGAACCTTGTTTTGTGGGTTGTTGTGGATCGGGTGAGCAGCGGGGTTGTGGTTGGCTCGGTTGTAGGTTGGTGTGAATGCTATGTTGGTGGTTGGTAGCGAGGCTGAAGGGATGGATTTGAATGTGAATGAGCTATGGGTTGTGAATAATAAATAAAAATTGAAAGAGTTAATGAATGGTGGGGCTTGGTAATGGAACGGGAATAATAATCAATGGGGTTGGTTGGTTAATAAGAAGGGACTTGTTTCAGTTTCTTGTGTTTTCCTAACATGATTTGTGGATGGAAAGGATGTGTTTTATGAATTCTTGATCCAATTTGGTTTTTGATAGTTTCATGGTAGTTAAGGAACTAATAAAATAATTCTGTTGAAATTTGAAAATGTAAATGGGTTTTGGGGTTGTTTGTTGTATGCATGCTTCGTAGTAGCAGTGCCAAGGCACGTGCTCAGTTTCTCTGTTTAGAAGCCATAGGTTGGGCTATGTGTTTGGTATACATATATATATCTGTATCTTTGGTGTTTTGTCGCACCCCACCCATGTGGAGAACTTAGTGCCGAACACTCCCATTTTATGGGAGAGGGTGTTTTCCCCTTAGTTACTAGATCCTTCCTGCACCTTCTTCCCTAGGCTGTGATGGATTGTGGGGACCCTTACACCTAAGACCCTTCAGGTAGGTTTCGATTGGGGTGTTTTTGGCCCAAGACTCTTCGGGAAGGTTTTTTTTCCCATGAATATTCGGGATGAGGCCAGGTGTCTTCGGGGGAGAGTTCTATTACTATTAATGTTCCCAAGAACCTTCAGGATGAGGCCCAGGTGTGTGCGGGCAGGTTACGTGGTTGTGAGGCCCAGGTGTTTGCAGGCGGGATGCGTGGTTGTGAGGCCCAAGTGTGTGCGGGCGGGATCCGTGGTTGTGAGGCCCAGGTGTGTGCGGGCAGGAAGAGTGTCATAGGGTCAGGATGTTCACCGTTAGGAAGAGCATCTAACTAGTGCGAAATGGTGTGGGGTACCAAATACTCTTGTTCTTATATACCACTACCTTTTTTGATTGTGTTTTTGGTGAGTGTGGCTGGTGAGGTTGGGTGGATAGATTTCCTTGCTAGGTTATTTATGTTGTTTTCATGGGACATTAGGATGTCTCCCTACCTATGCATGAGAGCTTTAGGTTTCCCTACTGAGTATACTTGTATTGTCACCCTACATTTAATTTTAGGTTTCCAAGAAAACTACCTGGGACGTGCGGGACCCTACTAGTCGGGACAGTTGGAGTCGTGGCAGTTTTTGTACTCTTGTTTCCTTTTGGTATTGTACTTTGAGCTTTCTTGTACTTGTACCTTGTTATAAAATTGTTCAAACATGCATGTGGGCTTGGTTTGGGTTTATTTTCTTTTACATGTTCCATTTTCTTTTGGTGTTTGACTCATCCTATTTTCCCGATCTTCAAATAATAAAAAGGGTAAATGCCTCCCATATTTGTGAAAACTCATACCCTTGGTGCTAGTCGCCACTCCGGGGCCTACTAGAGGGGGGACTCTTGGGTCATTATCTCCCTTTCACCATTGCCAGCTCAGGAGGGGCATCTTTGGTTGGAGGGGGTCGTGACAATAACACATTACCATAAGTATATTTTATGGACATAAGATAATAGGAGAATGGTGCAAAAATAATTATGATCTTGTTTTTTATCCATTATTATTTGGTTTTTATTTTTTTTGGTGTTTTTTAAAACTTAATCATTCTTTTTAAAACAAGAAAATGAGAAAATTAATGTTTTTACATGGAATAAATTACACATTGATTCATTCACCACTCAATGTGTTTGAGATCATCATTGCAATAGAGGGGGTGGATTCCAATTCTAGTGTCTCTAATTATATAGAATTAAATACTAATTCTCCTATATTTTTTTAATTGATCTTTATCTTATACATAAAATTTTCATATAAATTATACAACCATATAGAAAACTCAACACTCTAACATATTTAAATGTATATATTCCAATTACCATAATTAATATTATTAAAGATGAAACACATAACCCACTTTATAAAATCAATATAAATATTTATTATAAAAATAATTAATTTAAAATTTTATGAATTAACATTCAATGTTTTATTTAATAAATTAGTTATTTTTTAATTCAAAACAAACATTTATCTATCATTTTGAACATATAAAGTCAATTAGATTGAATAAAATTTATTATAATTATATATAATGTTCTTATTTAGAAATATTTTTATATTTCTAATCCCATGGTAGTCCATAATAAAATTATAAATAAATTTATTATAATTTTATTTTATAAAGTTATGTGTTATTCCACCAAATATACTATTGAAATCATTAATAAATAAAAAAATTCGGATCTAATTTTTTTTAAATAAATAAAATAAATCATGTATGGGAATTTAAACCATAAAATAGAACTGTGAAGAAAGAAAAGTTAAAATGATAAAGGAAAAATAGATATTGAACTAAAACATGAATATATTGTAGCCGCAAAAGAATGAAAAGTAATTTATGAAATTTCATGGAATGATAATGCACATGTGACTAATTAATATAGCACCAAATTGATTAGAGAGTATTATAAGATATCAATATTTCAATGTAAACTTTAGGATGGATTTTATTTGATTAAAATAATTTACCTTACACAATAAAAGATAAATATTTTATAAATAAATTGAAACAAATAAATTAAATAAATTAAAATAATTTGGGAAAAATAAACAATAATATTTATTATTTCCATGATATTTTTTGTACACAGTATGTAAAATATAAACTAATTGAATCATTATCCAATACAAAACCAATGGACATCGAGTGAAAACATTATTATTTTGTTGATACTGGCCCAACTTTATCACCTTCAACCACATATCAAAGGTCCAGGGAGATATCTCACATTATGCCATATTACCCATGCATCTCTAACAAAAACAATACACTACTATCTCATATATTAAATGGTACATAACTAGATTGAGTCTCACACAAAAATATTTAATCCATAGCCTCACTCTACTCACTCTATAGAGATCAACACATCTGTCAGATGGAAAAACTAAAACCAACCCACTCATTCAAGGTTCAATCACTAATTAGGGATGCATCTCATGTACCACCCCAGGGGTTTAAAAATAAATTGGAATGAATGAAACACTAAGTCTCTATAAAAAACATTGTTTAAAAAATATTGTTATAACCAAGTCATTAAACATAATTTTTCCACTTTTATGTTTTGAATTTCAAAAAACAGACATACACGGTTGCCATCATTAAGTTATTTGGAGTCTGATAAATTTTTTTTGCTGAATAGTAACCTACCCTTATGGATATTAAAATGAATATTATGAATAGTAAATATATTATTATTATGTTTATAAGATAATGGGATATTGATTAATTTTTCACGGTGTTCTAAAATGAGTTATTGTTTTAAAATAATTATTTTTGACTAAATTATAACTTTATTTAAAAATTAAATTTCACAAATTTTAGAATTTTTTTGATAAGATGGAGTTAATTTTTGAATTATACACATCTAAAAATGGTTAGGTTTAATTTTTGGGATTTTTCTGAAATGATTGAATTTTTGATGAATATTGAATTATAGTAAAATACTATATATATAAATTCTATGTTAAATAAACTGTTACTAGCATCATGGATGATGGAAGAACACTTGGTTAGAACTAAAATTCTCTATTCAATTTTTTTTTCACAAGAATTAATACTAATCAAAGTCTTGAGAAATAATATTAAACTAATGATTAAAATAATGTAAAATCCCTTTTCTCCTCCACTATAAATACCACCTTCACCCCCTCTTCTTCTCAAACCACTCAAGCTCTAAGAATTTTATAGGTTCTACCCAATCCCATTACCAAGACTCTTCCACACATCTAAGACCTTCTGGTATCACAAAAATGTTAAAACCAAATCCCTTAAGGTGGATCTCAGGGAGAAGAGATCAAGAGGTAAAAATCCTCTTTCTTATTCTTGTGTTTTCTTTTCAATTCCTTTTATTTTATTATACTCTATTTTATTACCCTTATCAAATTGAAATTAAAGATGAATAATATTATATATTATGAATTTTATTATGCTTATGTAATAAATTTCTTAACTTACTACATCTCCTTCTCCCTCTTATGAAGACACTATTCGGGATGTGTCATTAACCAAAATCACGGACAATGTGTTTGAAATTTTCACTACTTCCTTAAAAAATATTTGTAAAACCATTTTTATGGTTGAAATATAATTAAAAGTGTATTATGTAACCACTTTTATTTTCTGGAATGAACTTATATGCATGACATTAATTAATATAATGGAACATGTTCACGATTATTGAGAAACTGCCAAAAGTGACCGAAACAAATATCATTAATTTTTTACCTAATGAATCATTGTCATATATGATAAAAAAATGATTTATAGTATCATTAAATATTATGGAAACATATGAACACAATTTAATTACACTTTTGGAATTTCATTTCCATACAAAAAAAATACAAACTGGCCATGGAAATAAAGTAAAGAACGCACCCGAAACAATGGAAGGAACAAAATACTAAAAACTAAAGGGTGAAATGATGTTATAAAATGACCGTATGAGGTGTTATAAACATTTTTTATTTATTGAAAACATTAATAAAACTCTTTTAACTATTATACAGTAGGTTTAAACAAGTTTTATGTAAGACAAACCTGAGGTAAGGGAATTCTTAACCCAATTTCCATTCTTTGGGTTAACCTTATAATTCATTATTATGTGGTATTAAAATTTTTTGTATGATTAATTTTGTTTATATTATGTTTAATTATGTTTATTTATAGTTTATATACATATTAAATCCATTTTATTAAGTCTCACGTCAATTATATGAAAATTTTAAGGGGGTTTTCCTTTTAAATCCTCTTTTTATGTTCTGTTTTACAAAATTCAAAAGAAATGATTTATGTAATTATTCATATTTTATAATTATTTTCTATTTCTTGGGTGTTTTTTTATGATTAAGGGTGGACCTATAACTCCCTCATATTCATTACTTATGTGTATTTTGTAATTTGGTTGTATGGTTCCTCCAAGTGTAACTGTGATGGTTATACAATAAGGTAGTCGTGATGGTTACATTGTAAGGTAGTCATTTGGGTTACAATTTATAAGGTAGTTGAGAGGGTTATAAGATTATGTAAGTAATTCCCCAAGATACCTTATTGTTTTATTTTTTTTCTTTATGTTTTTTGAAATCTTGTGGAAATCTAAAGTTTCAAGATGTAAGTATATATGGGTGACAAGTATGTCTTTTTGAAAATTATTTCATACATTTACAAGTATTATGGACTAATGTTTTATTTCCTTATTTTTATAACCCTTACTGAGATTTTTTTACTCATACCAAGTTTTTAAATTAATTTTATAGGTTATAAGGATGTGTAAGACAAATAAGGAATTCATGTTTAATATTCTGAAGCTTTTTCAAAGAAATCATGATTTATTAGAAAAGTTTTATATTTTGGAATAAATGAATTCTATTTTTGAAGTATATACACTGTATAAATGTGGAATGTTATGTGTGTATTATTTCCCAATTCTATAAATCTATAAACTTGAAAGTATCGTTAATGTGAAAGGAAGTGAGTTCTTGACTAAAATTCAAGATTATATAACATAATAAGGCTAGGTTCTTATAGTTGGTATCAGAGGATGGTTTAGATAAATTTAAGGGTTAATATGATTTTAATAGAATAACATAAATAATTTTTACTATATGGTTAATTTGAAATGATATAGAATTTAAATATTACAATGTTTTTTCAACTATGATATGTTTGTTCATAATGGTTTTCTTTAGAAGAAACGGGGAAAATGAAGTGGAGAGGCACCGATAGAACAATATCCTTTCGAATATATAGCCTGGAATGGTAGGGATTGGAATCAATTAGTTTATGATAGTAATGGATCAGCTAATATAGGAAATAAATGGCAGTTAAATACATGCATGAGAATAACCAGAGGTACTAGAAAGAAACATGATGATAGTGGAAAATTTTATGAGGCCATACCCTCTTTCTTTCAATGGATCTACTGACTTAGTAGCAGTTGAAGGATGGATTAAAGCCCACAAAAAATATAAGATGTTATGGTAAGATCATATAATCAAAAGGTAAGTCTTTCCATATACCATTTTAAAGGTGAATCTGATTAGTGGTGGTTAATGGTCAAGAATATTAGGGATATATGGGAGAGTGATTCCTTAGAGTGGAATGAACATAAAAGTCTTTTTCTTGAAAAATATTTTCATAAGGTGGTGTGAATTTGGATGGAGAATAAATTACTTTAATTGAAGAAAAAGGAGGAAGGTTCAGTTGCTTTTTATGAAGAAAACTTCACCTAACTGGTGAGGTATTTTCCACATCTTACTTTGGATCGTGATAGATAAATCAACCGCTTTTACTCAGGATTCATGAAAAGGTATCAAAGGGCATTGGATGCTCGTGAATTAAAAGTTATGAGAAACTTGTCTGATGTGATGAGAGTGTATAAATGGATTTCTTTAATGATCATATGCACTTTGAAAACAACGAAAATAAGAGTTATAGATGGAAAGTGATGGGTAAGAATCAATTAAAGAAAGCTGATTGTATGAAAGTACAGTTTCCAGTTTGTGAAAATTGTGGAAAAAAGTACCCTAGGGATTGACTTACCAGAACTAGGAAGTGTTTTCGATGAGGTAAGTTGGAAATTTGGTCTGAGATTATAATGAAAATGATCCTAAGACTGATCCTAATAATCAAACAATAAAGTGTTTTAAATGTGGTAAGATGTGTCATTATGAAAATTTATTCCCAAAGAAATATCTGAATGATATAATGAATCCAGACTATAAGAAAAATTATGTTTTGAGATCCTTTGAAAATACGTCAGCATATGCTGGGCCATCCAATGAAGTGGTATCATGTACTTTATTTGTTTACTCATATTTTTCTATTGCCTTGTTTGATATGAGGTCTACCCATTCCTTTATTTATGAAGAATTTTATGGTAAATTGAAAATATAACGTCAAAAAATGAGATGAGAACTTATTGTTAAAACAACAAGGGGAAACGTTACAGTAAAAATGAATTTTAATAATCTTCCTATTTTTTTTTAAAAAAAACATTATCTAAAAACCTTGTTTTTTTCCTTAGTAGAGTTTGATGTTATTTTGGGAATTAAATGGATTTCTGTTTATCATGATAAGATTTACTGTAGATTTAATGAAGTTTTTTTTCAAAAAGAGTCTTAGTTTGTATACAATAATAAACCAATACAGTTCGTAACCTATAAGGAAGATAAGAAACTATTGAAATATTGAAATGGAATTTTTCTTTCTCATATTGTTGAAAATATGGGAACTGTTCATATTAATGATGTGACAGTGGTAAAGGAATACATTGATATTTTTTCTAATGAGTTATCAAGTTTCATACTTGATTAGGAAGTTGAATTCACAATTTACATAGTCCTTGATGATTAGACAATTTCAAAACCCCCATATCTAATGGATCAAATGAAACTTATTGAATTAAAGTATCAGTTGCAGAAAATGCTTAATAAAGGCATTCATCTTAGGACTTCACCATGCGGTGCCCCTATTTTTTTCGTTCAAAATAAAGATGGTTCTATGATTCTTTCCATTGATTATAAATCCTTGAATAACATCACTATTAAAAACAAGTATCCCTCTCCTCATATAGATGATTTGTTTGATCATCTCCAAGGAGAACACTATTTTTTGAAGGTTGAAAAGTGGTTAGGGTACCATCATTTTAATATAAAAGAATAAGAAATCCTAAATACTGCATTTCATACTAGATATAAGAATTATGAATTTTTTATTATTCCGTTTGGGTTAGCTAATGCACCTATTGTATTAATGGATCTTATGAATAGAATATTTCATGAGTTCTTGGATATGTTTTTGTTTATAATTATTGATGAAATTCTTTTATTTTCTAAAAGTAAGTAGGAGAATAAAAAATATAAGGGTTGTTTTGCAAACTTTAATGGAAAAGAAACTGTATGTAAAATTCATCAAGTGTTATTTTTGGTTGTAATAGATTTATTTTCTTGGGAACATTGTAAATAAGGATAGTATAAAATTTGATCCTGCCAAAAAAAGTGGTTGATGAATGGCCAAGACCTACAAATGTTACAAAATTTCATAGTTTTCTTAGATTAGCAGGTTATTACTGATTGTTTGTTAAAAACATTCCATGTTTATCTAGCCCACTAACTATGTTAACATGAAAAGAGATTATATTTATTTGGATATAAGAATGTGTTGTTTGTTTTCAGGAACAGAGGAATAAATTGCCGAACGCTCTAGTTTGGTCCATTCCTTCCCAAAATGATGAATTTTTCATCTATAGTGATGATTCATTGAAGGGAATTGGTTGTGTTATGATGCAATATGATCAGGTAATTTCCATTGCTTCAAGAAAACTAAAACCTCATGAGTTAAATTATCCCACACATGATTCAGAATTAGTAGTTGTGGTTTTTGTTTTGAAAATATAGAGGAATCATTTATACGGAGCCAAATGTTAAATATATATTGACCAAAAACTATGAAGTATATATTCAATAATATTGAATTAAACATGAGATAGATACGATGGCTTAAATTGATAAAGTATTATGATTGCATGATCAATTATCATCCTGGAAAAGAAAACAAAGTTGAAGATTCTTTGAGTTGAAAACACCATGCATCATTGACTATGTTACGTTTGGAACATGACCCCTTGATTAATGATTTAATAAATTTTTTATTGGAAGTTTTTGGTGCATAAAATTACTTTCTTTTGGTTTCAGGTTTTAGTGCAGTCATCTTTTTCAGGCTAAATTAAGCAAGTGTAGAAGGAAGAGAATGAGCTACAGAAAAAGGTAGAATTTATTAAAATGCGTAAGTTTCCAGAATTTAATAATGATAATGATTTTGTTTTAATATTTCAAAAAAGGTTGTGTGTGAATTTTGATTCCTATATGAAGAAATAATTATTGTGTGAAACTCATAGTTCTCCATTTTTAGCTCATCCTGCCAGTACTAAGATGTATATATTCATTTTGGAGTATTACTGGTGGGATGGAATGAAAATAGATATTGCTGATTTTAGGATGAAATGTTTGACATGTCAATGGGTTAAAGGATAGAAGAAGCTACTGAAGGGGATTCTTCAGCCTTTTCCTGTGCCAGAGTGGAAATGGTAGAATATATCCATGGAATTCATTGTGGGACATCAAAATATTTCTCGAGGTAACAATGTGATTTGGGTTATTGTTGATCGACTGAAAAAATCTGCACATTTTCTTTCTATTTTGGATACTATGTTTTTGGATCAGATTTCTCGACTATACCTCATAGATATTGTTAGGTAACATATAGTTTCACATTCCATTATAACTGATTGTGATCCTAGTTTCAATTTTAACTTTTGGAAAGGCCTTCATATGTTTTTAGGCATATAATTAAACTTTCAAACTACTTTTCATCCCCAATCTGATGGAAAAAACTGAGAGAACAATTCTGACATTGGAGGATATGATTCAAGCATGTTCAATGGACTATCAGGGAAGTTCAGATCAACATATTTCTTTAGGTGAGTTTTCTTACAATAATAGTTTTTATTCTAGTATATAGATAACACCTTTTGAGGCATTGTATGGGAAGTAGTGTCGAACTCCAACATTTTTGGATGACGTCAGGGAAAGGAATTTAATGATACCATAATTAGTATAGTATGTGGTTTAGAAAGTTAATATGATCTAGTAAGACGTGAGTAAAGCTCATAGAAGGCAAAAAAGTTATGCAGAAAATAGAAGTAAAGTCTTTTATTTTGAGGTAGGTGATCATGTTTTTCTAAAAATATCTCCATGGAAAAGTGTTATGAGTTTTGGTAAGAAATGAAAGTTAAGTACACGGTTAGTTGGAACTTATGAAATCATAGAGAATGTTAGACCAACCACATACTGAGTATATTTGCCTCCGAGTTTGTCTTAGGTACACAATTTTTTCATGTTTTGATGTTCAGAAAGTATGTGCCAGATTCATCTTATATTTTGAGCCAAGAAGCAGTTTAGTTGGAAGAGAACCTTTCTTATGAAGAGAAACTTGTTCAGATTATTGATTAGAGAGAAAAAGTATTTTTGAATAAGGTAACCTGCTAGGGAAAGGGTTTCTGGAAAAACCATGCGGTTGAAGAAGAAACACGGGAATCTGAAAATGCTATAAGGGAAAGGTACCCACACTTGTTTAATAAGTAAATAAAAATTGCAAGGATGCAATTTCCAAAAGGTGGATAGAATGTAACAGACCAAGGTTTTAAAAATAAATTTAAATGCATGAAATTCTATATATCTAGGAAAAAAACTACATTTGAAGAATATAGTTATTAACTTGCAATTAAAAATAATTTTCCGCTTCAATGTTTTGATTTTCAAAAAACAGACATACATGGTTGTGATCAGTAAGTTATTTGGAGTCAGTTAAGACAAACTTAATTTTTGGTGAATATTAACCTACCCTTATGAATAGGAACCTACCCTTATGAATAGTAATATGAACCTTATGAATAGTAAATCTATTATTATTATGGTTATAAGATAATGAGACTTTGATTAATTTTTCAAGGTGTTATAAAATGAGTTATAGTTTTATATTTTTGTCTGAATAAATTATTATTTTATTTAAAAATTATATTTCACATATCATAGAAAATTATTTTGATAAAACGGAGTTCATTTTTGAATTCTACACATCAAAAAATGTTTAGGGTAAAATTTTGCGATTTTTCTAAAATACTTGAATTTTTTATAAATTGTGAAATATGGTAAAATAACATATATATAAATAATATTGTAAATACACTATTACAAGAATCATGGATGATATAATAACACTTGGTTTGGAATCACATGCTCTCTTTACAATTTTATCAAAATAATTAAGACTATTCATTGTCTTGTGTAATAACATTAAACTAATGATTAAAATAATATAAAACCCCTCCCCTCCTCCACTATAAATACCACCCTCACCTCTACTCTTCCTATCACACCTCTCAAGCTTTGATAATTGTATATGTTATTCCCAATCCCCTTCAAAAGTCTATTCCCCACATCCATGACCTACTAGTCTCACCAAAAGGTCAAAACCAAAGGCCTTTAGTAGGATCTCAAGGAGAAGAGATCAAGAGGTAAAAATACTCTTTCTTATTCTTGTGTTTTTTTCTATTCTTTTTCATTGGTTATACTCTATTATATTACACTTATACAAGAATAATTTTATCTCCATAATCTTATATATAATGGATTTTATCATTCTTATGGAAAAAATTGTTCAACATACTTCATATCTTCCCCCTCTTATGAAGACACCATTCATAATGTGTCATTAACCAAAATCATGGACGATGTGTTTAGAATTTCCATTACTTCATTCAGAAATATTTGTAAAATAAAATTATGGTTAAAATAGAATGAAAATTTTATTTTTTAACCTATTTTTTGTTTTGTAATGAATTCTATACATGAAATTAATTTATACAATGAAACAAATTCACGATTATCAAGAAACCACCAAAAATGATCTAAACAAATTTCATTAATGTTTTATCTAATTGCTCATCATCATATATGATAAAAAATGATTTATGGTATCATTCAATATTCTGGAAAAATATAAATACAATTTCTTTTCACTTATCAAATTTCATTTCTACATGGCATTAAAATCAAATACAAACTATCCATGGAAAACATGTAAATAACGCACTCGAAACAGTGGAAGGAACAAAATACTAATAACTAAATGCGAAAATAAAGTTATAAAATGACCATATAAGGTGTTAAAACATGTTTATATTTCTTTAAAACATTAATAACACTCTTTTAACAATTATACAGGAGGTTTAAACAAGTTTTAAGTAAGGATAACCTGACATAAGAGAATTTCATAACCCAATTTCCATTCTTTGGGTTAACCTTGTACTTCATTATTATGTGGTATTAAAATTGTTTGTGTGATGAATTTTATTTATATTATGTTTAATTATGTTAATTTAATGTATATATACATATTAAATTATTCTTATTAAGTCTCACTTCTATTATATGATATTTGTAAGGGGATTTTCTTTAAAAATCCTCTTTTAAAATTTTGTTTTATAAAATTAAAAAGTAATGTTTTTATGAAATTATTCATGTTGTATGATTCTGTTCTGGTTCTTGGGAATTTTTTATGATAAATTGTTATACCTATATCTCCCTCCAATTCACTGGGTATGTGTAAGTTGGAGTTTGGTCGTATGATTACTCCATGTGTAACTGTGATAGTTACACAATAAGGTAGTCGTGGGCGTTACATTGTAAGGTTTCCGTGAGGGTTAAAAATTATAAGGCAGATGAGAGGGTTACAAGATTATGTAAGTAATTCACCAAGATAAATTATGTTTCTATATATGTTCTATATGTTTTTTGGATGTCTTGTGGAAATTTATAGTCTTACAATGTTAGTATATATGGGTGACAAGTATATATTTTTGAATATAATTTTATATGTTTATAAGTATTCATGGACTAATGTTTTATTTCCTTCTTTTCATAACACTTATTGAGCTTTTTGTGCTCATTTCATGTTGTTAAATTAGTTTCAAAGGTTATAAGGATGTGTAAGACAAATAAGGAATCCGAGTGAAATGATATAAATATTTTTCAAAGAAATCATGTTTTATTGGAAAAATTTTATCATTTGGATGAAATGAATACTGCTTTTTTGGTATCCACTCAGTGTAAATGTGGAATTTTATGTGTGTATTATTTCCCAATTCTTTAAAGATCTAAACATGAGAATATCCTCAATGTGAAAGGCAGCGAGATCTTGACTAAAATTCAAGATTATGTAATGTAATAAGGCTGGGTCCTTATATGCCGAGCTAGCCAACGAATTCCCTTTTCCAAAACCTAAAGAAAACTATTCACTAAACCACAGATTAGAAGCATCTCCACTTTGGATATGTTAAAAAAACATTCATTTTAGTCAAAAAATACATCAAACACAACAAAAAATAGAAATCCATGTGGGTCTAAAATTTTCATTATATCATACAATTAAAATGTTGTAAACATGATTTTCCAAGTCATTATCATTAAGTAAAACTATTCACACCCTTCAAAAATTCAATTTTAAACCACCCGTTTCCCTAAAAAGTTTTCTAAAACTTATTCAATACATTTTAAATAAGTTTTACATAAAAAAACTTTTCATTTCAAATAATATGAAAAAAACTAATATTTTTATCCCATTCGAATCTATTCTATAAAAATCTTACTCAACCCAATTCACATCCCAGACAATGCGAAATTACTTTTTATATATTTACTATTTTTTAAAAAATAAAAATAAAAATGGGAATACTTTTATAAAAAATATTTCAGAAAAATTTTAATATACAAAATACTCTTGGAAAACCTTTGAAAATGTTTTATTCCATGAAAATTTATTTTATCAAAACACATTAAAAGTTTAAGAAAATAATGAATTACTTGGGAAGGAAGCATAAATAAAAATAACACTTACCCCCATATTTATGATTCAAGTATATTCCATCAATATATACACATTTTTATAGTCATTCATAATAAAATATAACATACTCAGATAAATTAATTAAATTTCACCAATGATATATTTGAAAAAACACCAAGAAAATCATTTCTACAATTTGAAAATTTTAAACCTCTATTAATCTCAGAAAAACATATCAATTACATGTGAAAATATTTTCCTCTCCATGATAAATGAACTCAAAATATATTTCCAATAATTAATGAAAAAGTACCATAAATCTTGATATAAAAATCATATGCATCACTCTAGGTGAAATAGATCAACAATAAAAGTGTTAGAAAAAGATAAGTTCTGCACCTTGAAACGTGTATATAACATGTTTGTTGGTTAACGTCTATGATGAATGAGTTCCATACCTTGTTTTAATGGAAATAAATCTTTGTTACACTATACCCAAACTTTTATTCAACTGAATACAAGCTCTGATATAATTTTGTAACACCTAGTCTGGAATCACTGAGCCTGGGTTCAAGTGTCACATAACCTCATACAAACCTCCTAGTATACATGAGACTATAGACTATAAGTGATGGATTAATCATCAACATGGATAAAATATTCACTCAGTAACACATAACATATCATTGTAATAAATAATAGAAAAAATAAGAGTAATAAGATGTATAAAAATTGGAATACAAAACAAGGATAACATCTACACATGCTATAAAAATATGGAATACAATACCCAATACAACTAATCATGGAGTAATATCGAGATGGAGAACATCCATATATGTAATAAAAAAGGAAAATTAAATAAATTCTCATCTCTTTATAGGATCACAAAGTATATCTTGGAATCCAAATTACCAAAATTCTAATTCAATATAATTTCCTTAAGCAATGTCACTAACCTCATCTGAAATCCAGGTTAATGGTGTCTTCACACCCATAAAAATTCTCATACTGGGTGTGACTATATAAATAATTAGTACATTACCAATGTGTCTTTAACATAATTTCAATATTTATATATAAGTGTGTGTAATGATATTAAAATAAACAAATATATAGACAATCACATTTTGGGTCATCATGTGATTACTAGGATTCAACAAACCCAAAAAATTTATACTTTAGCCCCATGTAGTATAAGATACTATGCTTGGGTTCTATGAATATCATAATAGTACAAAATTCTAATATATATCTCAAAAAAGGTCACAAGGTCGTTATGCCTCATTTTATTCTACATGGAAATTTTACCCCATCAACTATGCCAGGTAAAGCCATAGGGCCATCATACCACACCAACTATCTTAGGTTAGGCCATAAGGCCATCATAGACCACTGCATATCTTATGTTAAGACTCAAGGCCTTCTTGAATTACCTTCAATATTTCAATGCTCTGTTCTAATCATTACACACCAGGTCACACTTAATCCCCATATAATGGATTAGCTATGCAATGTTTGTTCCACCTTTCACTTTGAAAACATATAATAGAAATATATGGAAAATATGAATATATACATATATAAGACATATAAAATAATGTATTGAGCTCTACACATGAACAACAATGTAATATTTAGAGAGGTCTCATGGGCCACTGTCACACACACACACACACAATCAAGTCATATAAAGTGTGGACTTATAAGACACACACACTCAATAGAACAAACAATCTTGTTATATCAAGGGAAGTATCATAGTACACACGAACACATGCACTAATATGTAATATCACACATTTTAAAACAATTTTTATAACATGTCAAGGGAATTCCTACCATAGGCATATCGAAGACCAATGTCATGATTCCCCACCCAAATCTATCTCTCTCACCAGTGATCACTATAACTAGTCATAAATAACCATATTAGGATTCATGAGAGTTGATTTAAGTAGATGATCATATTGAGGGTTATGATCGATTTAATCATACCCAATGAGATACAATTTAATGAATGGATCTATAAAAATATGAGAATGATCATGACATGAATGGATTTCCACCATCCCTTTCCTAACAAACATAGATGTTATACCATTAGAACATGTTATAATTCCAAGAGTCTTTCATGAAATTATATATCTAGGGACTTCAATAAATATTACATAAATGATCTAGAAAGAACAAGAATAATATAATGATCTTTTAACATGAAATTATTAATACTGTCATATCTAGATTAAATGCAATCACAATTTGATGTGATGTAATTCACCAAGGACTGATATTGATATCCCTAGGGTGGAGAGACCTAATTATAGGAGGAATGATGATGTTTTTCAAGGGGAATTCCAGTGAATATTTCAATTTCACGATTAAGGAACATCAATCACATAGTTTGGTGACATGGTTTACCAAAACTGTGAACCAACCTTGTTAGATCATTACCTCTTCTAGGAACCCACATTTTTATGCTATGTGATTTGGTAAATCATATGCCATACTTTATTTTTCATATATTTTTAGATTTTTATATACCTAGGGAATTTTACATGATTAACTATAACTAGGGGAAAACTACATGACCTAATATATCCTCTCTATTAGACCACACGATTACCTATTAAATATTTTATGGTTTCCCCTAACCATGCTTGTCCTATAAAACCCATTAAAATCTTATAAAACACTCATAAAACACCAATCAAATATCAAATTGTAACACCCAGAGTTTTAAACTAGTTATTTATTATATATATTTTTTTATAAATTCAATGCTAATTATTATAAAACAAATTTGTAAATAAATATTAAATTATTTAATAGGTTTTTATTAAATACTAATTTTCCAAACATGGAATTATTATTTTTGAAATTATTATTAATAAATATATATACATACATGTTATAATAAAAACAATAAAAATGTGTTCGATTTTGGAATTATTTTTAAACGTTTTATATAAATTGACATATATATTTTAATGAATTAATAATTTTAGTTTTGATAAGTACTATTTTCAATTTAAGATAAATAAAACATTAATTTAATTGTAATTTTTTTGGAGATTAGAAAAAGACAATATTTAGAATTTAATAATAATAATACTTAGTAATAAATTAATATTATATAAATCATTCTTTTATAAACAAAGTTTTATTTTTTGAAATAATATTTTAATTTAATTATTTGGATTATTGTAAAGAAATTTGAGTTAATATAATAATTCTTTTTCAAATTTAACATGATTGTGGTTAATAATATTTATTGAAGACATTTTTTTTATGAAAAATAATATTATGTTCAAATTATATATTTGTATGAATTTTGTTATTAATTTTAGTGAATTTTATTATTTTTATATATAATATTATAAATATAAATATAATTATAATATTATTATTTTCCTTTTCATTTTAAGTAGAATAAATAAAAAAATAATTAAAAAATTTAAAATAGGAATCATGATTTCATTTTCAGGGTTATTATTTCAGATCTCGAGCAGGAACTGAGCATCGAGAGAGTCGGTAGCTGAGATCTTTATCCTTTAGAAGTCTGAGAATCTTGAGAGGATCTAAGGATGGACTGGAGATCAACCAAGGGTTTCATTTCAATAGATCAGAACAAGATGGATGCCGATGAGGGTATATTGAGTGTTGAAAATGGAGATATAAGATCAGATAGGGTTTAACCACATAAGGATTTCCAAATTCATATGGAATAAATCGACCATGAAAGGATTATAATCTCAGATATAAGCCTTGTTTTTGTATTCCTCTGATAATCATTTTTCATATATGTGGTGTATTATGTATCTGACTGAACCTATTTTGGAGAATTGTTTTGGGTTTAATAAATACTTTCCAGCCTTTTCTAAAATTTTTCTTTCTATTGTTATCTATTGTCCTGTTATCATTAAATTCTTTTCATTTTAAATGAAAATATTTTATATAAATGATTTTGGATGGTTTGGTCTCATTTTGATTATTCTTCCCTATCATATTTAATTACTTTCTCTAGAAACAATAGATATTTGAACTTTTTATTATCTTTTTCGAAAATCATTCCTTATAAACCACACATTCTAGATCAGTTTGGTTGTATAATTACAGAAATATATTTGTTTCATAATCAATCTTAAATGAGTTATATTTTCAAAGAACCTCTAGGGTTTATTGATTTTTTCCTTGATTACACAAACATCCTCATGATACATAAAAATATACATATATTTTCAATCTTATTATATGAATCAAATTCCTTCATTTATCACTAATAGTGTATCTTAATAAATAAATCTACTCAAGTGAATTAGTATGCATGTATCACTTTATGTTTTTGTTTGATGTCCTTATCCAACAAAGAGGAGTGTAAATGCTAAATTTTCACTTAATGAACCAATCAATAACTTCAAATATTTTATTATATCCATGATATATTTTATATATAACTTGATTTATTTTAATATTAGGAAAGTAATATTTTAGGCTACTATAAAGATACATGTTCTTTCTCTTAAAGACACACCTATTATTCTCTGGACTCTCTCCATCTATCCAAGACACCAAGAGACTATAAGGAGTTTGAAAAGACTTTAAGGGATTATCATTACTTTAATTTGATTTATTTTAAGGATAGTTATTTCTTTTATCTCAAAATTAGGATTTTAGTTTAATAGTTTCGTGTAATAGAACATGTATTTGTATCTATTCATTTAATTTATTTTATATTTTCGTCTGAGAAAATATTATAATTATTTATTTTAAAATTATTTTTTCTATATTATCATAGTGGTATTTATTTTATTTTACTTTTAAATTATGATTCATTAGAATTATAATTTTATTCAAGTAAATATTTAGCTAGATATTGTTTATGCCCCTTGCCTAAACTTATATTTTGTTTTGTAAAGGAAATTACATTTTCAAATAGTTTATTTGTTTATTTCAAAATCAAACATGTTTGCATTTGAATTTTATCTACATATGTTTATAAATTAATTAAGGTATTCTACCATTTGAGGCTTTATATTTTATATATCGTTACATTCTAATATTGTTTATATATATGTGTGTGTGTTCTATGTTCAATTATAAAGAATTCACAATGGAGTTAAATTTTTATCTTTATTATGTCTATTGAATTATAATTTATGTATGGAATTGAATATTTATTTTATTTTCAAATATCTCATTTGATGTTTTATTTACAAATCCAATTCCTATTTTCAAATATCACGATTCAAATTTTCAAATTATATTTTTAAAATTTATGTTATCACTGTTTATATGGGTTTAAAGTTATAATGATTTATAGTACATTTTAAGCAATAAAAAAATCATGTTACATTTTAATTCATGAATGTCTAATACAATATATGTCTATCATCTTAACAAATGACATTTCATACATGCAATAGTATTTATTGTTAGTATAGATGTATGTTTCATGAATAAATAATTCTTCTCTAAAAATGATTTTTAAAGAATGTTTTATATATATGGTTTATGTTTGGAAAATATGGACGAGATTTACTCTCATATCAACGTAAGATTTGATTAATCTAAATCTAGAAGATGTGTTCTTGTCAAAGTATATATATATATACTTATCAAATAAAAATGTATTAAAAGTGTTTTTTCTGTTTGTTAAAAGTAAGAAAACCCATTGAATAATGTATGTATAAATATAGAAAGCTTTATATGTTTTTCATAAAATACTACACATGAATGTTGTAAATATGGTATGGAATTGGGGATTGAACCCATCCTTCAGTAAGTGGGTAGGCCCAATATAGCCTTTAATGTTTCAAGTTTCTAGAGTGTTTTGTTTTCAAAAGCTTGCGAAATGTTTTCTAAAAACCACATGATTATATTTTAAAAAAATTGAACAAAATTAATTTTAAAAGTGGTATAGTATTTTATAGAGTAATTAATTTTAGTTAAGTTTTCAAAAGTTATTTTGAAAAGTTTTTTATGATATTATTTTATAATCATTTATCAATGTAATTTTCAAAGAAAGATTTTACTAAAAGGTATTCAACGAATTTAAAATCTCTTATTGGACAATTAAATGGTCATCCTGTTATCTTAATTTTTATCCCAGGAATCCTAGAAGATCTAAGTTGATATACCACACTTTTGGAGTTAGCCCATGTGGAAGCATAGTAGGCATTTATTTTATTTTTTTCAAATCTGATTAATGTAAAGTGTTGTCCAATCCTCCAGAACCTTGACCGGTAAAAGGTCATCATTTGTTTAAAGTACTATATATTTTTCAATTAATTTTTATAAAATAAATACACATCATGTTTTAAGAACTGAATCTAAAAGCCTGGATTCGAGGCATTCAAATTTGTATCATAGAAATGGTCTAGACAACTTTGGAAATTAGATATATTCTTTTGAGGAAAAAAAATCTTATCTAATAAGAGTTTTGTTAGATAGAAAATCGGCATTAAAAATTCTTTAATTTGGAAGATGTGAATTCAGAATTTTCTTAAGTTTTATGATCTAATTACGAGGGTGCAATTCATTTAATGGGGGCGTAACACCCCGTGTTTTAAAAGATTTATTTATATTATTGATATTTTTATTAATTCATTACTAATTATAATAAAAAAAAATTTAAGTAAATATTAAATTATTTAATACGTTTTTATTAAACAATAATTTTCTAAATATGATATTATTTTTTGTGAAATTATTATTATTAAATATATATAAATATATGTTATAATTAAAAAAAATCAAAATATGTTTGATTTTGAAATGATTTTGGAACACTATATATAATTTAATATATAATTTTTATATAATTAATAATTTTAGTTTTTAGTAGTAATATTTTCAATTTAAGATAATCAAAACATTATTTTAATTTTAATTTTATTTTTAGGATTAGAAAAATAAAATATTTAGTATTTAATAATAATAATATTTTTAAATAAATTAATATTTTATAAATGATGCTTTTATAAACAAAGGTATAATTTTTTAAAATAATACTTTTATAAAATTATTTGGATTATTATACAGAAATTTGATTTAATATAATAAGACTTTTTGAAATTTAAAGTGATTATGATTAATAATATTTATTGAAGGCATTTTTTAAAGAAAAATATTTATATTCTCAAAATATATATTTGAATGGTTTTTTTATTACCTTTTGAGAATTTAATTATTTTTATATATAGTATTATGAATATAAATTTAATTATAATATTATTATTTTAATTATTATTTTGAATATAATAAATAAAAAATGAATTAAAAAAAATGAAGATAAGAATCATGATTTCATTTTAGGTGTTATGGTTTAATTTTTTTGGTAGGAATTGAGCATTGAGAGAGCTAGGAGCTAGGAGCATCATCCTTTGGGAGTCTGAGTTGTTCGAACAGATCTATAGATGGAGTAGAGATCTATTGAGGGTTTCTTTTTGAGATATCAGAGTAAGATTGAGGCCGATGAGGGTAGATCAAGTGTTGACAATGGAGATCTAAGATCAAATATGGTTCAACCGCATAAGTATTTCTAAATTCATAAGGAATTAATTGACCTTGAAAGGATTCCGATCTTGAATATATATCTTGTTTTTGTCTTCTTCGAGTTATCATTTTGCATGTATGTGATGTATTATGTATTTGATCGAACCTATTTTAGATAATATTTTTGGGTTTAATAAATACTTTCCTACTTTTCATTGATTTTTCTTTCAATATATATCTATTGTCCTATTATCATTCAATTCTTTTCATTTTAAATGAAAATTATTTATATTAACAATTTTGGATGGTTTTATCTCATTTTAATGAATCTTCCCTACCATATTTAATTAATTTGTCTTGAAATAATTTATATTTGAACCCACTATTATCTTACTTGGAAATCCTTCTTTATAAACCACACATTATGGATTGATTTGTTTGTACAATTACATAAATATATTTGTTTCTTAATCTATTATAAATGAGTCATATTTCCAATGAATCTCAAGGATTTATTGATTTCTGTCTTGATTTCAAAAACAAATTCATGATACATAAAAATAAAAATATATTTTCAATCATATTATATGAATCAAACTCCTATATTTATTAGTAATAGAGCATATTAATAAATAAATATACTCTAGTGAATCTGTATCCCTACATCACTTTATGTTTCTATTTTCTATCCATATCCAATAAAGAGGAGTGTAAATACTAAATTTTCAATTACTGAACAAATAAATAATTTAAAATATTTTATGAAATCCATGATATCATTTAGAAACAAATTGATTCATTTTAATATTGGGATAAAAATCTTTTAGACTTCTATAAATAAACAAGTTATTTCTCTAAAAGTCTCACCTATTATTCTCCAACCACTCTCTATTTATCCAAGACACCAAGAAACTAGTAGCAGTCTTCAAATACCATAAGGGATTATCATTATTTTTATTTTATTTATTTTAAGGATACATTTTTTATTTATCACAAAATCATGATATTAGTTTTATAGTTTTTAAGGGAAATTCTATTTTCTTCTATTAATTTACTTTATTTTATATTTTATTCTGAGAAAATGTAATAATTATTTATTTTAAAATTATGTTTTATGGTTTTTCTTAAGGGGATTTATTTTATATTACTATAAAATTATGAATCATTAGAATTATAATTTTATTCAAGTTAATATTTAGCAAGTGATTATTTATTCCCCTTTCCTATACGTATATTTTTGTTTTGTAAGGGAAATTAATTTTGTAAATAGTTTACTTGTTTAATTCAAAATAAAACAATTTTTATATGAATTTTTTCTGATATGTTTCAAAATTATTTGTGGGATTCTATCATTTCAAGCTTTATATTTTATAGATCACTTCAATCTAATATTGTTTTTATATATATATATATATTCTATGTTCAATTTTAAATAACTGGTAATGGAGTTAAATTTTAATATTTATGTAAATTGAATTATAATTTATGTAGGTTATTGAATATTTATTTTATTTTAAAATATTTAATTTAAATTTTATTTATAATGATAATTCCTATTTTCAAATATCAATATTCGAATTTTGAAATTTTATTTTAAAAATTTATGTTATGATAATTTATATAGGTTTAAATTTTTCATGATTTATAGTACATTTTAAATAATAAAAACAATCATGTTACATTTGTATTCATGAATGACGAATACAAGATATGGCCATAACCTTAACCAATGACATGTCATACATGAACCAGTATTTATTATTTGTATACATATATGTTTCATGAAAAATCGTTCTTTGGTAAAAATGATTTTTATGGAATGTTTTGTCTATATGTTTTATGATTGGAAAATATGGATGACATTTACCCTCATATCGACGTAAGATTCGATTATTACAAATCTATATTATGTGTTCTTGTGAAATTATATATATATATATACTTATAAAATAAAAATATATTACAAGTGTTTTGATGTTTTTTTAAAGTAAAAAACCCTGTGAATAACATATATATATAAAAATAAAGCTTAAAATGGTTTCATAAAATCCAACACCTAAACATTATAAATATGGTTGGGAATTTGGGAGTGAACCCATCCCATTAAAAGTGGAAATTCCTGATAGACTTCATTGTTTCAAGTTGCCAAAGATTTTTTTCAAAATCTTAGGTAATGTTTTCTAAAAATAACAAGATTATATTTAAAACAATTTTTGAATGTAAGTAATTTTAAAAGTGGTATAATGGTTTAAAGTTTAGGTAATTTCAATTATTTTTTCAGAAGGTATTTCAAAAAAACAAATTCTATGATTTTATAAACATTTCTCAATTTTATTTTCGAAGAAATATTTTCCTCAAAGGTATTTTAACAAATTTGAACCCTCATACTAAGAAATTAAATGTTTATACCATTATTTTAAATGTTTTTCACACGAATCATAGAATCTCTAAGTTTATATTTGAGTATTTTATAGTTATCTCTTATGGAAGTGTTATAGGCATTTATTTTATTTTTGGTCAACTCTGAATAATATAAGGTGTTGTCTAATCCTTAGGAACCTAAACTGGTAAAATGTCCTCAATTGTAAAAATTACTATTATAACGACCCATACTTTACATACATTGTTAATACTTCAAAATTGAAGTACACTTATTACAACATATGACAAAACCACAAAGGACCGTATAGGTATAGTGTCTTTAGAAACTGGGAAACATAAACAACTTGTTCATATATCTTCTACAGTGTCTCCCATTTATTTCATCATATCTAGGGTCCCTTTTATCATATTCTACTTAATATCCATCTTCCTGACCTGGGGAAAAGAAAACATAAAAGGGTGAGCTCAAATGCTAAGCAAGGGCAAATAAAGGAAATAAAAATCATATCATATCTTTTTGAAAATCAAAACCTGCAAAAGAGATCATAATATCTTAACATGGAATAAATCATAGAAGTGAAAATAAGATCCCCATAATCATAACATAAAACTTGAAACTTTGTGGCATGCACACATAATCATGGAAAATCATTTCTTGTTAGTCATGACTCATTGCCAAGACTATCTTAGTGGACAAAGTCCCTTTCTGAACCGAGTTCACTCCTCGTTTCAGTCTTGTATCACTGAACCGAAATAACCTTCCGTTCCAGCCATGTCTATCTCATGATATATAAAGTCTTTACCCAATGAATTGGAGGGAGATATAGGTCCCACCCATCTTATAATGAATCCTTTCTTATGTGTGCCACATAATCATAAAACATACATCATCGCATAACACATATAACAAAAATGGGATTCTTGAAACATCATGACATCATAAATCAATTCATATAAGATAAAGGAATTCATAAAAATAATTTCATCACAACATGATCAAATCAATATAATAATAGGGATAAAAATAGAACCCTTTATTATCTTAGATGGAAAATAATTTTGATAAAACACTTGAACTCCATTCTTGAGGAAAATATCCTTTCTTCTTCAAAAACATTTTTCCTTTCATAACATGTCATACAACTTTAAAATAAAAGAAGTTGATTAAAAATAAACTTGAAAACTTGTAAAGGAAGCTTCTTGGAAATAATGTTTTAAAAATACATTCATGCCGTATAAGTTAAAAAAAACATTTTTCCCGTACTTTTGTCGGAAAAGTCAAAAACGACAAAAGATTCCTTTAATATCTTTTACTAAAAACTTACCGAAGGGGAAAATTGAATTTAGACAATTTTAGGTGGATGGAAATAATATTACATATTGATGAAACATGGTTGTGGATGATAAAATACACCCCAGTAAATACTTACAAATAAACAATCTCGGATAAAAATGAGATTGTGATATTTCCCTTACCTTAGGTCCGATTTTCTTTGTTCGTGTCCGAAGTTCCTGTATAATGGTTTAAATAATGTTATTGACTTATTCCAGAATCATACATATTGATATGAGATCATATATGGTCATATTATTAGCTTCTTGTTAGTAATATTTCATTGTTACTTGTTACTCGGGTCTTTATAACTTTTTGTTCTTATGCGTGTTTTGTCGAATAAATTCTTATTCTTATATTTAGGTTATAGATAATTCATTTCCAAAATGGTATTAGTGTAGTATATACCATATTCATTCATTCAATTCATTTATATAATCATTATAAAATGAAGATCATGTAGAACGAGTCGCATCACATCGTGGAGACGGTATTCCGTACGTACACACGAGTGATGATATCGTTCCTATGATCGTGGAATTGTATTGGAGTATATATATATATATTATTTCAGTATCAATATTACTTCATAATAATCATATATAGTTACTCATTACACCATTATACCCATCCTTGTAAGGTGATGGTGGAAAATAGATTACACCACGGCGTGGAGACGGTATTCCGTACGTACGCACGCGCGGTGATTTCATTTTTCCGTAGGATGGATAGAAGGTTAATTAGGGTTGTTTCATATTTATAATAACATATAATTATGTAAGTAATACTGATGTTATTACTTTATCATGAAACAACTAAAGAATAAGAAGTTGAAGAAGAAAGAAATTGAAAAGATCGGTAATGGATATTACCTCTTCTTTGGAACGCCTCTTTGAATCCTCCACTTAAGGAACTAAGATTGGTCTTTGGAGAAGACCAGGACCTCTAGGATTATTCTAGGGAAGTGGAGAGGAGAAAATGGCAGGGTTTGGCCGATCTTGAGTGCTCAAATTGGTGTGATGAGGAGGGGGAGGAGGTGCCCTTTTATATGGGAGGAGAGGGGCACCTTAGGAATATCTCAAAATATTATTTTATATTAAAGTCAAAATCGGTTTATAATGGTTCCAAAGGGTCTTATTTCGAAGCTGAAGTGGTGATGGGTCGAAATCCTATCAACCAGTAGGATTTAGACAAGTTTGGGGTATTATTTTAACCTTATCAATTAGATTTAACTCTAAGTTAATTAATTTAACTTTTACCGTGTCTTTTTGTTTTCATTCACTATATGGTTAATACACTTACTATAACATGCCAAACGAACCCCAAATTGTTTATTATTAATATATATATCCTTATCTAAGTCATTTGGCCGAACCTTAGATTTTTAGGAATAAATTAACAATTAATAATATAATATTTGATTTAAAAACTATTTTGTGTCAATTTTGACACTATTTGATATATGATTTTTGTGAAAGTCATATCAGAATTATATGTTCGAACCAAGTTGATTAAATCAACACTAATATATCATAGTAACCTAGAAAATTAGTGGAATTCATAAACAGTCTTAAATTACATTTATTTTGGTATTTATATTATCAATTATGTGAATATTTCATTAATAAGATAATTACTGCATCATCTTTGTGTCATAAATAAATTAAATTATTTGATGTCTAAAAATTACAAATAAAATACCATCATGTAGGAAATCGTTTTAGATTTCTAATGAATATTTAAAATCGAATTTATCTTATGTATAACCCCATATTAAAAATGATTTACTTATTAAACTTTAAATTTAACTATTTTAACCCTTCTTTAAATAAATTAATAATAAATGTCCTAATCTAATCCAAGTGGGCCTAAATGGTCATATTTTATTCCTAAGTTTGTTTCTGGTCGAATTACACTTGTCCAATAGAATTAGGACATGTGTTAGGGTAATATTAATATCATATTTACCCTTAGTTACCCTATTTACTATTAATCGCGGTAAAAAAAGGTAAAAAGTTACTATTCACCAAAAAATTATTTTCATCTCATTGAACCACATTTTAGTCCTTGATATTAACCCTGTCTCTCGGATTTTCGAAATTCCATTCACAGAAGCGGTAAAATTAAGTTTTATGCAAAATTCAGTTTTTTAACCTACCACTTAGTGGTTTCAATATTCATCAAAAATTGAAAGTTTTCAGAAAAATACCAAAATTTCACCCTAGGCTAATTTCGATATTCTGAGTCCAAAAATGAAGTCCATTTTGAAAAATAAATTTTATAAAATTTCAAAAAGTGGTTATTACTATTCATAACGGCTAGTTTTAATAGCATATTGTTGTTTAGTGAAACTCGGTATTGCGTACGACGCAAGCTATCGAGGAAGGTCGCGATTGCGTGTAAAGAAAGCCAATAAAGTGTTGTGTAGAAAAAGATTCATTTGATGATTTATATAACATAAAAGTCTCGGGTGTTACATTCTACCCCCCTTAAAAAGAATTTCGCCCTCGAAATTCGTCACTTTGTTACAAACAGATGAGGATACTTCTCCCTTATCATATCCTCGAGCTCCCATGTAGCTTCTTCAAGTTGGTGGTTCCTCCATAAAACCTTCACTAAGCGAGTGGTCTTGTTTCGTAGGACTTTTTCGCTACGATCCAGAATCTCTATCGGTTGTTCTTCATAAAAAAGATCTTGCTCCAGCGGTACAACTTCTGAGCTGAGTACATGTGAAGGATCTGGTATGTACTTTCTCAGGAGAGATACATGGAACACATCGTGAACTTGAGAGAGATTCGGTGGAAGCGCCAATCGGTAAGCTACCTTCCCAACACGATCCAGTATTTTGAAAGGACCGATATATCTAGGGCTCAACTTCCCCTTCTTTCCAAATCTCATAACCCTCTTCCAGGGAGATATTCGTAAGAACACTTTATCGCCCACTTCAAACTCTAGGTCTTTCCTTCGGTTGTTGGCATAACTTTTCTGTCGACTCTGAGCTGCTCTTATGTGTTGTTGAATAGATCTGACCTTTTCTGCCATTTCATCAACGAGATCAGGTCCTAATAGCTTTCTTTCCCCAACTTCATCCCAGCAAGTTGGAGTCCTGCATTTCTTTCCATAGAGAGCTTCATAAGGAGCCATCTGAATACTGGAGTGAAAGCTATTATTATAAGAAAATTCCACCAAAGGTAGGTGTTGATCCCAACCTCCTTTGAAATCCATAGAGCAAGCTCTCAACATATCTTCTAGGGTTTGAATTGTTCTCTCAGACTGACCGTCTGTCTGGGGATGATAAGCAGTGCTGAAACTCAACTCTGTATCCAGAGTATGCTGAAGACTTCGCCAGAACTTCGAGGTAAATCTCGGATCTCGATCAGATATAATAGAAAGTGGTACTCCATGCAATCTTACCACTTCCTTTACATATATCCTGGCAAGCTGATCTAGAGAGAAATCCTCTCTAATAGCAATGAAGTGTGCAGACTTTGTAAGACGATCAACTATGACCCAGATAGCATTATTGCCTTCGGATGTTTTAGGAAGTCCTGTGACAAAGTCCATAGTGATGTTTTCCCATTTCCATTCGGGTATGGGTAATGGTTGTAACATCCCCTTAGACTTCTGTCTCTCAGCTTTAACTTGTTGACAAACCAAGCATCGAGAGACATATTCAGCAACATCTCTTTTCATGCCATCCCACCAGAAGTACTCTTTCAGGTCCCTATACATCTTTGTGCTTCCAGGATGAATAGAGAATGATGAACTATGAGCCTCATCCAGAAGCTCATTCTTTAATTCGGGGATGGGAGGAACGCAAACCCGATTCCTGAACTTTATTATCCCATCACAATCAAGGTTGAATCCAGGAACATTTCTCACCTTCTTTTGTAACTCGACATCTTCTTTCTGTGCCTCTTTAGTCTTCACATGTATAGATGGTTGAACATTCATTTGAGAAAGATAAGATTTTTCCCCTTCCATTATAATTCCAAGATCCATCCTTTGTAAATCCATAAATATTGGATCTTTTGTGATCCTCATCATGGATAAACTAGCATGGTCTTGTCGACTTAATGCATCTGCCACCTTGTTTGCTTTCCCAGGGTGGTAATGGATTGAGCAGTCATAATCCTTAATCAGCTCCAACCATATTCTTTGACGCATATTCAGCTCCTTTTGTGTGAAAATATACTTTAAACTTTTATGATCAGTATAAATATCACACCTTTCACCATAAAGGTAATGCCTCCAAATCTTTAATGCAAAGATTACCGCAGCCAACTCCAAATCATGTGTTGGGTAATTTTGCTCATGGATTTTCAACTGTCGTGAGGCATAAGCTATCACCATATCATTTTGCATAAGAACACACCCCAATCCCTTCTTGGATGCATCACTGTAGATCACAAACCTTTCTCCACTACAAGGCAGTGTGAGCACAGGTGCACTGGATAACCTTCTTTTCAACTCCTTGAAATTCTCTACACATTCCTCTGTCCAGACAAACTTAACTCCTTTCCGAGTCAACTTGGTGATTGGATTAGATAATCGTGAAAAATCTTTTACAAAACTTCGATAATATCCATCCAAACCAAGAAAACTTCGGATCTCAGTTACTGTTGTTGGTCTTGACCATCTTTCGATAACCTCTGTTTTTGCTGGATCCACAGATATCCCTTCTTTTGAGATTATGTGACCCAAAAATGAAACTTTTTGAAGCCAAAATTCACACTTGGTAAATTTGGCATAAAGCTTCTCCTTTCTCAAGGTCTTCAATATAATTCTCAAGTGATCTTCATGCTCTTCCTTGCTCTTTGAATAGACAAGAATATCGTCTATAAAGACTACCACAAATTGATCAAGATAGTCTCTAAAGACTCTATTCATTATATCCATGAAGATAGCAGGGGCATTAGTAAGACCAAATGGCATCACTATAAATTCATAGTGTCCATACCTTGTACGGAAAGCCGTCTTTGGTATATCCTCCCTTTTGACCCTTAATTGATGATACCCTGAACGGAGATCAATCTTGGAAAAGTATTGAGCTCCGCGTAGTTGGTCAAATAATTCATCAATGCGTGGGAGAGGATATTTGTTCTTGATAGTGATCTTGTTAAGTTCTCGATAATCAATGCAGAGTCTCATTGATCCATCTTTCTTCTTTACAAATAGAACAGGTGCTCCCCAAGGTGACGCACTAGGGCGTATGAATCCCTTATCAAGATTCTCTTGGAGTTGCTTCTTCAATTCCTGCAACTCAATTGGGGCCATTCTATAAGGTGTCTTTGAAATAGGCAAAGCACCCGGTACGAGTTCTATTGAAAACTCAACTTCACGATTTGGTGGAAGACCCGGTAATTCCTCCGGAAAGACATCATCAAACTCCCGTACAATGGGAATATTCTTAATCATGAGTTTCTCACCAACCATTTGAGATAAATAACCTTCATTTAGTGGAATCAAGACCCAGAAGATGGAAGAAATTTCCACTGGAAGGTTATATTCATCCTTGCATCGATAGACGATCGTAGATTGATCTGGAATATGAAATGTGACTTCCCTTCTTTGGCAATCGATATGAGCTCCATGTAGAGAAAGCCAATCCATGCCAAGAATCACATCAAATTCCACTAAA
The DNA here is from genome assembly GCA_963277665.1 of Viscum album. NCBI lineage: Eukaryota > Viridiplantae > Streptophyta > Magnoliopsida > Santalales > Viscaceae > Viscum > Viscum album. The sequence continues at coordinate 1,518,250,712 of OY728128.1, forward strand.
GGAAGGATCACAAGATTTGCAGGAAGCACTTTCCCACAAACTTCGATCGGAGAAGAATTATAAACTTTTGATGCGATTGATGTGCCATTAGGTGTTGTCACAGCTAACTCAACATCTAATTGTTGAGGTAATACGGTGATACCCTTAGAAAAGTCTTCAGAAATAAAAGAGTGGGTGGATCCAGAATCAAATAAAACATTTGCTACTTTAGAGTGGATGGTAAGTGTACCTTTCACCACATCGTTATCATACTCCACATCACTGATAGAAATTGCATGTGACTTTCCTTTGTCTTTAGCCTTAAGAGTTTGTTGACGTCGACCATCATCATCAACCCTTGGATTTGGGCATTGATTGGCATAATGCCCCATCTCCTTGCACTTGAAACATTGAAGTGTAGTAGGTTCATTCTGTGTATCCCTTCCTTTGTTTGCGTCATTAGACATCTTCTTCCCATTATCACGGCATTCAAATGCCCGATGACCTTCTTTTCCACATTTAAAACATTTACTTGTCCCTTTAAGACAACTCCCTCCATGTTTCTTTCCACACTTTGAGCATAAGGAAAAGCTCATCTTCTTTTCTGTGTGCTCTTTAGATTTTTCTTTGAATTCCATCTTCCTCTTCTTATCAAACCCATGTGACTGATGGTTTACTCCAATCTCCATCTCGACTTTGAGATCACATCGAACAATTTCCTCGTAGCTATTGAAGTCCCTTATGGCTAACGCCCTTCGAAGACTTGGTTTTAAGCCACTAAAGAATCGATCGATCTTACTCTCAGGTTGGATAATAATACCAGAAGCGTACCTTGCCAGTCTTGTAAAATTTGCTTCATAGGTACCAACAGATTCATCATCCCTTTGCTTCAGTTCAAGAAACTCTTTCTCCATCTTTGTTCGGAGAATACTAGGGAAGTACTTATTGAAAAATAAGTTCTTGAACTCGTCCCATTCCATAGACTCAATTTCATCCCTTTGCCTCGTATTCTTAACAAGATTCCACCATTGATCAGCATCTCCTTCCAAACGAGACACTGCTAGGATGACTTTATCATGTTCAGAACATTGAAGAACTGAAAATATCTTTTCAGTAGTACTAATCCATTGTTCAGCAACTAATGGATCAGTAGACCCGCTGAAAGAAGGTGGACGCTGCCTCAGTTGCTCCCTCCTTTGCTCGTTTGGAAATCCTGCATGATTCATAGCTTGAGAAAGTTGTGTGAGCATGGCTACAAGATTTTTCATTCCAGCTCCCATATCGTTTGGTTGCTCAGGGGGACAATCATTGCATTTCCCATCGCATTCCGCATTAACACGGTTCCTTCGGGTTCCAGCCATTGACTAAAACCAAGAAGAATAGTGTGAGCAACACTAATTATAATAGGAAACCACATAATTCAAGAATAAAATTTTCATTCTTATGGTCTTATCCTAGGTTATTCAAGGCCATTTCTAAAACACTAAGATTGTGTACTATGCTTAGACTTATCCTTAGGGTTCTTACTAAGGCTTTCACATCCTAGTTTCCAAAGGTTGACTATACCTTTCCTCTGATACCAACTATAACGACCCATACTTTACATACATTGTTAATACTTCAAAATTGAAGTACACTTATTACAACATATGACAAAACCACAAAGGACCGTATAGGTATAGTGTCTTTAGAAACTGGGAAACATAAACAACTGGTTCATAAATCTTCTACAGTGTCTCCCATTTATTTCATCATATCTAGGGTCCCTTTTAGCATATTCTACTTAATATCCATCTTCCTGACCTGGGGAAAAGAAAACATAAAAGGGTGAGCTCAAATGCTCAGCAAGGGCAAATAAAGGAAATAAAAATCATATCATATCTTTTTGAAAATCAAAACCTGCAAAAGAGATCATAATATCTTAACATGGAATAAATCATAGAAGTGAAAATGAGATCCCCATAATCATAACATAAAACTTGAAACTTTGTGGCATGCACACATAATCATGGAAAATCATTTCTTGTTAGTCATGATTCATTGCCAAGACTATCTTAGTGGACAAAGTCCCTTTCTGAACCGAGTTCACTCCTCGTTTCAGTCCTGTATCACTGAACCGAAATAACCTTCCGTTCCAGCCATGTCTATCTCATGAGATATAAAGTCTTTACCCAATGCATTGGAGGGAGATATAGGTCCCACCCATCTTATAATGAATCCTTTCTTATGTGTGCCACATAATCATAAAACATACATCATCGCATAACACATGTAACAAAAATGGGATTCTTGAAACATCATGACATCATAAATCAATTCATATAAGATAAAGGAATTCATAAAAATAATTTCATCACAACATGATCAAATCAATATAATAATAGGGATAAAAATAGAACCCTTTATTATCTTAGATGGAAAATAATTTTGATAAAACACTTGAACTCCATTCTTGAGGAAAATATCCTTTCTTCTTCAAAAACATTTTTCCTTTCATAACATGTCATACAACTTTAAAATAAAAGAAGTTGATTAAAAATAAACTTGAAAACTTGTAAAGGAAGCTTCTTGGAAATAATGTTTTAAAAATACATTCATGCCGTATAAGTTAAAAAAACATTCTTCCCGTACTTTTGTCGGAAAAGTCAAAAACGAAAAAAGATTCCTTTAATATCTTTTACTAAAAACTTACCGAAGGGTAAAATTGGATTTAGAAAATTTTAGGTGGATGGAAATAATATTACATATTGATGAAACATGGATGTGGATGATAAAATACACCCCAGTAAATACTTACAAATAAACAATCTCGGATAAAAATGAGATTGTGATATTTCCCTTACCTTAGGTCCGATTTGCTTTGTTCGTGTCCGAAGCTCCTGTATAATGGTTTAAATAATGTTATTGACTTATTCCAGAATCATACATATTGATATGAGATCATATATGGTCATATTATTAGCTTCTTGTTAGTAATATTTCATTGTTACTTGTTACTCGGGTCTTTATAACTTTTTGTTCTTATGCGTGTTTTGTCGAATAAATTCTTATTCTTATCTTTAGGTTATAGATAATTCATTTCCAGAATGGTATTAGTGTAGTATATACCATATTCATTCATTCAATTCATTTATATAATCATTATAAAATGAAGATCATGTAGAACGAGTCGCATCACATCGTGGAGACGGTATTCCGTACGTACGCACGAGTGATGATATCGTTCCTATGATCATGGAATTGTATTGGAGTATATATATATATTATTTCAGTATCAATATTACTTCATAATAATCATATATAGTTACTCATTACACCATTATACCCATCCTTGTACGGTGATGGTGGAAAATAGATTACACCACGGCGTGGAGACGGTATTCCGTACGTACGCACGCGCGGTGATTTCATTTTTCCGTAGGATGGATAGAAGGTGAATTAGGGTTGTTTCATATTTATAATAACATATCAGTATGTAAGTAATACTGATGTTATTACTTTATCATGAAACAACTAAAGAAGAAGAAGTTGAAGAAGAAAGAAATTGAAAAGATCGGTAATGGATATTACCTCTTCTTTGGAACGCCTCTTTGAATCCTCCACTTAAGGAACTAAGATTGGTCTTTGGAGAAGACCAGGACCTCTAGTATTATTCTAGGGAAGTGGAGAGGAGAAAATGGCAGGGGTTGGCCGAGCTTGAGTGCTCAAATTGGTGTGAGGAGGAGGGGGAGGAGGTGCCCTTTTATAAGGGAGGAGAGGGGCACCTTAGGAATATCTCAAAATATTATTTTATATTAAAGTCAAAATCGGTTTATAATGGTTCCAAAGGGTCTTATTTCGAAGATGAAGTGGTTATGGGTCGAAATCCTATCAACCAATAGGATTTAGACAAGTTTGGGGTATTATTTTAACCTTATCAATTAGATTTAACTCTAAGTTAATTAATTTAACTTTTACCGTGTCTTTTTGTTTTCTTTCACTATATGGTTAATACACTTACTATAACATGCCAAACGAACCCCAAATTGTTTATTATTAATATATATATCCTTATCTAAGTCATTTGGCCGATCCTTATATTTTTAGGAATAAAATAACATTTAATAATATAATATTTGATTTAAAAACTATTTTGTGTCAATTTTGACACTATTTGATATATGATTTTTGTGAAAGTCATATCAGAATTATATGTTCGAACCAAGTTGCTTAAATCAACACTAATATATCATAGTAACTTATAAAATTAGTGGAATTCATAAAAAGTCTTAAATTACATTTATTTTGGTATTTATATTATCAATTATGTGAATATTTCATTAATAAGATAATTACTGCATCATCTTTGTGTCATAAATAAATTAAATTATTTGATGTCTAAAAATTACAAATAAACTACCATCATGTAGGAAATCTTTTTAGCTTTCTAATGAATATTTACAATCGAATTTATCTTATGTATAACCCCATATTAAAAATGATTTACTTATTAAACATTAAATTTAACTATTTTAACCCTTCTTTAAATAAATTAATAATAAATGTCCTAATCTAATCCATGTGGGCCTAAATGGTCATATTTTATTCCTAAGTTTGTTTTTGGTCGAATTACACTTGTCCAATAGAATTAGGACATGTGTTAGGGTAATATTAATATCATATTTACCCTTAGTTACCCTATTTACTATTAACCGCGGTAAAAAAAGGTAAAAAGTTACTATTCACCAAAAAATTATTTTCATCTCATTGAACCACATTTTAGTCCTTGATATTAACCGTGTCTCTCGGATTTTCGAAATTCCATTCACAGAAGCGGTAAAATTAAGTTTTATGCAAAATTCAGTTTTTTAACCTACCACTTAGTGGTTTCACTATTCATCAAAAATTGAAAGTTTTCAGAAAAATACCAAAATTTCACCATAGGCTAATTTCGATATTCTGAGTCCAAAAATGAAGTCCATTTTGAAAAATAAAATTTATAAAATTTCAAAAGTGGTTATTACTATTCATAACGGCTAGTTTTAATGGCATATTGTTGTTTAGTGAAACTCGGTATTGCGTACGACGCAAGCTATCGAGGAAGGTCGTGATTGCGTGTAAAGAAAGCCAAGCAAGTGTTGTGTAGAAAAATATTCCTTTGATGATTTATATAACATAAAAGTCTCGGGTGTTACAACTATGTATTTTTAAATTATCATTTATAAAAAAAGGGCACAACATGTTTTAATCTTAAAATATGAATTCATGGGTTGGGGGTGTTATACTAATACTTCATACAAAACAATGTATAATGCACATGGAAATATGGGGCTGTTGAAAAAAACTCAATGTATGCTCTTTAATGGAAAAAAACACCTTTTAATAATAGTGTAATTTAAGAATAATATTATTATTTTTAAATTTATTAAACATATTATATCTCAAAAAAATAATTAAATCCAATATTATAATGTTATAGAATTCCAAATTATATCGAGAAAAAATTATAATATCATCATAAAAATTATTCCGAAAACCAATTCAATTTTTTTACAAAAAATTAAATTATAAATAGTATTAAAATTTATATTATTACATTAGCAACACAAATAAAAAATATAGTATATTTTGAAAGTCATATTGTATGTTGACCATCATACTCTTTTATTGGTTATCCTTGAACTACTAAATGTCAAAATATAGAACCATTATAGTCATAAAAACTATGCTCTCTTCCAAATACAAAAATAATATAAGGAAACTACCTTTTGATTTTTAAATAACTATTATTTACATTATATTGAAATATTTAGTATATAAACTATTTTATCAATATCTAATATTATATAATATATTATTAGATCATTATATTGAATAAAATATATTTTTTCAAATATGCGACTATAGTGATGGAATTTCAATTTTTTTTAATATTTTATCATTTTTTGGATAATAAATTTTATCCCCAATGACATATTTTTATTTATATCAACATTTTAAAACATGTTATGGAATTTACTGAATCATAATCCTTGTTTATTAATATCATATTTCTTATAACTAATAATTATTATAAAAAAACTCTTTTCTTATATGAAAAATAGATAATTCCACAAAACAAATATAATAATCCATTATAGCTTGAAATTTTCATTTTTATTGAAAATTAGGAATAATATTTGGTTTGTATCATCATTTGAACGAAAAAAATACATTTATATTATTTCGTTTAATTTGAAATCTAGTATATTAACATCTTTTGTAATGTAATAATTTTATATAAAAAAGAAAAAACTATGAATTGATTTATATAATACTAGTAATTAATATAATCATTCCTAGGATTCTCAAATATTTATTCAAATATCCTAAAATATTATATCAAATAGAAACATTTCTCATTCCAAAAAACTCTATATTTGAATAATTATGACTATTTAATAGATGTGAAAACATTGTACCTTCTAACTAATTTCTATCTTATAATCATATATTTTACCTACTTTCATGTCAATATAGTTTCATAACCTATTCATCATATTCCAAGATAATATATCCTAAAAATTATAATATTGAGAAATATTTCTTTACAATCAAACCAAAAGTAAAAACATATCCATTCAATATAATAGAATGAATTCAACAAATATAATTTTCCTTAAGGAAGACTATGGCCTCTCTAATTCATTAACATGTATAATCATAATTAATATATAAGCGGGGAATATTATTCCTTAGGTTATGATGCATCTAATTACTTCCAGTACAAAATCAAATCATTCTAGGATTCTATTTTAATTGGGATTCATTTCCTAAAATACATCTACATTTAATTTATTCATGAAGGTGTTTCTCTAACACATATATTTACCGTTACCTATGGTATTTTTTATATTTCATTTATAGGAAGTTTCATACTTTAAAATTACCTATTTAAAAGATTAATATTAAATTTATATTTGATTAGGACGAATTTACTAAACTACAATAGAATATTTTCACAAATGAGTATCAATTTGATAAACATTTAATACAAATATTTATTTAATAGCCCCCACAAAAATAATGACCCATTTTAAAATTTCATTATATCCATTATGGGTTCATGACCTATATTTCATTATAAAATAAAGTAATATGACTATTCCTCTAACTACATATCTCTTTCAGTAGTTCATCATAAAAATTATAGTATATACAACTTTGGAATAGATGGGTAGAGAACCATTTCTTTAATCCATCATTTGGATATACTCAATAGTATTTCTATTCTAAAATAATTATTAGGGTTTATAATAAACATATAAATTAAATAAAATGATATGAACTTATACAAAAATAATATCCGAGGAACTAAATAATTTTTCCCATTAAATTATAAAATTTAAGAAAACCAAAAATTTGCACCAACCCACTCAGTTGAATGATCTATAACATTATATTTTTTCACTTTAGAAAGAATATAACACTTATAATTTTATTGGGTATCTAATCTATCTCATTTAACTCATATAATTCCATTTATATGTTTATATTCATCTGATGAATTTATTTAGATTCTTAATCCTTCCCCAAAATCAAAATGATGAAATCATATTGATGTGTGTATCTTTACACAAATCAAAGAAACTATTTCCAATAAGAATAAAATTGTAATTATATATATACATATTCAAATACATCCCATGAATAATTTAAGTGAAACCCATTCATGTATACTAATATAATTAACATAAATTTACAATTATATCATGAGTAAACTTGAATCCACATATAGGAAACCATCAATTTTCTAAACAATTAAAAATATTTTATGGATAATGATCAATCTTACCCAATATACTACTACCCAAGGATACTTCAATAAATATATATCTCAATAAAATTATAGTTATGACACCAAAAATGTGTAAATTATAATTATATAATTAATTCAAATCCATTATACAATATAATTAATTATCAATTTAGAATTAAAATAAATCCAATATCACTATTCTCTTGTAAATTCTTTGATTCTTGTATAATAACTCTGAAGTAGTATACCAAATTCAAATTTAATCGTACACAAACATGTATATTATAAAAATTACCACTATGAATAAAGAGGAGATTAAAAAATTATTTAACTATTGAACCACTTAATCCTAATTGAAACAATTGGTAACATTTATAAATTGTTGAATTATAAATTGTTTTTAATTTTAAATCTTTATGAGTATTCCATAAATAATAAAATACTATTTTATTTTATTCCCAATATCAAAAGTATGATATTTTTTATTATATGGAATTTAATTTAAAATGTTTTATATTAATTTATTATGATCATTTTAATATTCATTTTCTATTATGTAAATAATTTTACATAAACTAAATATCACATATTTAAGATGTATTCAATCCCAGATCTTGTCAATAATCAAAACTATAATTTTTTGGTTCAAATATTTTCTCAAATATAGACATCATATGAAATTTTTAAAACTAAGTATTATCAATAATTTAAAATATAAATATGTATTCCTTTATATATTTTCTATATTTATTAATTTCTCAAAAATTTATAAATTAACCAAATAATATTAAAATAAATAAACTAATTTGAAATTATATGACCTGTCATATAATTGGAAAATGTATATCCATATGAATACATAATATTTAAGGATATATAATTATTATTTTTCATGAACATTAATTAATTAAGAATATTTTTTTAAGAATATTTGATTTTTCAACCCCTTTATAAAATATTTTAAATATATAATAAAATTATTTAATGAAAAAATATAAATTATTTAACAAAATTATTAATTGATATTATCGAAAACCCATTTGAAATTGGTATATCATTTTAACCAATATAAGAATCCATTATTCCTTGCATAATAAACAAAATGGATGCTTTGATAATGAATATATAAGATTAATCTCGCACAACCAGTCTACAGTATGAATCATATGGCATTAACACATCATGTTGTGTGAGATTAAATTTTTTCCTATGTATGAATAATCAAGAATGTCAATGTCTGTGTATTATTAATTGATCACCCAAATATGATTAAACTCAATTCTCACATAGGACTATCTCAGATGACGTAGTATTTGATGAGATTATCTTTGTTAAAAAATAATAATAATCATATTATATAATGCCTATATAAGGATTGAGATATAGAATATAGGTTATTTATCACATTAAACCCAACAAATAATAGTAACAATTTCATGTCATGTGTAAAATTACTTAATAGTTCAATCAATTTCAAAGAAATAAATCTCACTACATCTGACAAAATGACTATAACATGTAAGTCGAAAAACCTTTATGTTAGAATTCTAAGGCAGTTAAACAGATTGAATAGGATTAATCCATTATATCCCACATTATATTAAGCCACATAACTAATGATTTTATATGACACACAATGAATACTTAATGATGACAAAATTATTTGTTTTATATATAGTGTTTTGACTTCTAAATTATCAGCATGATTTCAATAATCTAAGGAAATGACTTAGATTTTACACCACTAATAGGTTTCATAGGATTATATAATGGTAACTAAAAATAGAAAAGTAAATAATAATCTAAAATAAAAGATCACTATACTAGAATATTGAAATCACATTATAATATAAAATGAAGAAACTGTGTACCTTACAATATATATAATGCTTTATCACATTCTCATATATATATATATATATCATTGATGAATATCACAAGAGAGAAATTTAAAGGAAACCCCTCCTCTATGGTTCAAATATTGGTGTCATTAAATCACTATAACAACTTTAGTATGACTCACTTTCAATCTCGATATGCTTGTATCTCTATTTGAAAATAAGGAATAAATAAGAGAGATATGAGTTGAAAGAGTATCAACCAACAATTCACCCAGCTTCTCTCACCATAACATGGTAGTGGATCCCTTGTATATGTAGAAAAAAACACTCCTTAAGTTCTTGCAGTTATTCAGTCACTACAAAAAAATGAGTAATTCCTTATATGTCATCGAATATCTTACAAGAATTAATTTTTATTCTACTTTGAATTCCATCATATGAAACACTCAGTCAATTCAATGATATTTTATGTGGGTTAGATATTAATGTGATTATTTTATTTTCTTACTGCATTCATGAAACATGATATAGAAATAGTTGTGTAAAATTATATCACTATATCTTTTTATATGATATACAAAACCATCTTTTATGATATATCCTAATTTTATCATTTGTGATTATAGCCTCTAGGGTATATCTCATTCATTGAATCCCCTACATTAATTAAATAATAAATAACTACATCATGAGATAATAAGAAAAAATAAATACCCTAACCTAAGTACATAATTATATTCCTTAATAACAAATAAAATATTAGGCCCAAATATAACATGACCAATGAAGGAAAAACCCAATGTAAAATCATTGTAACAACATATTGAAAAATAGAGTAAAATTAGAATAATGAATGAGATGACGATGAATCACCTTTATCCCAATGATCTTTTTTTCTTGATGGTAATAGTAAAACCAATTAAAGGGTAGTTAAATTTATTCAATGATAAAACACTGGTCATCTTATCATAAATTAATGATGGAGAAATATAGAATAATTTATTGTAATACATGAATTTATAATCAATCTAGAATTTTATTTAATCATGAAGTGATAAGGATCACCATGCCATAATAAATACATGATATTAAAACCATGATAAGATATCTCATGAATATCAGGGTCAAACTATATTAAAATTTATCATAATAAAATATTCCATTCCAAAATATGGGCTAACAATTAGTAATCTCTCCAACTCAATAGAATCATCATTCAAAACCAAGACTACCCATCATAATCCTATAGATCTTGAACATCAAAAATTATGAAGCTTCATCATCATGGAAAAATGAGGCCAAATTCATCATAACATTGAATTTTATCTCCCAAAAATCCACACAATAGTCAGTTGAGTAACATTATAATAGAATATGTTAATTATTAACCCATTACTCATGTAAGATAAACTTAATACACTTCAATAACAGAACATCGCATCCTCAAAAAACCATTATGAAACCCCTCTTATGTATAGTAAACATATAAGAGATCCACTCAAATTATTATAATAAATCATGTTTAAATAAAAATCCCATGAACCATTGTACAGTGGATAAACCTATTTATATAACAACCAGACATTGATTTGAAACCACATGACACTAAAACCTTTGGTCTCACATCCTTCAACAGATATAATATGAAAACCTAGATCATTAATACAATTTATTTCCTGATTTATTACATAAATTTACACATAGTACAACCCCATATGATAGTGAGCCCTGGTGTCTTTGTGTCATTTGGTACATAGAATAGTAAAATGTAATAGGAATACAACAAAATGATCTGAAACTCTATAACATTCCATTCAAATTCCATATCTTTTTTAACACAACATGGGATAACCTCAGGATTTATATAAGAATGGGTGAGCTATAAATCCTAGGAAAGGAAAAATAAAAGCATATTATAGGGTATTTTAGTATATGTATATCACGGGTTATATAAAAATTTCATAAGAGAGTGAGAATGATAAAATTGAATGTCAAATCATGATATAACATGACAACAAAAGGCAATATAAGAATGTCGAAACAACATGAAACATGGAATTATAAAAATAAGTCCGGGATAATCATTGAGACATCATAACATAGTGTTATTGGGATAACATATCATTAATCATACAAATAATCACATGACATAAAAATATTACCCAATGCATTGGAGGGATATAGAATTTCAATCCCACCTATCACACTTATATCATGTACATGCGTAAGTGTTCCACAAAGAGCATGCAACATAAGGAAATATTTTATCACTTTTAATACCATGATTAATGAGTGTGGTTTAAATACATGGGTGTCCCCAATTAATGAAGGATAAGTACATCTAGGTGAATATCCTTGAGTGTAAATGGGGATGGGTATTACCTAAAAAAATTCATTGAAAATTTCAATATAATTTCTCCATCATAACGGGGTTACATAAATATTCATTTAAGTTTTTAATGAGGGTTAATGGGGCTATTTCAAAACTTTTAATCAATTATAAAAGTATTAGGTATGGGTGAAAAAATATATTCACATGATCAGTTATAAATCAGAATGCCTAATATAATTAAGGTTCTTGAATAAAGAGGGGAAGGAGAGGTTCCCTTATCTTGAGAGGGTGCTTCTAAAAGATTGGGAGGCACTTCATAAAATCTTGGGAATTCCTTAGGATTTTTATAGAGATAGAATTTCAATGTAATATAATGAATAATTTGGTTTTAATTAATAGGAATGGGGGTTGTGGAGGGGTTTTATTGCATATGATAAGTGTATTCTTTATTAATTTCTAAACATAGGTTTCAGACTCTATGATAAAATGATCAGAACTGAAAAACTTTTATTGGATATTTTTTATTATTTATATCAAATGGGAATGTATTACTAAATTTTATATATAAATTAACTTAAATCCTTAAAATAATACCCTTAGTAATGATTTAGTGATTCATTTTTATAGATAAAAGCTTTCAAAACAATAAAATATAATAATGGTTTTGGAGGATTCATTAAGGGTTTATAAAATCAATCAAATAACCTAAATAAATCCTTACTTTATTGAGTAGAACTATATTTGGTCAATGATACCATTTATAATAATCATTACATCACATTTTAGCTATTATGATTCCATAATACATAATGTATATTTATACACTATTTATTTTTTCCCCAAAAATTCGATTGCGTGAGAAAATTTAGAAAAAATCACTATTAGAAAATTTGAATCTATTAATTTAAAAAATAATATATATTTTATGAAAATAACTCCCTAAATTTTATAATATACACTTTTAAATTAAAATCATCATTTATTAAAAAATAACATTATTTGAAAAATAACATTTTTTAACCCATATAAAAATTAAATTTGTCTTCCAAAAATATATATTATAATTTATATTTAAATAGATTTAATTTTAGAAAAATATATTATTAAAATTAAATTTATTTCTATAATTCAAGAATTCATCAAAAAGTGTGTCTTGATTGAAACTATATATTAAAAAACAGAATTTTAGTTCCATTATGACCAAAAATAATTTATATAAAAATAATTATTTAATCAATTATTAATTGATAATAAAATGATTTATATAATAATTATTTTATTTAAAATAAAAATATAAAAATCATACTTTTATGTTCTAGATACATAACCCCTTATTACACCAATATATTCTCTAAGGGTATGTTGTGCAATGGTGACATTTTCATGGGGTGGTTTTTGAACACAGTTTGGGCTGAGATCATGATATGTTTGAAGTTATCCCAAAAATGGTTTCTCTCATGATTTAGTTATTGAATATAATCTTGGTCTTTTTCATGGGAAAATACTAGTGATTTCACCTCTCACCGAAGCATAAAAAATGAGCTACGTAGTGTATGGTCCAACTGGTTGAGGCCATCTATTCTTATATTTGTGTCAATTGGATTTTAACATAACCCTTTATATATAATAATCTTAATGGTCAATATAAAATTGGAGTATTGTAAAAAATTATGATTATTAATGGTCTTTTATGTCTGAAATATTGTAAAAAAATCCAAAATAATCAATTAAGTAAACTTTTTTCTGTAACTAAATTATATAATTAGAAATTTATTCATTAAAAATTATTATTTTATTTATAAAAGTTCAGGTCATTACATTATCCCCTCTTGGGACAAATTACCCTCAAAATTTTAAATAAATACACTAAAATAGATGAGTGTACTTAGTTCTCATTTAATCTTTGTGTTACCAAGTTTCTTCCTCAAACTGCGGTTTTGACAAAACACTTTTATTAGGTGAGTTATATTGTTTCTTATAAATTTGTCTCTATGATCTATAATCTTCATAATCAACTCTTCATATTAAATATCATTATATAAGGTTACCACCGATGGAATTTGTATATATAAGGTTTATAATATGTACTACTTCAAGAGGGATACATGGAACACATCTTGTATATGAGATATGTTAGGTTGGGGTGCTAGTTTATAGGTCACTACTATAATGAGATGAAGTATCTCAAAGAAGATGATATATCATACATAATGATTTACCTTTATCCTAGTCCTCTACAATTTCTTCCATAATGATATACGAGGGAACGCCTTATCCTTAACCTCAAACTCCAGATATCATCTATGATTTTCTATATATATTTTTCATTGAATTTTTATAGAATTCATATGATGTTGAATGATTTGAAGCTTTTTATGTAATATATTGGTTTGGATCATGTCGCATAATATTTCTCCCCCAATATCATCTCATCATGTTAGAGTCTGGAACCTCTTCCAATATAGAGCCTCACAATGTTCTATTGAAATTGTATAATAGAAACTATAGTTATGTGATAACTCCACTAAGGGAAGATATTGACCCTAAAATACATGGAAATCCATTGAAAAAGGCCTAAATATATCATCTATAGTTTGAATGGTTCTCTTATACTAAACATCATTCTAAGGGTGATAAATACTATTAAGACTCAATGTTCTACATCTATTAGTTGCAATAGTATTCTCTAGAACCTATAGGTAAAAATCATATCTTGTCCAGAAATAATGGAATGTGTAACTCCATGTAATTTTACCACATTTCATGTGTATATGATGGATCTTTTTTCAAGAGATAAATCATCCTTGATTGAAATAAAATATGATGACTTTGTAATGTGGGAAACAAAAACCCGGATGGATTCATCGCCTTTAGGTATCACGGGGTGTCTTACAATGAAATACATGGTTATAATTTTTCATTTATATACTAGTATGTGAAATGGTTTGATCATAGAATTGGACTTCTTTCATTCATCCTTGATTTGTTCACATACCAAACACTGAGTTAAAAATTCATCCATCTCACCCATCATGTTATTGCACTAGATGTTTTTCTTAAGATGTCTATACATATTAGGGATTCCAAGATTTATAGATAAGGAATATATGTGACCATAAAAAAATGTTCCTACATAATTTTCTATTTTATAGGACCCATATCAATGTTAAAAACCATACAACTCTATATTTATCAAATTTGAACTCTGGAATATTCACTTCCTTTTTCTGTAGCACCATATCATGTTTATGGGCCTCCTTGATCTTCTAAATAATGGATGGTTGAGAAGTTATTTTATAAAGGTAAGATGAAGATCCATTTATTATTTCTATATCTATACTTTGAATTTACAATAACATTGGATCCTTTTCAATCCTCCTCATTGAGAGATTTGCATGACCCTTTCTACTCAGAGAGACTTTCAGTTTGTTTTATTCTCCAAATGATAATTGATTGGAAAATTATAAAAGTTGATCATCTCTATAAAACATAATTAGAACATATTTTAAACCTTTTGTGTGAATATATAGATTAAGATTTTATGATATGTATATATGTCACACTACTCCCCATAGAGATAATTTCAACAAATAATCAATCCAAATATCACTGTTTAAAATTATTGATCATGTGTTGTGTAGATATGAACATTGATCATTAATTAGTGGGAGTAATATGTTTAAATAATTTATTAAAATATATTGGTTATACACATTTATTGTTTCTATTTGTTAGTAATAAAATAGGAATTATTTAAAAGAAAAATTAATGTTTTTGGAAGAATGTTATTTTTTTTAAAAAGAGGATTAGTTGCACTCATAATTTAAAATTTATTTTTAACAGTGATAAAATTTTTATAAAAAAATAAAAAAATAAAATAATAATACCAAAATTATCTTAGTGTTTATTTTTTGTATTTTTCTGATAAGCTTCAATTTTTGATTGATAGTGAAAAATACTGAATTTTAATTGAAAACAACATTTTCATTAAAATAATTTATAAGGTAAAATTATGTTTTAAATTGGTATTAAAGCATAATTAAATCAATTTTATATAATTTAATCCCATTTATTTCATTATAAGCATTTTTTGAATTTAGATATAAAATTTTTGTATACTTTTAAACATTTTCACTTTTAAAACCGGTTTTTTTATCACATCGGTAGGATTACATATAATTAAAAAATTTACAATTCTATGAATTGAATTTGAATAAATTGATTTCATATTGTAATCAAAATAATTTGCAATTTCTAGTAAAGTTAACTTTATTTTTGACCAAAAATTAAATGTAAAAATAGTAATAATTATTTACCATATTTAAGTTAAAAATGGACTTATCCGGGGCTAAAATGAAATGATATGGGTTAAATTTACCTATAAAATTTCCTAAAAATTATTTTGTGGCCATATTTAGAACATTAAATATTTATGGTTCTATAATGGTCCATTTTTTACCGCTGTGTTTGAGAAAATGGTGGAGCACTCAAACATTATAAAAAATACCAAGTATGTACTCTCCCCCCTTATAAAAGGAAACCCTCTCCCCTCACTTATTATCGTTTGGTTTGTCCAAGAACACCCCAAAACACATAAAAAATACACTCTTTTAATCCAATATTCCTTATATTGGGCATAAATACCCCATTATAAGGCTTTAGAGGAAACCTAAAGAAGATAACCAAAGAAGAGGTAAAGTTCTTCAACAAGCGTATTTATATTGTTTCCTTACCCACATCCTTCAATTATTTTAGTAACGTGATGATATAATAAAATTAGTATCTTATATATACTATGTGGTTTTATAATAAAATTAAAGCCTACAACCACACTTATTGAAAAGTAAATTTTTATTCAAAAGGATGTCATAAAACCATACAATCCAAAGAAGATTACTCGATCAAGGGGGAGGGGGTAGAGGCTAAGGGCATCACCATGAATGATTTCCTTTCACTCAATATTCTAGGACCCTAGGTTGTTGTAGACAATAATCTTCTCATATGATCTTTCACCCCTATCTTGGGAATTCGCTGCAAAGTTCTCTTCCGTCCAATAGTGCCCAACATGGCTACCCAAACTAATTTTTTCTTTACAACTCTTGATGAGATAAGTCAAGTCCCATGGTGGAAATCCCTTCACTTCGATAAGATAGAAAAAAACCACTATATCATATTCAAACTCCACAATCTGTAGATTATAATGATTTCAAGGCATGAGGCTAGTATACATTGATCTTGCCTCCACACCCATTGAGTTTCTTAGTCTATTAAAAGAGTTAAACCCTAGAACCACTGACCCACTATTATCTCTAACCAAATGTCCCCCATAATACTTCTAGTAAAGCACAAACCATACACATTCAACTTTAATCTATACATCCAGGGATTCCATTTGATCCACTTTCCATGAATCTACTCACTTGTTATCATATCTGTAAAGTTCCTGTCACGACCCGCCCTCGGGGTCCGTGCCGTGACTACCCCAAGCCCGCCTTCCATAGGCTAGGGGCTGGCGACTAGCACCAAGGCGTAAATCCCGGTAAAAAGGGAAGGCATTGCCTTTGTAAAGTAAACAAACACCACAGAGTAAGCAAGCGGAAAGTAAACACTAAGCAAAATCAGAGTACAACTGAAAGTGCGGAAAAGTAAATGGGCCAGTATACAAACCCAAACTGAAAGTAAAGTACAACTCGAAAGGGAAAACAGCAACTGAAAAGTAAAATCCGATACACCGGGCTATCCACTGGAAATCCCACCCAAAGGGTGGGTACAAATAGCTCCACTGCTCCACGGGTCCCGTCGTCCGCTCCGAGCACGTCCCGACTAGTGGTCCACCTCCAGGTACCGTCCTGCTCTGCAAGCCTCAGCTAAGATCAACGCTGTCCGTCGTCTGCAACCAACACAACGTAGTGCGGGCAAAGCCCGTGCAGGGGTGAGTATAAGCTACTCAGTAGGGACCCCGAGACCCCTGAAGGTCTCTCAAATCCACAAAGGATAAACCACGAAGAAAGGTACAATCACCAAGTAACAATCGACACTGCTTAGGTATATGCCCATACATATACCTAAGTCATCAAATTCGAATACGCTCCAACCTCCGAGCCCAAGTACAACTCAGTCCACACAGGAAAGTAAACGTATTCCACCCAGGAAAAGCAAACGTAATTCACACAGGATAGCACAACACAATCCACACAGGAAAGAAACAGGATTCAGCTCACACAGGTATACATCTTCGAAAGACGATAAAGATGATCTCTGATCCATCTAAGTCGTCGGACCCACGAAGGATCGATAGGTAACTAACACCCACATAAGACCCACACAAGATCGGGCCCACGTAGGACCTGTAGGCGCTGGTTCACACAGGACCGCTGAGCGCAAAGACCCACACAGGATCGGGCCCACACAGGACCTGTAGCACTGATCCACGTAGGATCGCTGAGTGCTGAAGTCGTCGTCGTCGAATCCACACAGGATCTCTGTACTGTCGTCGTCGTAGTCACATTAGCAGTAGCAGTAGCAGTCACAGTAACAGTCGCAGTAGCAGTCACAGTAGCAGTAGCAGTAGCAGTCAGAGTAACAGTCGCAGTAGCAGTCACAGTAACAGTCGCAGTAGAAGTCACAGTAACAGTCGCAGCCAGCACTAGGGTTCCCGCACACACCAAGCTCGTTCGGAGGGTCCGCTCCACGAGCCGAGAGGCTGATACATCAACTGTCACAAAGTCTAGAGTTGATGTATCCAAAAGTTCCGTATCGTCAACAGGAACTCAACGCAACAGACGGCGCGTCGATCGGACGCCCGGTCTGAGAGTTATTGGCATTTTCGTCCCCGGGGCCCGATTGGTTTTTAAGGAAAAACCAACCCGACCGTACTCCACCTGCGTCCAAACCTCGGGAGGAGTATGCCAAAAGAACCGTCTCACTAAGAGGAACACAACTAAGCTGACGGCACGTCAATCAGACGTTCGTAGCTCAAGATATGAGCGTTTCCGCTCCGAAGGCCCGGTTGGTTTCGTGAACGAACCAACCCGGACGAACACCAAGTGTTCCGAAACCTTGAGTGCGATATCCAGAAACGACCGTCTCGATCCAAGGATCGCGTTGCCGCAGACGGTTCGTCATTCGGAGGTCCGTGGCTCAAGTTATGGCCAAAAGACCAAAACTGTCTCGAAAATGGGGGGTCCGGGTCTGGGCCAACCCGGCCCGACCCCCCCCTGGTCTGACCCGAAACGGGTCGACCCGACCCCTATCCGATCCGAGCCGGGTCGGACCGACCCGGTCTGCTGGACCCGGCCCGGCCGGTGGCGGCGCGGCGGTGCGGCCCGGCCAGCGGCGGCGCGGCCAGGTGCCGCGCATGTGCCGCACGCGGGGGGTAAAACCCCCCCTTTTTTCGGATCTCGGCCGGCCTAAGGCCGGCCGTTTCGTTTCTCACGCGGGACACGCGGGTCCCGCCTCCTATCCAAACCGGCGGCCGGCCACCTTCTTCTTCTCTGCCGTGGCCATCGTCGCGGCTCTTCCGAACTCCGGCGGCCGGCGAGGCCGGCCGCCCCTGGCTGCTCCGCCGCGACCGTAGGGTCGCGGCCCTTCTCGATCTTCGGTGCCGGCGGCCCGGCCGGCCGCCGGTCGCCTCCTCGTTCCGCCGCGGCCCGTCTCCGGCCGCGGCCTCTTTCGTAAACAACGACGCGGTGCGTAGGAACCACATTTCTTTATCGCTGCTCGCTCCGGCCATAAATTCTTTTGTTCCTACGCGGTGCGACGACACCGCGCTGTCTCCGCTAAATCAACACGAAAGATTAGAAGGGGGAGGAGAATCGGCCGTGTTTGTGCGGTCCGGTCTCCTCCCGTTATAACGATAACAGTTGGTCAATCGTATAAACACAACAATGAACGTTTCACAAATTTTTAATAAAATTTGGAACTATGCCCAACAGATTATTCTTTCATGCTCGAGGGAATGAAAACACGTAATTTGAAAAGGAAAAACCCCTACCTTGGTTCTGGAACGAAGTTCGATGATCGATAACGATTTGCGGAAGTCGAGCGTCGCGGTTATGTCGTCACGGAAGACCGTTCCCGAGAACGTGGAGTTCTTCGTCGAAGTTCGAAGGTTCTTCGTGTTCTTCGTCAGAGTTGAAGAAGAATAATAATAAGGAGAAGCTCCAAAATTCCTCTCAAGGTGGTAAAAGAATTATCCCAGAATAAAATAAGCTTTAAGCTTATATTATTACACAACTTTACCACATGAATTTCAAAGGTTTGAATTTGAACAACTCATCTCAATTAATACTTAAAGTTGTCAAACATTAATTAAAAGGAGAGTTAAAGGGAGATGGAAGGTTGGGTTTCGTGTGGGCCCCACCTCACTTAATCCTCCCAAGGGAGGTTAAGTGGATGTGGGTCCCACTCCCAACTCCCTTTGGAAGGATTTATAAAAAAACAACATCAAGTTAAAATAAAATTTTGTATTTCACAAATTTTATTTAACTTAAACTAAAAACCAAAAAACTAACTTTCAACCCGTAATAAACGCAACTTCCGAAAAGGTCCCCTTAAGCAAAAATCGGCGCTGCAAGTTCATCGGTGCCCTCAGATTTCAATTCCGAGCACCGGATCAAAAGTTAGGAATTCCCGCTCGTTCGTTCACTGAACGTACCCGAGCCAAACTTCGGAAATTGATTCCGAGCACTCCGGGCCTCGGAATCAGGTGCCGTCAGAAACCGTGCTCTTGAAAAATTCCAAAGAAAATTAAGAAAAAATTTCCCTTGAATTTTACGGGTCTTTACATTACTCCCACCTCAGGGCTTTACGTCCCCGTAAAGATACATCAAAAACTAGGGAAACAAATGAGGGTACTGAGCACGCATCTGAGCCTCCCACTCCCATGTGCTCTCCTGGAGATTCCTGTGCTGCCATCTGATGCGCACAAGAGGAATCGATCGGCCACGCAGGACCCGCTCCTGTCGATCCTCTATCTCCACCATGACCTCCGTAAAAGTCGCCCCATCGTCAACGTCAAGCTCCCCATGGTCAATGATGTGCGTCGGGTCGTGCACGTATCTCCTCAGCTGGGATATGTGGAAGACGTCGTGCACCCGGTGCAACTGAGGTGGCAGAGCCAGGCGATAAGCCACCTCACCAACCATGCTGAGGACCTGGAAGTGTCCGATGAAGCACGGCGATAACTTGCCGCCTCGGCCAAATCTCCGAATACCACGTCGAGGTGAGACCCGCAAGAAGACGTGGTCACCATTCTCGAACTTCAGTGGCCTCCGCCTCCTGTCAGCATATGACTTCTGCCGGCTCTGAGCTGTCCTCATCCGCTCCTGGATGACCTGGACCTTCTCTGTCGTGGCCTGGACCATCTCTGGTCCCACCAGTGCTGACTCTCCAGGGTCTGTCCAGGACAAAGGAGATCTACAAGGTCGGCCGTACAACGCCTCGTACGGTGCCATCCCGATGGTGGAGTGGTAGCTGTTGTTGTATGCAAACTCCACCAAGGGTAGGTGGTCCTCCCAGCTACGACCAAAGTCGAGGACACATGCGCGGGGCATGTCCTCGAGAGTCTGAATGGTCCTCTCCGTCTGACCATCTGTCTGAGGGTGAAAGGCTGTGCTCAGACGTAGATGCGTCCCGAACGCCTCCTGTAACCCCTTACAAAGCCGGGAAGTAAAGCGAGCATCTCGATCGGAGACGATAGATGATGGCACACCGTGGAGCCGCACAATCTCCTGAACGTAGAGACGTCCCAAGCTCTCCACTGATCCCTGTTCTCTGATGGGTAAGAAGTGTGCCGACTTGGTGAGTCGGTCAACTATCACCCAGATGGAGTCGTGACATCTGGAAGTGCGTGGAAGTCCAGTCATGAAGTCCATAGATATGCCGTCCCACTTCCACTCCGGAACCTCCAAGGGTTGTACCAAGCCTGCTGGTACCTGATGCTCTGCCTTCACCTGCTGACAGGTGAGGCATCGAGAAACGAACTCTGCTACTGCCTTCTTCATGCCCGGCCACCAGTGCTGTCGTCTAAGGTCCTGGTACATCTTCGCCACTCCAGGATGTACCACCAAAGGAGAAGTGTGAAACTCTCTCAGCACTTCCTCTCTCAAAGCGACTGGTACCATGGTACATCCTCTGAAAAGGATGTCGTGCTCTGCTCTAAGGGAGAAACCATCAGGTGACTGTCCCGAGGATCTCTATGCACGCCGTGTCTCACAGTCAACGTCCCCACGCTGTGCCTCCCGGACTCGCTGCAGCAGTGGAGGAGTGACTGTGAGAGACTGAAGGAAGGCTGCTCCATCTCTATCCACGAAGGATATCTGCAAAGAGGCTAGCTGCTCCGTCGCCTCCTCAAGTAGCTGAATACCCGTCCTCCTGCTAAGGGCATCGGCTACTACGTTCCCCTTCCCAGGAGTATAGACTATCTCAAAGTCATAGTCCTGGAGGAACTCGAGCCATCGTCGTTGTCTCAGGTTCAGGTCCTTCTACGAGAAGATATACCTGAGACTCTGATGATTGGAAAAGACTGTAAAGCGCTCGACCATCAGGTAGTGTCGCCATGTCTTCAGAGCGAAGACCACTGCTGCTAACTCTAGGTCATGGGTAGCGTAGTTCTGCTCATGCGGCCTCAACTGACGTGATCCATAGGCGATCACTGCCCGCTCCTGCATCAGAACACATCTGAGTCCGGTCCCTGATGCATCGTAGTATACTACGTACCCTACCCCCTCCTCGGGCAACCTCAAGATAGGTGCGCTAGTCAATCTCTGTCGCAGCTCCTGGAAACTCTGATGACATCTATCTGACCACACGAAGGGTTTCCCCTTCTTCGTCAAAGCTGTGAGTGGTTCTGCAACTCTAGAGAAGTCTGGCACGAATCTCCGATAGTACCCAGCTAATCCCAAGAAACTCCGAACCTCAGTCACGCTCCTGGGTGGATCCCATGCTAACACAGCCTCAATCTTCGCAGGATCCACTACAAATCCTGCCTCAGAGATAACGTGTCCCAAGAAGTGGACCTCACGTATCCAGAACTGGCACTTCGAGAGCTTACCATAAAGCTGGTGCTCTCGGAGTGTGTCTAGTATAACTCGCAAGTGATAGGCGTGCTCCTCCTCTGTCGTAGAGTAAATTAGAATGTCGTCGATGAAGACCACGAAAAACCGATCGAGGTATGGCTGAAAGATCCTATTCATGAGATCCATGAACACTGCTGGAGTATTGGTTACATCGAAAGGCATAACCAAGAACTCATAGTGGCCATACCGACATCTGAAGGCCATCTTCTGCACATCCTCGTCTTTGACTCTGAGCTGATGATAGCCTGACCTGAGGTCTATCTTCGAGAACCACCGTGCTCCCTTGAGCTGATCAAAGAGGTCATCAATCCTCGGTAGCGGATACTTGTTCCTCACTGTCACCTGGTTCAGGCGACGATAGTCAACACAAAGTCGCAAGCTCCCGTCCGCCTTCTTGGTGAACAAAATCGGGGAAGCCCAGGGTCAAACACTGGGTCGAATGAACCCCTTGCCCTGAAAGTCCTCCAACTGTACCCGTAGCTCTCGAAGCTCGGCGGGGGCCATCCGATATGCTGGAGTGGATATCGGGGCTGTCCCGGGGTACAATTCAATATAAAAGTCTACCTCTCTGCGAGGAGGTAGCCTTGGAACGTCATCGGGAAAAACGTCCGCAAACTGATCCACTACTGCAGGAAAACCAGGACTCCGCACGTCAACTTCTCCAAGGATAAGACTAGCCAACTGATGAGTGATGGGCTGTCCTCTCCTCCGCGGAAGTCCATCCTGTGCTGCTAAGGCTCCCTTCTCACCGGTGAAGGTGAACCTGCTCCCGTCGGTGCGTACACATCGCACCTTGCGCCTAAAACAGTCAATCTGTGCATGGACCGTAGATAGCCAATCCATGCCCAAGATGACGTCGTAAGGCCTCGACGCTGCTACAAGAAGATCCCAGCCGAAGCCCTCGCCTCCTAGAGTAATCTCACACTACCGGAACCAGTGCGTAATCATCGAGTCTCCTCCCGTAGGAGTCTCTAGCCGTAAGGATCGAGCCAACGGCTCTGTCGGAATCTCCGAGCTCCGAACAAGGGCAGCGGCTATGAAAGAGTGACTCGCTCCTGTGTCTATAAGAACTGCAGCAAGGGTGTAATAGACACAGATAGTACCTCGAATCATCTCGGGTGCGCCGTGGTCGTAGGCCTATGCTGCCTGGAGCTGTGCTTGTCTCTGCCCGCCAGCTCCCTGTGGTCGGGGTGGGCCTCCTGGTGGTGGTGGTGGCAGAGCCTCAAAGCGTCGCCCACCACCGGCTGCTCGTCCAGCTCCTCTGCCTCATCCGCCTCCTCCCTGTGGACCGCCACGGTCGACCCTCTGCCTCTACCTCGGTGGTCCCTCAACCGACTGCTGCTCCTCGGCACGGCGGGTCGAGCAGTCACAAGCCA
Organism: Viscum album; assembly: GCA_963277665.1. NCBI lineage: Eukaryota > Viridiplantae > Streptophyta > Magnoliopsida > Santalales > Viscaceae > Viscum > Viscum album. The sequence continues at coordinate 1,518,275,095 of OY728128.1, forward strand.
TGTGGCCCTGCCCGCCGCACGAGTAGCACTGTCTGCCTCTCGAAAGACTTGCTCCGCGCTGTTGAGCCAGTGTCCTGAGGTCGTCTGCCCGAAGGTCTGGTCTGTCTGGACCCCTGAGTCATCTGTCGACTGCCTGCAGATGACTCTGCCACGTGCCGCCCTGCGGTGGGTCGCTGCGCTGGTGTAGACTCAGCAAGGAAGCTCTCGATCAGAAGGGCCCGCTCCAGTACTCCTGTCTGAGTCGGTATGCTGAGGGAGATCAGCGATGCCCTGATCTCGTGTCTCAAACCCTGCTCGAAGGTCCGGGCCCGGAAGAATGGGTCCCGTACCATGTCGATCGAGTAGCGCGAGAGATCGGTAAATCTCACCGAGTACTGAGCGACCGTCATGATGCCCTTCCGCAGCTGAAGAAGCTCCTGGATGCACACCGCACGAAGGGTGGCTGGGATGAACTCCGAGCGAAATAGGCTCTCAAAGTCCGTCCAAAGTAGAGATGCCTCATCGTGCACCTGGAGCATCAGGCTCCACCATCGTCCTGCTACTGCGTGTAGTAGGCTCGCAGCGAGGATCACCATGAGGTCTGCTGGTGTCCTCACTAGCCTAAACACACGAACCACTGCCTCCAGCCAGTCCTCGGCTGCCTGGGGATCTGTCTCCCTGCGAAACCTGGGCGGTCGCTGGTGCTGAAACTCATGCAGTGCGCTGAGGCGACGTGCATCGTCAGCGGCTGGTGCTGGAAGTATCGGGGGCTCGGTGGGTAGTGCTACCGCCGGTGCCACTGCTGACAAAGGGCCATGCACCAAGGCCTCGTCGCTCGGTGGGCTGTCGTCACGCTCGACTCTCGGAACCCAAGCTGGCTGTCGTCGTGGGGCCATCCTAAAAAGGAAACAGGTGCACCACGGTCAGAACAGTATACCTGGTGAGCTGATATAAGTAATCACAAAGAAAACTTTGAAACACACACGCAATCAATGTTTTCGTGCATTAAGTTGGAAATCAGAAGTCAGGGTCCTGGTGTATGGATACGTCGGCCGCCGCACCAACACTGGACTCCCTGGACTGATAACCACACTCAATACGGTAAACATTATTGCTTTACATAGAAAAGATCAGAGTTCGCGGTAGAACCGAACTCCTCTGATACCAATTTGTCACGACCCGCCCTCGGGGTCCGTGCCGTGACTACCCCAAGCCCGCCTTCCATAGGCCAGGGGCTGACGACTAGCACCAAGGCGTAAATCCCGGTAAAAAGGGAAGGCATTTCCTTTGTAAAGTAAACAAACACCACAGATTAAGCAAGCGTAAAGTAAACACTAAGCAAAAGCAGAGTACAACTGAAAGTGCGGAAAAGTAAATGAGCCAGTATACAAACCCAAACTGAAAGTAAAGTACAACTCGAAAGGGAAAACAGCAACTAAAATGTAAAAGCCGCTACACCGGGCTGTCCACTGGAAATCCCACCTGAAGGGTGGGTACAGATAGCTCCACTGCTCCACGGGTCCCACCGTCCGCTCCGAGAACGTCCCGTCCAGTGGTCCACCTCCAGGTACCGTCCTGCTCTGCAAGCCTCAGCTAAGATCAACGCTGTCCGTCGTCTGCAACCAACACAACGTAGTGCGGGCAAAGCCCGTGCAGGGGTGAGTATAAGCTACTCAGTAGGGACCCCGAGACCTCTGAAGGTCTCTCAAATCCACAAAGGATAAACCACGATGAAAGGTACAATCACGAAGTAACAATCGACACTGCTTAGGTATATGCCCATACATATACCTAAGTCATCAAATTCGAATACTCTCCAACCTCCGAGCCCAAGTACAACTCAGTCCACACAGGAAAGTAAACGTATTCCACACAGGAAAAGCAAACGTAATCCACACAGGATAGCACAACACAATCCACACAGGAAAGCAACAGGATTCAGCTCACACAGGTATACATCTTCGAAAGACGATAAAGATGATCTCCGATCCATCTAAGTCGTCGAACCCACGAATGATCGATAGGTAACTAACTCCCGCAAAAGACCCACACAGGATCGGGCCCACGTAGGACCTGTAGGCGCTGGTTCACATAGGACCGCTGAGCGCAAAGACCCACACAGGATCGGACCCACACAGGATCAGGCCCACACAGGACCTGTAGCACTGATCCACGTAGGATCGCTGAGTGCTGAAGTCGTCGTCGTCGAATCCACACAGGATCTCTGTACTGTCGTCGTCGCAGTCACAGTAGCAGTAGCAGTAGCAGTCACAGTAACAGTCGCAGTAGCAGTCACAGTAGCAGTAGCAGTAGCAGTCACAGTAACAGTCGCAGTAGCAGTCACAGTAACAGTCGCAGTAGCAGTCACAGTAACAGTCGCAACCAGCACTAGGGTTCCCGCACACAGCAAGCTCGTTCGGAGGGTCCGCTCCACGAGCCGAGAGGCTGATACATCAACTGTCACAAAGTCCAGAGTTGATGTATCCAAACGTTCTGTATCGTCAACAGGAACTCAACGCAACAGACGGCGCGTCGATCGGACGCCCGGTCTGAGAGTTATTGGCATTTTCGTCCCCGGGGCCCGGTTGGTTTTTAAGGCAAAACCAACCCGACCGTACTCCACCTGCATCCAAAACTCGGGCGGAGTATGCCAAAAGAACCGTCTCACTAAGAGGAACACAACTAAGCTGACGGCACGTCAATCAGACGTCCGTAGCTCAAGATATGAGCGTTTCCGCTCCGAAGGCCCGGTTGGTTTCAGGAACGAACCAACCCGGCCGAACTCAAAGTGTTCCGAAACCTTTAGTGCGATATACCGAAACGACCGTCTCGATCCAAGGATCGCGTTTCCGCAGACGGTTCGTCATTCGGAGGTCCGTGGCTCATGTTATGGCTAAAAGACCAAAACTGTCTCGAAAATGGGGGGTCCGGGTCCGGGCCGACCCGGGCCGACCCCCCCTGGTCTGACCCGAAACGGGTCGACCCGACCCGGATCCGAACCGAACCGGGTCGGACCAACCCGGTCCGCTGGACCCGGCCTGGCCGGTGGCGGCGCGGCGGCGCGGCCCGGCCAGCGGCGGCACGGCCAGGTGCCGCGCATGTGCCGCCCGCGGGGGGTAAAACCCCCCCTTTTTCGGATCTCGGCCGGCCTAAGGCCGGCCGTTTCTTTTCTCACGCGGGACCCGCGGGTCCCGCCTCCTATCCAAACCGGCGGCCGGCGCGGCCGGCCGCCTTCTTCTTCTCCGCCGCGGCCATCGCCGCGGCTCTTCCGAACTCCGGCAGCCGGTGAGGCCGGCCGCCCCTGGCTGCTCCGCCGTGGCCGTAGGGTCGCGGCCCTTCTCGATCTCCGGCGCCGGCAGCCCGGCCGGCCACCGGTCGCCTCCTCGTTCCGCCGCGGCCCGTCTCCGGCCGCGACCTCTTTCGTAAACAACGACGCGGTGTGTAGGCACCGCATTTATTTATCGCTGCTCGCTCCGGCCATAAATTCTTTTGTTCCTGCGCGGTGCGACGACACCGCGCTGTCTCCGCTAAATCAACACGAAAGATTAGAAGGGGGAGGAGAATCAGCCGTGTTCGTGCGGTCCGGTCTCCTCCCGTTATAATGATAACAGTTGGTCAATTGTATAAACACAACAAAGAACGTTTCACAAATTTTTAATAAAATTTGGAACTATGCCCAACGGATTATTCTTTCATGCTCGAGGGAATGAAAAAACGTAGTTTGAAAAGGAAGAACCCCTACCTTGGTTTTGGAACGAAGTTCGATGATCGATAACGATTCGCGGAAGTCGAGCGTCGCGGTTATGTCGTCACGGAAGACGGTTCCCGAGAACGTGGAGTTCTTCGTCGAAGTTCGAAGGTTCTTCGTGTTCTTCGTCAGAGTTGAAGAAGAAGAAGAATAAGGAGAAGCTCCAAAATTCCTCTCAAGGTGGTAAAAGAATTATCCCAGAATAAAATAAGCTTTAAGCTTATATTATTACACAACTTTACCACATGAATTTCAAAGGTTTGAATTTGAACAACTCACCTCAATTAATACTTAAAGTTGTCAAACATTAATTAAAAGGAGAGTTAAAGGGAGATGGAAGGTTGGATTTCGTGTGGGCCCCACCTCACTTAATCCTCCCAAGGGAGGTTAAGTGGATGTGGGTCCCACTCCCAACTCCCTTTGGAAGGATTTATAAAAAAACAACAACAAGTTAAAATAAAATTTTATATTTCACAAATTTTATTTAACTTAAACTAAAAACCCAAAAACTAACTTTCAACCCGTAATAAACGCAACTTCCGAAAAGGTCCCCTTAAGTGAAAATCGGCGCTGCGAGCTCATCGGTGCCCTCAGATTTCAATTCCGAGCACCAGATCAAAAGTTAGGAATTCCCGCTCGTTCGTTCAGTGAACTTACCCGAGCCAAACTTCGGAAATTGATTCCGGGCACTCCGGGCCACGGAATCAGGTGCCGTCAGAAACCGCGCTCTTGTAAAATTCCAAAGAAAATGAAGAAAAAATTTCCCTTGAATTTTACGGGTCTTTACAATTCCTCAGTAAGAGAAAAAAAATCATGACAAAGTTCATCCCTCATTTAAAAATCATCCCTGGATCTTCAAGAAAATCCCTCACTAGAACCTGGAGATAAACACATGGTAAAATTCTACCCAATCTATCCTTATTCATAGCCTCCCACAGATTCCATCAAATAGAGATCAAAGCCACACCTCAAACCTTACTTTCAATGCCTGTTTGATCTTCTCTCTAAAACCATACTTGATTGAATTTTTTCATTTAAATCCCTCCTGTATTAATGTTTAAGATATATATCATGTAATCCTAGATCCCTTTTTCCCAATAATCTTCGAAGAATAGATTCCATGATGATTCCACCTGAGGATGCGCACATCAATAACAGTAGAATTCTAGGGAAAACCCTTTTTATGAATATTTTCATCCATAAGGAGTGCTTGATTCCTCATCTACCACAATAAAAAATCATCTTGGTTGGAATCCTTTTGCATAAGATAAAACATACCCAATCATATGAACAGTCTTAAATGTGAAAAAAGTCAATAAAAATTCAACTGTTGAAACTGCCAGATATTGACCCCGTAAAAATAAGCATGTCTGACTCGTCCACCAGGTGAATGAAATCACAAACATATTTCTGATCTTGATAGAGTATGGCATCCATGAAGGTGGGGAACTGACTTGCTTCACTTAAGGTAATGGTTCAGGTGGGACATCCAGGGAAAAACAATTCTCACTTTCCCAGTTCAACGTCCAAAGGTTGATGTCACCGTGCCCAAAAACCCATATAGTATGGTCCTATAGCTCCTCTATGTGGGAAAAGAATTCAAAGAGACATGCTTAAGAGTCTCTACGAACGAAAAACACATTCCAACCAACTTCCCTTGTTTATATTTTTAATGAAATTATCCCAAAGATAGTTCCCTTCCATAGCATTCCAAGCCAAACATACTTGCATGGAGTGCATGGTCTCAGAAATACTGTGAAGACCAACACCACCCTCCTCCATTGGTTTGGACAGACATTTATAGGATGCCTAGTGGAATCATCTCGTCTGATTAGTGTCCCATAAGAAAGAGGTCATGGTATTTTCCATATTGCTAATTGTTCCCCTGGGTGGATTAATAATAGACAACACATGCATCAGAATGAAAGTTAAGACATTGTTAATTAGGGTAACCCTTTAACCAAATGATAAAAACTTATTTTTCCACTTACCAATACTTCTTGTGGTCTTACTTAGAATATCATAAAAAATGTCCTTAATCCTTACATTCGATATGGGATCTCTGAGATAAATCATTGGAATTTGGAGTCTTTGAATGTCTAGCTTCCCCTGAAATACACTACTACGTCTTCATAAACATTTGTTAGAGATAAAAATACTATACCTCCTTTAAATGATACTTTGAACCCTTATGTTTCTATAGATAGATATTATTTTCATAAAACCATTGATTGATTTTGGTCTTCCATTAATGAAAAATAAGATATCATCTAAAACATAAGAAAATAGATAAGCACATTCCCAAACTTGTTTATGTAATGTATTATCCTCCCTTTACCAATGCCTTTGCAAACATTACTTATGAGAGATTTCTGCACCAAAATGAAGAGATTAGGGGACAAAGGATCACCTTGTCCGACAACATGAATGGTCTTGGTGAAACCAAAGCATCGTTCCATAAAAGAAATAGTTAGCAATGGAGAAGCAAAGCACTGAAAGCATAAATCAAAAAACCCATTTTCAAAGACAAACATATTCATAACCTGAATAATGAAACCCCACTCAGGACAATCATATGCTTTATCCATGTCTACATTAATGATCACATTAGAGTAAATAGATTTTATGTTCAAGTATTTCACCATTTACTTCGTAATACTAATTTCCCCTTGAATACCTCTACCTTTCACAAAACCATGTTGCTCCCTAGAAACAAGTCTTGGAATAATTCTTCTAATCCTCTTGTTGGTAAAGGTGGTAACAATATAATAGAAGAAATTGCATAAGTATATCATCCTATTTTGAGAAATATAAGTTGGATCCTTAACTTTGGGTATGAAAATATCCCTGGAGGTGAAAGAAGCTCTATTAAGAATACCACCTTTGAAAAAGTCCTCCACCACATCAATCACTTGACCCTTGACAATATCCCAGGTGGAAACAAAGAATAATCTTGGAAAACCATCTGGTTTGGGGCAATTTCTTGTTTCAGAATGAAAATAGACTCCTTGATTTATTTTTCCTCATGAATTTTAATAAATATGTTAAAATCCCCATTATCTAGATGACTTGGAATACAATTCATAAATTCCTCCTCTTCACATAACCAATTACTATATCCAGGACTAATGATTCTCAGCCTCACTAAAAGGTTTTTAAAATGGTCCAGTGCTATTCTTCCTGCTATATCCAGATCTGTGTTGAAAGACCCATCATAAATCTTTAAATTAACCATATTATTGATTTTATTTTGTTTAAAACATTCCTAAAAAAATTCCATGTTTCGGTATCTCCTTGAGCCATAATTCTATCGAATTCTATCTCCATATCCTTTCCATATCAAAAATATTTTTAGCCAGCATGCTTTATTATGCTCTTCTAAAGAGAGATTTTCCAACGGAAAACCACCTCTCAAGGTTAAGAATAATGATGTAAATAGAATTTAAATTTTATATATATTATTTTTAGGATATTATTTTTCTTCTTTAATTTTTATATCATACATACCATCATTATTTTAATTTTTTGAGAATACGATAACGTCTCTCGTGTGTACGACGAACTACCCCCTCATGAAGTGATGTGATTTTTTCATGATTTACATGTAATGTATTAAGGATGGTTTCAGTAAAATATTTTTTATATAAGATATTAAGATGTTATTGGAATTATAATAAGAATATGTATCATATATGTTTTTTTTCAATATGATAATAAAATAGAAACAACATTCATGTGTATGTATAACCTACCCTCTCCATGGATGTTGTCTTTCATTTTCTATCAATAAATATTATAGATTAATACAAATATATATATAATGAATATATATGATATTAATATTATAATTATTACTTGGGATATGATATAAATAAATAATATTCATAAGAACCGTAATATTCTTGTTAAATAATGTATGAGAAAACAAGTTAATTTACACCCAAAACAATGAAAAAAGAAAAAGATCATTAACACAAGGGAGATAAGATATTATAAGAAGATAATATATGATATTATAAATATTATTATGGTTATGGTATAATTTAATATGATTCTTAAAAACATTAAACAACATGTTAAAGGAAATTCAACCATTAGGAAGCATAAAGTAAGAGATTTCATCTCAATTTCATTTCATTGAGGCTTATTGTAACATTACACACCTAATTTAGTTTATATATAGTATATAATGACCCTTTGACATGTAATATCACGAATAATTCATTCTTAATGATATTTTATGTTTCAATTTGAATTATTTCATTTATGGTGATTTGAATAAAAAGTTACCAAGTGGTAAAAATTTAATAACTCAATTTCTTCTCATTGGGTTATATTATTTTCCTCATTGTCCATAATATTATATTATTATGGGTATAATGAATTTTTATTTTATTATGTTTTATTTCCACATATTTTATGTGGATTTATACTTGATACACATAATCGATTCATTGGGTGATTATTACTTCAATGTTATGATCATTTCAGTGGTTTACTTCACAATCTCATTCAATTTAGGATTATTTACACTTGAATTTACATTAAAGGATATTACTTGATCATAGATTGATAAAAACATTAAGTTTCTTATTCTCTGGTTAATAATTATATTTTTCAATTAATAGAACCATTTTCCCACAATTTTGTACTTAATACATTTTAGAAAATGTTTTTACGGAAATCCAACTTCATTTCCCTCTTTGACCAGAAATATGTTTTCTTCCAGAACCATGTTTTCAAAAAATGTTTTCAAAAATTCTTTTATCATTTTAAAACTTATTTATCAATGTTATTGTAAACCAGTATTTAAAAAAAAAATTCAAAGGCATCATTATGCATTTTTTTAAAAATGGTGATTTTTCTTTTATAGAAAACATGAAAGGAACCTTCTTTTCCCTTTTCAAACAAGCCACATTTCTAAGATTTGTATAGTGAAAAAAGAATAATATTTTTATCTTGAACAACATGCATAGATTTAACTACAATAATTTCATTGAAGTTTCCTCTTCACATTTATAAGGGTTCTTTTTAAATAAAATGTTTTTAAAAGTTATTTTCAATGAAAATTTTTTTCAAAACGTTTTCCAAAATGAAAATGATATTTTCCTTAAGAAATTTCTGAATATATTTTTATGGTATTTATATTCATCAATAAAAACAACATTTTATTATTACTCTAATTGAGATATGTGGAATTGATACCATCATTATTATTTCTATGAATGGTTTATGATTGTTTTTACCAAAGATAGTTTTGAAATTCACTTCCTTGATTCATTATTATTGTCATTAACTTCGCCATGAAATATTCACTTTCTTATGATATTTGATGTTAAATTTCCCCAAGATATACATATTATTTATCAATGATATAGTTATTTCTTAAAATGTATAAAAATTTTAAATATGTTTTTTATTTTTAAAGTTATTTTATTTATAAGGGAAAATACTAATAAATTCATATATTTGACAGAATATGCATATTTAATGATAAGAAACATTTTTTATGAATTAAATCGATTAATATATATAAGAGGAATTATTTGGACATGTAGTGATGCATGGTGACCATAATTATATAGCCTATTGATATAATAGTAGGTCTCATGAGAAAATTCTTGTTAAGCTAACATTAAATAGGTTTTTACCAGTACATTAAACCATCTTGGTAATGGTATTGATGGTAGAGGTACCATGATTCCTAAGATCATTGTGTATAATAATAAATCATTACCTACATTCAGTATTAAGTTATTACAATCCAAGATATTTTCAATATGAAATTATCTCTAGACGCATTCCATTTTCACTTCATTGATTAAATGACATGTGTTTTCAGTTATTTACCTTACCATATTGATTCTTCCATATTTAGTTATGATAGTTATGTAATTATTTAAATGGAATGTGTTCTTAGTTATTTACCTTTCAATATTGATTATTATCCATGATATTTTCACTATGATATTATTACTTGAGGCATTTATTTTTTATTTCATTTATTAGATGGCATATACTTTCAGTTATTTACTATTTTATATTGATTATGACTTATCCAGTTATGATATTCACGTAATTATTTAAATAGAATATGTGCTCAGCTATTTACACTACCATATTGATTATTATTAATGATATTTTAACTATGATATTATATTTATAAGCATTTAATTCCAAATTTATTGATTAAATGACATGTGTGTTAAGTTATTTACCTTTACACATTAATTTTTCATATTGATTCATGGGAGATTCTATTGAACTTAAACCTTACTTAGAATATAAGCTCATCCTTATTTTGTTTCTTTTCCCCATGATTTCATGAAGAGTACTATGATTTATTTATGAGGTTATTTTAGTCTAAGTAATGTTATTTTCAAAAAATATATGTTTTACTATGTTTATTCAAATGTAATGAATGACTCATGTATTTATCTAGTTTACTAAGATGAATAAACTATTTAATCCTTTAGGATGTGATTCCATGTATGTTATGCCAATGTATTAAAGTAAGAAACTAGCTCTAGGATACTGGGGACATGGTCTCTATAGTTGATTTCATAGGAATTTTAGTAGAAAACTTAGGAATTATATTTAGAAAATCATAGATTAGGGAACATAACCCTATGATAAACATTCATGATAAGTATAAAAGAATATCCTAATGTTTTTCTGAAGTAGATATTATGTGATTTTTCCAGGAAATACATCCCTATATGGATACTATAAGGGGATATTATTCTGGAATAGATGTACCTAAGAGTAATAACTACAAAAAGGGAACATTAGGGTAAACCTGATCATGACCTGGCACATGACAATGGGTCGTACTATGAACCTAGTTTTAAACTCCCTAAGGACATGATTAGGATAATTCACATTTTATTTACAGACCATTATGAAGAATTTGAATAGATAATAATAATGAATGTCCTTGTTTAACCTGTAGTCCAAAGAAGGACCTATATTGAAATAAAATAGATACATTATTTGCGTATTTTGATTCAAGAATTAAAATTGAAAATTATTTTACCAATTGTTTTTTTAAAAGAATCATAAAGCATCTAACGATTGTGTTAAATTTTATAATCATTCGTGAATTCATTAGCTTAAGAGTCATGGATACCATCATGAGTTTATGAGTTTAATATTGATCCTGAGTTAAAAGTCTTAAACCCCACTTTTTGGGTTTTATGTCAGTAGATTCTACAAATATTACCGATATTTTGGGATACATTTACAGTAAGAATATGTGTTAGTGGAAAAATTATATAAGGAATAATGCATTTACATTTTATAATTTTTTTACAGAAATTTATACCCTTTAGGGTTAATATAATCATCAATTACATTGTAATAATAGTAATATAATATTATTAAACTTTGTGAAAAAATAATTTGAATTGAAAAACATGTTAAAAAGGTTATTTAATGACTAATATTACATCAAGGATGTCAATCATATTTTTAAAACATTTTAGGGAATATATTAATATATTTTTGAAGAAGGAAAACTTGCATGCCTGTTGACAACCCGATACATCTATCAAGGCCATGGGGATTTATATCATGACCAAAGGATGAAAAGGATTTCATGTCTACCACTATCCTATATAAAGTCTAGGTTAACATGTTATTGTTTTTAGTTAAATTACTTGACAAATAAATTTTAATGAGGAACAAGTGTCATCACTTTTTAGGTTTATAGATTAATTTATTATATTAGATAACTTGTAATAATCATATTGGTTTTTGGAAAATAGTTAGATACAAAAAGAAATAATTTTTCACACTTTTATGAACCATGTGATCTATTAAAAGTAAATTTTAGTGCTTCTTGAATGAAAAAATCATTTTCAGATATTCATTTCTTATAGTAAGCCATGAATTTAAAATTAATGAATTTAAAACCAAAGGATAAAATTGTTCTTATAAAATTGAAATATATCAAGTAGGTATATTTCCTTATTTTATTAGATAGTATAATAAATCCTCAACTTTAAAAAAAGGATATTGAAACAAAAATGTTATCCTATTACATTCATATTTGACGAATCTGATTGTCTTTTTTATCATCATAGATTTATGTTTTGGAGGCTGTCAACTTTCCATTTATCATTTTCTTTATTATGATCAGTGACTTCAATCACTCTATATAATTGTTCACACTTTTCTTCTATATCCATATCTTCACATTCCACCAATGTTCTCTTATATAGAAATCCATTTATAATTTATTTTATATTCCCTTTTTTACTTCCCTTTCTCCCTTATTAAGAGAATATTTTATTAAAACTATCTATGATGTGGGGTTTTTACCAATGATATTTCCAAATGAAAATCCCTCTATTACCAAGATCAAGATTAAGTTAAGAAGACACACTTTATTTAAGTTTAGTATAATGTAACACCTCATCATTATAAAATAAGGACATTGTATTTGATAGGGTGCATGACACACAACACCAGGCATGTAAGGGAATATAAAACCATCATACATTATGATATATTTATTTTTAAATTAATTTAATCTCTTTAATTTATTAAATTAAATGAAACACTAAGTTTATATTTCGTTACATGTAAGAACGATATATTTGATCATTTGTGTTACCCACAAGATCAAGTTTTACAGAACGAAAATATACAATTAATATTATTACTTAATATAATAGTTATTACTAAGACATTGGAATGAAGGGTATGAATAGGATTAAATACATTATGAAAATATATATTTTAAAAACATTTATTAGTTATTTATTGATTAGTAATAAAATCACAACCATTTAAATTAAAAAAGATTTTTTTTTCGAAAAAAAACATTTCTATAAATAGAGGATTAGTCATGATTTCCTCACATAATTTATTATTGATTATTAAAATTTTCAAAGAATTTAAATGAAAAAATAAAATTTACTTTTCAAATTGGAATATTTAATGTATCTTGGGGTAAATTTCTAGGATATTTCTAAGATGTTTCAATTTTGTATGAATGATGAGAAATACTGAATTTTAATTTAAAAATGCTTTTTCATTTAATTAATTTAATTGGATAATTTATATTTTAAATTGATTTTAAAGTATAAATAGATCAATTTTTTATCATTTAACGAATTTAAATTCATTATAGTAATTTTAATCTTTAATTTTGATATTAAAAACTATGTAAACTTTGAAACATTTTTACTTAAAAATCATGTTTTCCCGTCACGTCTACGAGATTAATTTTAAATAAAAAATTTCCAGTTCTATGATTAGTATTTGAAAAAATGGATGACATATTTTGAATGATAATAATTTATAATTTATATTATGTTCAACAATATTTTTTTACCAAGAATAATAGAGAAAACATTAAAAAGTATTTATAGCGGTTAAGGTAAAAATAGATTTACTAGGCGGTTAAAATTCAAAGATAAGGGTTAAATTCACCTTTACAATTTTATAGAAAAATGTTTTTCATTACACATATATGGTTACATAATGGTCCATTTTTTACCCTTTACATTAGAAACACGTGGGATCACTCAACCTATTTTAGAAATACCAAGGTTACAAAAGGCTGCCCAATCCCCTCACTTATTAACACCTTAAAACCACTTTTATTACGCCAGAACCTTCCCAGATAACACCCCCAATTACTTATACTCATCCTATATGTATTATTTTGGTCATAAATTCATCCATTGAAAGATTTAGTGCAGACCTAATGATGATACTTGAACAATAGGTAAAGTTCTTCCAAAAGCGTCTTTATTCCTTCTCCACATACTTAAATTCTTATTATTCCATGATAATATAATAAAATAATTATATTTAAAATACTAGGAATTTTTTATAATAATTTTTGGACCTAGAAGAACACACATTTCTGTAAAATGGGTAACAAAATCCTCATTTGTCCGTACAATAGATTACCGCCTCACGAACTGATTTCATTCGTTTCTCCATTAACACCTCTCAAGGTTTGGAATAATGATAGAAATACTATTTATATATGATATATATTATATTTATGATATTATTATGATTTTTTAATTATTATACACACATATCTTCATTCTTTCCATTTTGTGGGAATACAACAATATCACTCATGTGTACGACAAACTACTACCTCACGAAACGATTTGATTAATTCATACATTACATTGAAGGTATTAAAAAAGTGTTTAATAAATATATATGACATATATTAAATAAAAATTATAATTTATTTATAATAAAAATATATATAATTTAATTTTCATTCTTTAAATATAAAAATAAAATGGTAACAATGTTCATGCGTACGTACGACTTACTGTCTATATAAACAGTGTGTTTCATTTCATATCACTAAATATTTTGGATTACATAAATATTTACAAATAATTAATATATATTATATTCATATAGTAATTATTTTTTTTGATATGATATAATAAAATAATATGCTCAATAACCAGAACACCCCTGACAAAGAATGAATGAGAAAATAAGGAAATTAACATTCGAAACAATGAAAATAATGAAAGATTATTCAAAAATGGGAGATAAGATATTATAATAAGATATTATAAGACATTAAAAATATAATAATAGTTATTTTATATGTTAATAAAATGTTTAAAACCATTATATATAAGGTTAAAGAATGTATAACCAAAATTAAGTGTAAGGTAATAGATTTTATCTCAATTTTATTTCATTGAGGATTATTGTAATCTTATACACATAGTTTCTTTTATATGGAATATGTACTGATCCTTTTACCTATAATATCATGAATAATTAATTCTTTAATTTATTTTAAGATTAAATTTTAATTATTTCATCTAACTTAATTTTAATTAAAAGTTACCAAGTGGTAAAGTATTGTATAAATTAATTTCTTTTCATTGGGTTATACTATTTCCTCATTGTCATTAATATTATAATATTATATATATAATTAATTTTAAATATATTATATTTTATTAAAAACTGTTTTATATGGATTTATATTTGATACACATAATCGATTGACTATTTGATTCTGACTTCAACATCATGATATCCCTGAGGGTTTATTTCCTAATCTCATTTTATTTGAGATTATTTACAATTGAATTTCCATTAAAGAAAATTATTTTATAATTGTTTAATAAACTTTAATTTTATAATACCATTTTTCAATGATATATTTCAAGTATTATTACCATTTTCTACTCTTTGGTGCTTAAAATTATTTAGAAAATGTTTTTAGGAAAATTTAACATCATTTCTCTCTTATATTAGAAATTTGTTTTCTTCCAAAACCATTTTTGTTAAATGTTTTCAAAAATTGTATTAAACTTGTCAAAATTATTTAACAAATTAATTGTCATCAATTCTTTTAAATTATTTTTTCAATGGAATCTTTATGTATTTTTTTAAAATAATTCCCATTTAGAGTTTATCAAAAATATGAAAGAAACCTTCTTGTAATTTGATGAACAAGGAACCTTTTTAATATTTTATAGTGAAAAAGGAATGTTCTTTTTATCTGGTATGGAATGTATAGAATTACCCAATGTTATTTATTTAAATCTTCAATTACATGTTTTTAAGGTTAATTTTTAAATAAAATGTTTTTAAAAGTGATTTTGAAAGAAAAGTATGTTCAAAATATTTTTCAAAATGAAAATCATATCTTACTCAAAATTTTTCTTAAAGATGTTTTTATGATATTTTAATTAATTAATGACAATAACCCTTTATTCTTAATCATCTTGTGAAATTTTATATTGATACCATCTCTATTCCTCCTATGTATGGTTTTTGATTATTTTTACTAAGGATATTATTGATATTTACTCCCTTGATTCATTTTTTTTCTTCATTAACTTTCCCTTGAAATATTTAGTTTTCTATGATCATTGGAAATTAAATTTCCCTTATATATCCATATTATTTATCATTGATATTTTTATTTCCTAAACCATATAACATATTTTCAAAAAGTGTTTACTTGAATATTGTTTAATTAATTGGGGAATATATTGATAATTCTGTATCTTTTACTCAATTCAAATATTTGATGATAAGAAACATTGTTTATAAATTAAAATCATAATTTGATATATGTGTAATTATTTGGACTTATAGTGATTGGTGGGACCTTGAAATATTTATACCCTTGATTCATTTGTATTTATCATTATACAAATCAACTTAACCTATCATTAAATTGGGTTTATCTATAGATTAATCCTTCTTGTGAAATTCCTTGAAGGTAGAGTTACCATGATTCCTGACATCATGAAATCCAATAATTAACCATTCCCTTCATTCAATATTTAGTTACTATTATCTATGATATCTTCACTATAATATTATCTCTGGATGCATTTCATTTTTAGTTTATTGATTAAATTGAATGTGTTTCATTAATTTACCTTTCAATATTGATTCTTCTTTATCCAGTTATGATAGTAATGTTATTATTTAAATGGAATGTGTGTTAAGTTATATACCTTTAAAAAATAATTATTTTCTATGATATTTTCACTAAGATATGATTTATTTATGCATTTCATTTTCCATTCATTGATTTAATGGCATGTATTTTTAGTTATCTACCTTTCCATATTGAATCTTCCTTATCCAGTTATGATGGTAATATAATTACTCATATTAAATGTTTGATTAGTTATTTACCTTGAGATATTGATTCTTATCCATGATATTGTCTCTATGATATTAAATCTAGATACATTTCATTTTCAGTTTATTTATTAAATGGAATGTGGGTTTATTTATTTAAATTTAAAATTGATTTTTATTATTGATTAATGATTTATTCCAATGTACATAACCCTTAATACTCAATTGAGATCACCCTTATTTTTTTTCCTTCCCTAGTATTCCATGAAGTGTACTCTAATTTAATTGTGAGGATATTCTAGAGGTAATAATGTTATTCTAGAGAAAAATATATTGTATTTTTTTGTATTCAAATGTAATGTAAGACTCATGTATGTGTCTAGTTTATCAAAAACTACTTTTCATTTATTATTTTGGGATGATATTCTTTTTATTTTATACTATTGTATAAAAGTATGACACTGGTTCTAGGCTACTAATGTCGGGGTCGCTACAAAAAATCATCAATAAAATATGTACCATTGTTACATATTATACATTTAGGATACCTTGATTATCTATATATTACACTTGATCATCCACTTTAGATAGTATTTATTTAAGGAGATCTACTAGGGGAGGATTATAACATGTTTTAGATGTTGAATTTTTCACTCTAATGATATGAGATTCTACCTAGCCTTCATGAATCATAATCTCCATCTCCAAGAAATAAAATATTTCATAATACCTTAAAATCCAATCCAATCCAAGGATCATATCAATGTAAACCATAGGTAGAATAATTAGAAGTGAGAATATGGTGTGTCTGTGAAGCATATTTGGAAATTCCATATATATCATAATTTCCTTAATAACCCCACTTGGTGTCTTAATAAATAGCTCATTTACTAGGTTTATAGGGATATATTTATTGTTTTGGAAAACATGGAAGATATAAAATACTTGAAGACCCAAAATCATATAAAAAACTAGATAAATATATAATTTTTTTTAAAGTAACATTCACCATGTCATTTGTAACTTTGAATTCAACTGTGGTAATGAAATAATCTTTGAATTTCTCCCTTGGAAGTTTATGAGTAAAATACTCTTCACATTTGGGGTATTGTTTTATATAATATACCTTATATTTAATGTTAATTCATTTAATATCAATAGATTTTTACATAACCTTGTATTATTGAGTTTGATGTCCATTTTCTTTGAACATGTAATAATATTTGGTTCCCTTCTAGCAATACCCAAGGTGTTCTTCCCTCTGTTATCAGATGTGGTAAAACCCAACTATCATTTCCCATTACCATAATATTCACCCCATAATTCTCATCCAACCACTTCTTCTACTGATTTTCCATGAGTACATACATCCGAGAGAACTCCTTTTCTATATTAATCGATATTGAGACAATATATTCATATGAATAAATTTTTAGTGTGAAAACTTTCTTTTGATGTATCAGATTTACCCCATAAATGAAATAATCATTCTTTAGTTTTGGTCTATATTAATTTTACAAAGAATTTATATCTAACCTTGTAGTGTTAAAATAATTTTCAATAAAATTTTCCTCCATATTTTTTTCAATGAGTGATGAACTTCCTTTAAATTTCACTTATTTTTTAATGAAGAAATTATTTTTCATAGAAAAACTATTTGAGTTTTCATTATTGCAAAAAATTGATCTCATATTCATATTTATCATTTTTAATTAGTGACCACTAGTGATCCACATGTACATTCAGATGATAAGACTCCATAATGATTTCTCCATTTTTACTCCTTCACTAAGTCGTAATGATCTTATCAAGGTAATTCAAACATGGTTTAGTTATAAATGGATTAGTAGTTTGACTGAATATTGGATTTTGTTGTCAAATTAGTGAACAAGAATAGTTACCCCATGTTCCACATCATCGAGATCCTCTATCTGAGAGAGATTATTTTTCCTAACTTAGGATAAATTTATAAATACATATAAAAACATATCAGCCTCAACTATATGATTATTATCTTTTTCAATGGTATTAATACTATAATAAATATAGGTTTTAATATGATTCTACTTCATCAATTTAGTCTCTATATTTCTACAATTATATACACATAATTACCTAATGATATTGAGTTATAAAACATAATCTCTCTTATGTTTTCTAAAGTGTTCCCAAAAATAATGAAATAATTTTGTATTAATTGTGAAATATTACACGGTTCATCTAAATATAATCAACTGTGTTGCTTATAAACATATTTTGATACCAAAAATAACACCCTAGAATCCAAAAAACCAAATTTTGTAGTTTTATTACATTATTTTTACAAAATAGAAGTGTTACTAATGGATAAAAAATATCATTATTCTTGTACGAGTAGATACATTCATACATTACACTTGAAAAAAATAAGCATCAACATTAAAATATTTCAAGAACATTAAAGGAATGTCTATCATATCCTAAAAAATTACACATTGTCCTCTACTAGTATTTTTGAGGAATAAAACAAATAAGGGTGATCTTAGATGCTAAATAATGGGTACAATACAATGAAATATTATATAATATAAACTTGGAGTGAGTGATATATCAATTAAAAATGAATAACAAGAATAAATAAAAAATTTAAAATGAGTGAATGTTATATCCAAGAATATAAATGAAAACATGGATAACAAAAATCATTTATCTCATAAAAATACAATGCATAATGTGTGACATCAAAACCTTGTGGTCAAGGAATTATTCAAAGACACATATCTATCATAGAAATAGGTATACACCATAAACCATCCTATTTTATATAATTACAACTATCAACACATTTAGGGTCTATATATTTATATGTCCCACCATCCACTTAATTAATTCAAAATTATTCACTTTAATAGTCATCGATAACATTCACATAGTTCCTTGCAGAAACCCTTACTGAATAAATGTAGCAATCAGAAAATTGATAAATATAAAAATCAAACACATCACTATCAGTATGATAATTTTTACGTATAGAAGATCATCGATTTATCTACTTAGAATCAATGGGTCATCATCAAAATAACAGGTGGTACCCTTACTAATGAAATATACTGGAAATGGTAGATTCAAAGTACTGGTTTATCCATCAAATCTTGTAATTTTGTTCAATAGTTTTCACTAGAAGGAGACAATGAGGATGATATGAAAAACATTTCATCATGGTTTATAAATAACTTTTAAATATTCCAAATCATATCCCCCTATGGCGTCTCATAGGGTTTTCTATATTAATACCACTCATGTTACATCATGGGGATGTTTTGGTCAACTACCAACAAACAGTTTTTAGGGTCATTCTTTCAAGGATCATTTTTTCATAGTCATTTTCGCTAGACATTGTCTAGATATGGATAATTTGTTTGGAAATTAAACACACTTTTACTTTACCAAAACCTGGGATTGTATTTCCACAATGGAAAATGTTACTCCTGAATAAGAATTATATGGGTGAGGGATAATAAAATTTGATTTTAAATCCCATAAATTTCATAAGTAGCATGTAGACTAGTCTACCATGAAAATTTATACACCACATAAATGAATATAGGTGGTTATTATTATAGGAATCCAAAATAAAAATATTTTAGGTAAAAAACCTCACTCTTGGATTGGGTAAAAAATAAATAATAACATATTTAAATATATAGAACAAACATTATCTTAAAATTTTATAAATAATGGTTTTTATAAAATAAAAACTCCAATATGAATTATATACACCACATAAAGAATATTTGGGGAAGACTAAAAAATATTTCTTAAAGACAATAATTTGAGATAGAAAACCCATACATATTATCCCAACATCCATGAACATACTTCAAACTCTAATGTAATAAGATTAACTATATTAATAACTTTATTAAAAATCTTACTAACATCCATTTTTATTTAAAATATTCATATATAGTCATTCTATGCAATTCTTATGATTTTTCTTATCAATATTTATAGTTTTCCTCATTTGTACTAGTTTCATAAAATTAGTGTTCAAATTCATTCTACATAAAAAATTTCATTTTTAGTATGTCATTAAATATACCATTAATAATTATTTAAAATTAATTTGTGATGTTTAAAATTCCCTTCTTAAGTGTTTTATACCTTAACATTGACAATGTAGTAGATAATTAACATGTTTTTGTGATTTAAAATGAATGGGGGGGGGGTTCCTTAATTGATGAATTAGATATTGATATAAAATTTTCAAAAAAAAATAATCATTTCCAAATTTATATAATATTACTCTATTAAAAAAGTTTTCATAGTCATCCATTATAGAGATGAATAATGTTGTTCATGTCGGTGGCCAATCCTACCTAATCATAAAAATATTTTGATTTAATGAATGATTATTAGGTGGGTTTGTAGTAATATCTTCATGAAATAAGAATAACTATACCATTTTTTGCTTTTTAGTGTGATATATAATAATTTTAATGAATTATTTGAATAACTAATTGATATAGAAAAATTACACAAATTGAATAAAATATTATCCTCTTAGAATGCTTATTTTAAAAGATTAAATTAGTAAGGATTGTTTGTTGGTCATAACATTAATATATTATCTATATAAACATATGATAACATTAATGATATCATAAATATCTTATTTATTCTTTTATAGTATCCTTATATCCACCCTTATTTGGTAATGAAGTAAAATGAAATACGATATGTCATGGAGGTGATAGTTTTCACAACACATGAAGAACAATTCCATTTTTCTAAATGGATCAGTTTTATGAATAAATAATGATAATATAATTAATATAGTGAAATTAAAGTAAAGAAATTATAAATATATCATTATATATTTGTGAATATAATAAAATTTATAGAAGATAATTATGATGAAAACTATATTTTCGATAACACTCATGTTGGGGACTTAAAGTTTCCTTGGATGTCATCAAAAATTTTAAGGCCAACTATAAAAATAAGTGAAAAATAGATTATTATCTTTTTGGTAGGTTTAAAGGGATATTAAAGTGTAATAGTTTCATGGAGGAATTCTAAAATCAATCAAGTAATTGTATGGTGAAGATGCTACCCCTAGATAAGTTAATGGAAGGGTTGTTTTGAGAGTAACCTTTATATTTTAAATAATGTAAAGGTACTATACAAGTGTTAAAGGAAAAAATAGACAAAATAGTAGAGGGAAATATTTTTTAGTCGAAAACATTCTAAATTTTTTAATAAAAACTCGTGTAATTTAGTGATTATTTATTAACTTTTAAATTTTAACCTAATTTACATTTACCTTGGAAATTAATATCTATCTCAGTAAAGAGATTAATAAAATATTAATATTAAAAAATTTCCATAATATGATAATTATAATTTTATATTTACTAATCATTTTATCAGAAAAAGTGTTTAAAGGTCTAAAATGTTAATTTCATAATAAATTCATATAACCACATAAAAAGAATTTTTGTGAAATATATTATATAAGATTTAAATATATATATATATATAAGTGTGTATATAAGATAAAATTTTCT
This sequence comes from Viscum album, assembly GCA_963277665.1. Taxonomy (NCBI): domain Eukaryota; kingdom Viridiplantae; phylum Streptophyta; class Magnoliopsida; order Santalales; family Viscaceae; genus Viscum; species Viscum album. The sequence goes on from OY728128.1 coordinate 1,518,296,983, forward strand.
TGAATAATTATAATAATTAAATAAATTGATATATTATATTATTAATATATGTTATGCGATTTTCATTGAAATAAAAAGACAATTATTCTTTTAAAATGCAAGACTATGAAAATACTGAAAGTAGTTTTTTTTATTAAAGTATTTATTTAATTCGTTATAATAATGTTTTCCATAGGTTTAATAAGTTAAAATAATATTTTAAAATGTATATTTATTTTCCAAAAAATCATATTTTATGATATAAACCATTTCATTAAATATTTAAGTCATTATTATATAATGGTAAATTCATACAAACTACAATTTTCATGAAAAACATAATTTTCAAATTAAAACCAATAATTTTAGAAGAAGAAGAAAAATTAATACTAAGTTACTTTTGATTTTATCAATTCAAAAATGAATTTTTCCCCATCTATTTTGTATTAATAAATAAATATGTCAAATATATTTATGAATAATGACTCTTTAAAGGGATTAATTCTTTATAGTTATGGATATAGTGTTTACCCGCTACAGTAACATCTTGGGTATTACACTCTCACAAATTGTAAGATTTAGTGATCAATTAATATTTTAGAAAAAATTCTTGGGGTGTGTGTTCTTAACATTATTTTTTCATGGGATATGTATTCTGATTGAATAAATTTTCAAATAATAATAGTTATTGAGCATAAATTAAAATAAAACCCTTTGTATAATTGTTTGGGAGGCTATGTTGATCATCATCTAATTGGGAGGACTTTAGAGAATAGTATTTGGTTATAATGACCCTTTTAAAATTAATCCTGGATAAGTTGTAGTTATTTTATTTATGTTCGAGACAATTCATATTTATTAGAGATCCTATGTGTACTGTCATTATCAACCATTGTATTTATTGGTTGTTGATAGGATTTTTCTAAGATCTTTTCTTAATATTTGGAATTATTACTTTTGAAAAAAGGTAAGATGGAACCATATTATATTTTCCATGTTGAGAGATGATATATACTTGGAATACATGAATATTTATTAAAATTACTATCTCACTTCACCATGATTCATGATGTTTTCCAGGTATCCCAACTAATGAGGTTTAAACTGTACCCTTCCCATATGATTGGATAAGAGGTTGTTGATCTAATGTTTACACCTTTGTGGTTGAGAATCCATTTCAGATTATAGATCACTATGATAAGGTGACATGGTTTAAAATTATTCATCTCATATATGTACTATGGAATTTTAGATGGGATAACTATGAGATGTTGTAGTGGCAATCATTTATGTTTCAGCAGTATACATAACTTTTTTTCTAGGGAGAAATCATGATGAAATTATATGTAAATAAAGATTCATAGTGGGGAGTATTTTGACACCCTATGGGTCACATGTAAGTTTAATCTTGGGACTATGTCATCTATTTTGAGGTTCTAAAGTTTTTTGAGAGTCATGTGTTATTAATATTGAGATTCTAGAGATACATGATAGGCTACTAGTCTATATATTATAGGTAGTAACAATGTGGTAACCATAAGGAATGAATGTATTGGTTCCTATAGATATTTTTATACTATTAGAATAATCTATATTACCATGCATTAATTCCCAGGTTATTTTAAACTTTGGTTTTCAATAGATAATAGATACCGTATGTTTGAAGCATTTTTGTCAAGTCGTGTAGCCTAACAATGTGACCCATAAAGGCTTCACAAAATTAGAAAATTACATCGATTACCTTGGTAATTTTAAAGATTAATCTCCTCATAATCCATCATTATCTCAAATCATTACCACATTATTTATCTAGAGGCATCATCCCATGATTCCTTTGTTATTCTCGATCAATTTTGGTTGGCCTCTGAAAATTATGTTTAGATTTCCTCTAGATTTATCCTATCATCTCAATATATATCATGTATCTCTCTTCCCCTTGATCTGTTGAAACCTATATGGTTTGTGATGGTCAGATCTAGGTTTATGGCAGGAAAATGGATGATATTATTTTAGATCTATGATTTTAGGGACTAGATAGCTTATTTACCATCATTAAATTTAAATGTGTTTCAATTTGCTACATTTTTAGGTAGGTTAATCTGTCTAATGGATTGTTTTATATGGAATACATTAATTATCATGTGATATCCTTTGATTTTTGAATATGAAAATTATTGGTACATATACTATTAAGGGATAAATTGAAATCCATGGTTCTTACATGATCTTCAGTAACAATGGTAATATTTTTAAATTGATTTTCATTAAAAGTAATTTTTATTAACTTTTATGTTTTCAATTAGATTCTACAAATATAATAAAAACATTTGTTCTTATATTCTCTAAAATGTAATAGTAAACATTTGAATATGGGGAAGACAATGGGATACATGTTTTGGTAAAGATCTAGGATCCACATTTCCATCTATAGTTCCTGAGGTATCTTGGTATATTAGACTATTTCATGATTCCCAATATCATATGTTTACTAGACGTTACGTGGATACAAGTTTAGTCATCTGCATAAGACATAACATGTGTGGGAAAATCCCATTTAGGGGTAAGTATAAAAACACTATGTAAGAGTCCTTAAAATCACTAAGAACATCGAATTAAGAATAATTGTCATATTATCACAGTTATATGTCAAAAAATATATATTACAAGAATTTATAGATATACTTCTAATAGACAGGTAGTCTCAAGTGAGATCATAACTATAAATCCAACGTAGGATTCCAGCTCAAAGGTTACATATACAAATCATTTAGGTGACCACACTACCTGAGTCAAATATAATTAAAGGAATCTATCCAAGAGGTCGTGCTAATTGGGTCTGGTCATAATAAGTACATCTTAAAAGTCTAAAGAGAACAATAAAAATATATGGATCACACCAAGGTCCGTGGGGTAATTCATACTAATGCAATATATATTGAAATACCAAATAGGGGATCTACTCCCATGTAGTGTTGGTAACGATGATACCAATAACCACACATAAGCTAGATAATGATATAGGATTTCATCCTGACATATGGGGGAGATTCCTAGAACTCTATCAGACACTAATCCCTTAGAGTGGATCACAATCCATTATCTTGGATGTAATACCAAGATACAACCTCACATGGATGGATCAAGGGAACAAAAACTATGGAAACTGATCCATGCTAAAGATATGAAGGGAACCAAGCCTTATCTGATAGAGTACATGATGTGTCCTAACACTGGGTTAGGCCATGATCATGTTTTCCAATGAATTTCTATGCATGAGTTCCAAAATTTTCCTTGACAATTAACTCCTAGGACATGTCCATGTACTCTATAAGGTACATTCTAATCCATCAATTAAGGTTCAAATAATTTATGACACTTGTCACACAACATATGATATTTTTTTCTCTATAGAAGCCCTTACGATACACATGGGGTTCCATAAGTATTTTGATCCCAGATGACATGTCTTGTAACCTAAAGTTTTCAAGAATCCAAAAGTTGTTTAATTTTTATTTTTCATCTCCTATATATTCTGATACGACTACAAATCATGCTAGAAATCAAGGAACCGGTGTGACTGATCCTTTCCTTCATTTCTCACTAGAATCTAGCCACCAAATCACATAGTAAAACCCAGGGTCACATCTTCTAGTAGTAGCACATCAAAACCCACATGAATAAATCTGGTCCTATTTTCATCCATTATTCCTATCTCATTTTCAGTCGAAGACTGGATCTATGTTATCAATATGTTGTTCCAATAAATGGGAACACATTGATTTATTCCGATGTATTTTTTTGATCCACCAGTCAAACGAAAAACTATTGATGATCACATGAATAATTCAAGGAATAAAACTAATAAAAAAGAGGAAAAAATATAGGACATGTTTTGGCTAGCCTTGATCCATTTCTATTATAATGTGGAATGAATATACAAATAAAAACAATCAATTTCTACCAAATTCACGAATGTAAACCCATTCCTACAATATGATCGATCTGCGAATCAATCCTTTAGTCGATTGATCTGAGTTCATTGTAGGATAAGAAATCAGGGATAAATAATCCTAAAACAAACATCCTACTTGGAGTTTGGATTTATTTATAATGAATAATGTTCATGTGTTTCCGTCATTGGAAAGATTCATGAACTCTAGTGGGGCAACGATCCTCAATCTCGATGTGATCTGATTTCATTTTCCAAGATCTCTACCAACATTTATCTCCAATGGTTCCTCTAAATTTAATGGGTTATGCAGATAACCCTAATAATTTTCCATAGATTTTTATTTATAAGGAAACATTAGGTTTAGTATATCAATAAAATAATTAAATAAATATAATAAATCTTATTTTCTTACTCACCCTTGAAGGTGCTCAAGCCCAACACCCAACGATGACATAGATTATGTCATGAATAGGGTAAAAACCATTCTCTAAACTCAAAAACAAACTCAAATTTTTGATTCGAGCCTATATTTAAGAGTTATTAAATTTTTTCAAGAAAAATTTACATGCATGTAATTAATATATTTAATATATTTCAAAAATTAATTCCAAGATCACCGGTCCTCAGAATCATGGGTTGTTTCAGTGATTGATATTGAATACATTTATAGATATATTTAGAGAAATTACATGAAAAAATAGTGATATTATATTCTCACCACCTTAGGTATTTACATATAATAATTAAAAATAAAATATTATACAAAGAGATGTTGGTACTGAGCACACATCTGGGTCTCCTACTTCTAGGTGATCTACTGAAGATTCCCATACTGCCACTAGATACAAAATTAGGGAATATATCACCCATGAAGGACCCCATCAAAATAATCCTTGATCTCCACTAGGTACTCCACAAAGGTATCCCCATTCGCAATTTTCATCTTTCCCCAATCGACAACATGAGGTGTGTCATGCACGTACAAACTCATATGCGATACATGGAAGATATTGTGTACTCAGTCCAACTATAGAGGTAGATCCTAGTGGTACACCCCTTCGCTAACTCTATGTGTAATCTTGAAAGATTCAATTAATCTCAGAGATAGGTTTTCACCCTATAAAATTCTCTGGAACCCACGTTGAGGTGAGACCCCTAGGAACACACAGTCTCCCTCCTCATTATTCAAAGGAATAAATTGTCGGTCTATATAAGGGTTTTTATAGATTTGTTCAGCCCTCATCCACTCTGGGAAAATATTCACATTCTCTATACTATTTTTCACCAACTCTAGGCCTACAAGTTTTGACTCCCCTGGGTCGGTCCAGTATAGTGGTGACTTATAAGGTCAACCATACAAGGCCTAAAATGATTCCATATCGATGGTGGAATGGTAGCTGTTGTTGTACACAAACTTCAAATGGGTAGGTGATCCTCCCAACTATACCCAAAGTCCAACATGAAAGCCCACATCATATAAAAAGGACTGAAATTGTCTTCATAGTATGGCTATAATTTTGGGGGTGAAAAGACACACAGAAACATATCTGAGTCCCAAAGGATTCGTGTAATACCATATATAACCAAAATGTGAAGCAGAATTTAAGATTATGAATTATCATTAAGGGAACTCCATAGAACCAGAATATAACTTATATATATTGGTGTCCCATGTTTCTTATTGAGATCTACTCTTAGATAAATAATAAGTTGGCTGGTGTGGCGAGGTGGTCTATGATCACCGAGATGGAACCATTTCCTCTAGAAATCTAGGGTAACCCCATCATGAAGTCCATATATATATACAATCACACTTACACTCTAGTACCTCAAGGGGTTGAGATAAACCCCATGGAACTTGGGGATCAGCCTTCAATTGTTGATATTCAAGGTATCAAGAGATAAACGACGAAACTATTTTCTTTATCCCTGGACATGAAAAATGATGTTAGAGGTCCTGAAACATCTTTTGTACTCCTAGATGAACCAAAAAGGAGATATATGAAACCCTCTCAAAACCTCATCCCACAACGTCACTAGTAACATATTGCATCCTTAGAAAATTAGGATGTTCTCCCAACCTTCATAAAATTCATCAGAAGAACATTTAGTGGATATTTTAGTATATAGGCTCTCGCAATCAGTATCTCCATACTGAACATCCCTTACTCGGTGTAACAATGGTTGAGTAATAACCAATGTCTGGAGTTATGCTTCACCATCTCCATCCACTAAGGATAACTATAATGATACCAACTTCTCCAAGGACTCTCTCAATATCTATGAATATGATATCATGTGGTGATGATTTCTTATCACATTCCCCTACCCAGGAATATAGAAAATATGAAATTCATAATCTTGGAGAAACTCTACCAATCACCTCTATCACAAGATATGATCCTTTTGGTAGTATATATAACTCAAATTATTGTGGTTAGAACATATGACAAATCTCTCACACATAAGTTAGTGTCTTCATAACATTAGTTTGAAGAACATTACTACTAGTTAATGATCATGGTATGCATTATTCTTATCATGTAGTATCAACTAACATTAACCATAGGGCATGACTGCAGAGCTCTTCCTCAGAATATCACTAATCCTAGTCATTAATTTATTATTGAACACTAAGTACTCGACACCATCCTGTGACAATATTAAGATGGGAGTTCTCATCAATCTTTTCCTCAAATCCTAAAAATCATAATGGTACCCTTCCATACACCAGAAATGATACACCTTTCAGGTCAATTACATCAAGGAAGATGATATCCTAGAGAAATATGATACAAATATAAAGTAGTAGCCTACCAAACTAAGGAATATCCACACCTCCATTATGCTCTTGGGTATAATAAACTTGGCACTTCTTCGACCTTCCCAAAGTCTACTACTACACCATTTGTTGAGATAACATGTACCAAGAAGTGGAACTCCAGAATCTAGAATTATAACTTCAAGATATTCCTGTAAACGTGGTTCTCTCAGAGTATGCACATGACCATCCATACGAGTCTTGTGGGATCATCCTCGGATACCAAGTACACTAGGACATTGTCGATGAAGACTATCAAAATATGGTCTAATAAAGGATGAATGATCTGGTTTATGATCCCCATAAACACTACTAGGGTGTTCATCAAACCAAATTGAGTCACCAAGTAATCATAGTGACCACACATACATCAAAATTTTTTCTTCAGTATATCCTTATCCTGTAATAACTACTGCTGATAGCCAAATCCGAGGTCAGTCTTTGAGAACCATAATTCCCCTCTCAACTAATTAAAGAGTCCATCAATCCTTTGTAGTGGATATTAGTTATTTATGGTCTCCTAGTTTACGTGATGGTAATCCACACACAACCTCAAAATTCCATCTTTCTTCTTAGTGAACAACATTGGGGATAACCAGGGTGAAACATTGGGTTTTAAAATGCCCTGCCTCTATAATTCCTTAGACTATACCCTCAAACTATGAAGCTACAAATGAGATATCTGATATTTTGACATAGTTATTGGGGATATCTAGGGCTATATATCAATGCGTAATTCTATTTCTTGGTGTGGAGGTAAGCCCGATATGTCCTCATACTCCACCACCACTGTAGAAAACTAAAATCTCATAGTATCGATTGCACCAAGAGTCATGGAAGACAATTGGTGTATAATTAGCAACAATCTATTATGAATGAGAGGCTCACTCTTTTCATATGTTTACTTTTCACCCAAAAAGTAAAAAATCATCCCATCACAAAAAAAAACCCACACCCACTTTCTAAAATAGTGTATCTGATTATGAATTGTAGACAATCTATCCTTAACTAAGACGATGTCATAAGGCCTGATCATTATGAAAAAGTCAACCCAAAAGAAACTCTCACTACCACGAGTCTAGTCATAACATCCAAAGAAGTATTTGCTTACTAATTCTTCTCCAGTAGGAGTCTCCATGCACCAGGGTCAATCCAATGGCTCAATTAGAATCTCTATGTTTTAAAATAGATAGGTGGAAATAAAGGAGAGGCTCACACTAGTTTCTATCAATAATATAGATAATTTATAGAAGACACATATCATACCCCTTATCATCCATAGAGCCTCTGGTTCAGAAGCCTTGACAACCTGCATTTGTCCCCGCCCATATCCCTCAGCTCCCTAATCCATGCATGGACCACCTAGGGGTGGTGGTGGAAATAAGTCAAAATTTCCACCACCTCCAGTTTCCCTCCTAGTTGTTCCTCAATATCCACCTTCCTATGGACCTACTTGCTCCTATTTCTTAAACTTTTTTGGTGGCCCATTTTTGTCCTCTTTATCAGCCACACGTCGGTTCAGAAAATATTATGAATGATGCCCCCATATATCATAAGATAAGAACCGCCTCTCTATAGGTTGAATATATCCATCATGTGATACCTGAATTGCATAACCTATGTCCTAGGATCACCTCCTGAAATGGATCACATGTATTGGTCCCAATATCAATCATCAATTGCCTCCCGCAATATTCTTGTCTCTTCTTTTCCTATATTCTGCACCAAATATCTGCATCTGATGAGCCATGAAACTCTTGATCACCAAATCACACTCCAACACCATTTAATATATTGGAAAGAATAGATGTATCATGTTGTCTTAGAGGTTTGTGTCACAACCCATTACCCGGGGACCTTGCCATGACTACCCCAAGCCCGAAATCCATAGGCCAGGGGCTGGCGATTTGCACCAAAGGCATTATTCCCTAAAACTGGGAAGGCATGACCTTTATAATAAATAAACACACACACAAGCAAGCATATAGCTGAATGAAACACCATGTAAACTATATAACAAAAGAGTACTCAAAGTAAAAGGGAATAGAATACAAGCCCAATTGGAAAGTACAAGTACAACTGTGATACAATACAACTGAAGAAAATGGAATGTCAATTGTTGGGTCTTCCTCTGAGGTTCTACATGAAGGGGGGGGGGTTCAGATCGCCTCCTCAGAACTCCTCGTCCGTCCATATCCTACGTGTACCGACTCGTCGTATGGTCAACTTCCAGGTACTATATGGTCCTATTACTCTCGGGCTCAGTCAGCGTTTTCCGTCGTCTACATCCAACACAATAAGGTGCGGGCATATCCCATACAGGGGTGAGTATAATGATACTCAGTAAGGACCCCGAGACCCTCTAGGTCTCATAAAATCCAACAAGGATAAAACACAAAGGATGAAATCAACAGATAACATTATATAGGTATATGCCCATACATATACCAAAGTTATCAAGTAATCCATCTTAATCATGAAGAAAACACAAAGGTTCTGACTCAGCTCAAACGAGGATTTATTATAGGGGTAGTGTCAAGAAACATTTCGAACACAACACCGAACACCTTGGCTGCTAGAGAACTCCTTCTCTATCGAGTACAGTGGGCCTGCCGCATCACATAGAGGTGCTTCCCACTAACCTTGGACCGCTAAGGTAATCCTCTTGTTGAGTATTGTGGGTCTGCCAAGTCACACAGAGGAGCTCCCCACTGTGGGTCTGTCACGTCACACAGAGGCGCTCCCCCTCAAGGCCTACTAAGGTACTCCTCCTATCGAGTATCGTGGGTCGGCCGCATCACCAAGGCCCTCCCCACTGCGGGTCTGCCATGTCACCAAGGCGCTCCCCACTGGGCTTGTCAAGTCACTCTAAGTCAAACAGTCAACAATCATCAAGTCTCAGCCAGCCACTAGGACTCTGCATTATGCTCACTCGTCTCTGGGAGGATCCACTACACAAGCTACTGGCCAATTCTCTAACTTCCACGAAGTCCCATGATGAAGTACCTCAACAGTCCTCCTTGTCATAAGGGTCTCAACGTAACAAACGACACATCAATCGGACACCTGGTCTGTGAGTTATTAGCCATGTAGTCTCAGGGGCCCGGTTGGATGTAGGCTCAATCCAACCTGACCATTCCCCATCTTAATCTGAAACACAGTGGGGTATCACTCAAAGTAACTGTCTCACTCAAATATTTCCAGCACCACTAATGGTTCGTCAAACGGACGTCTGGTGCAAAATTTATAGCCAAAAGAAAGTAAATGGGTCGTAGTGGGTCCGAGTCCGATCTGACTAGGTCGGACCAACCCGGCCCGACCTGCTGAGTCTGCCCATGGATGCAGTGTGGCATGGCCCGTTGGGTCTGGCACAGCCCGTGATGGCCATGAGGGTGCCGCGAGGGAGGCTCGGATGAGGGGTACCGCAAGGGCGTGGACCGGCCATGGGGCACAGAGTGGCCGTGAGGGCGCGGTCTGGCCACAGGGGTGGCCGACCGGCCATGAGGGTGCAGACCGACCGTGAGGGAATGGTTTGGCCATGAAGGTGGCAGACCGAACGTGAGGGCATGGACAGGCGATGAGGTGGATGCCCACCAATGGTGGATTGGTGGCTCGGCACGACGACACAATGGTGGATGGTGGCACGACAGCTCAGCACGACAGACAACAACATCACGACGACTCTGATCGGTGGACGACAGCAGCTTGGCAGCTCGACTCAACCCAGATAGCGGTGGCGCATCGGCTCAGCTCGACCTGAACAGTGGAGACACGGTGGCTCAGCTCAGCCTGGACAGTGGCGGTGCAATGGCTCGGCTCGGGCCAGACAGCGGCTCGGCTTGGCGGACTACGACATGGCTCAGCAGACGGCGGTGCGGCTCGACTCAGAAGGCAGCACGGCTCGACGAACGACGGCATGGATCGGCAGATGACGACACAACTTGGGTATGCCGCGGGTCAGACGAGGCAGCACAACAAGGAGACAGGTTGTCCGGGGGGCACAACAAGGCTGCGGGTGGCTTGGTCGGGCACAGGGCCGGATCGGCCGAGATGGTGAAGTGCCGCAAGGCATCACGGGTCTTGGAGGCCGTGCATGGAGGCATCATTGCCTTCATCACCTTCCTCCATTTCGAAGAACACATCAAAGAAGAACGATAGAGGGGTATGGAATTGTTTGTTTAGCCCGCACCCTCTATGTTTAGAGTAGTTGCAAGAGGTTCACAAAGAAAGAAGCATGAATGTGTATGGAAGATATTTTAAAACATCATTTCCCACAACCCACGTCAATCTCTATTCCAAATCCTACAAAAAAATTTACAAGGGGTGAACATGGAAAGTGATAATAAAATAAAAATAAAACCCTACCTCATTCTCTTGATGATTTTGGTGAAAGAAGGTAGTACGATCATCGATTTTCCATATATGGGGATGTACCACATCAGAAGAATTCCAAAGGAAGAAGGTTGAAGAAGGTCGGCGTTCTTCATTTGTGGAGCATTCTTCATTGGGGGTGAACTTCTTAGTTGGAGAGCTTCCTCCTAAGTTCTCCCTAATCCTCCTTTTCCAACAAATAAATAGCCAACCAAATAAAATATGTTTAACTATTTAATTTTTTGGCGATTCAAAGTTGGATTAATTTATTGGAAACATTAAATGGGTTGTGTTGGAAAAATTAAAAAGGGAGGATACCAAGGGTTGTCACACTTAATGTGGAGGAATCTCAAGAGGCTCCTCCAAATTAATGAGGGGTGGTTGAGAGGTTTTCCTACATTTATGAGGAAGTTGAGGTTTTTCTCCCAATTAAAGGGGGGTGTGTTTCAAGGGGGTTTAATACTAGGTGGTCCCCTCCACCATAACCTCTCATGGAAGGTTAGGCTCGGGCATTCCCCACCACCATAACCTCTCATGGGAGGTTAAAGTCTGGTGGTCCCCACCACCAACATCCACAAGGAGGTTGGTTACAAAAAAATAAAATAAAACATCTGTTTATTTTATTTTATTATTTCCATGAAAAACCCAAAAACTAACATTCACCCTTGACCAACTTCTATCAAGGTGAAAGTCTTCTTAAGCGCATACCGGTGCTTCCAGTTCAACAGTGCCCTCAGATTTCAATTCCAAGCACTGATTCAAATGTTAGAAAAACCTGCATGCACGTTTATTAAATGTACTCAAAAAAATTTAAGAAATTCATTCATGGCACTTCGGGCCTCATAATCACGAGCTTTCAATTTTCACGGACTCGTAAAATTTTCATTTAGTTTTTAAAAATTTACATAATAATTTCGGTTCTTCACATTCTCCCCACTTCAGGATTTACGTCCCTGTATGTCACAAATCAAACTAAGGGAACAAGTTGGGGTACTGAGCATGCATCTAAGCCTCCCAATATCATGTACTCTCCTAGAGGTTCCCATGCCACCAGAGAACGCGCACCAGAGGTATCAACCATCCATGAAGGACCCACCCCTGTCGATCATCAATCTCTACTGGAACCTCTATAAAAGTCACCCCATCATCAACGTCTAACTTGCCATAGTCAATGATGTGAGAAGGGTCGTGCACGTATCTCCTCAACTGGGATACATAGAAGATGTCGTGCACTCGGTGAAACTGAGGTGGAAGAGCTAAGCGGTATGCCACCTTGCCAAATCTGCTGAGGACCGGAAAATGACTGATGAATCTCGAAGATAACTTTCCACCTTGGCCAAATCTTCGTAGACTGCGTTGTGGTGAGACCCATTGAATGAAATGGTCACCATCCTCGAACTCGAGAGGCCTCTATCTCCTTTCATCATACGACTTCTTCTTTCTATGTGAAGTATTCATCTGCTCTTTGATGATCTCCACCTTCTCTGTGGTAGCCCGTACTATCTCTAGTCCAACTAGTGCTAACTTCCCTGGGTCATTCCAGCACAAAGGTGATCTGCAAGGTCGCCCGTTCAACACCTCGAAAGGTGCCATCCCTATGGTGGAGTGATAACTGTTGTTGTAAGAAAACTCCACCAACGGTTAGTGATTCTTCTAGCTATGACCAAAGTCATGGACACAAGCACGCATAATGTCCTCGAGGGTCTGAATGGTCCACTCAGTCTGGCCATCCGTCTGAGGATGAAAGGTGGTGCTCAAACAAATCTATGCACTGAAAGCCTTTTGGAACCCCTTCCATATCCAGGAAGTAAAACATACATCATGATCAAAGAAAATCGTCGAGGGTACTCTATGTAACCGTATAATCTCCGGCACATAGAGGCGTTCCAAGCTCTCTAATGAACCCTGCTCTCTAATCTGTAGGAAGTGGGAAGACATGGTGAGTCAGTCAATGATTAGTCACTAAAAGTGGAAAATATTCATTGTTAAGATCTTAATATTATTATTTTTGAAAGTTCATAAACATCAATTTTAGTCCAATTCAGAAATTGAACTTCATTTCCCATCATTGTGCAATTCATGCTTAAACTGTCAATTTGGGCCCACTCAATAATTTGATTTTGGAAATTACAATATTCATAATTTTAATTTGATATTTTGGTATATTATTCATCACTTTATTTGGAACATTTTTTCTTTTAGGTATGATGGATGAATCACAAGTGAAGATGGAGATTTTTGCACCTGAATGCAAAAACATACTGGAAAAAGAATAATGGGCCTAAGGCCCATCAAACAAATGTCGGGCCCACAAACCAAGACCAATGAAGCTCAAAATATATACAGTAGAATGATAAAAATATGAGGATCATTTTATTAAACTGTGGCCAGAGATAATTCTGATGTTTTCATGATGATAAAGGGATCTGAAGTTGAGATTTAAATGGTGGACCAGAAATTAATGCACAAAAATCCGTCCCACCATTTCGACCATAACTTCCAAAAGGATGAGCCATATTTCATGAAATCTTTAAATCTCATAGTGGACAGATGGATGAAGATATTTCTCTTCTACAAACCCTCTGGATTCTGCCTTCTTGAATTACGAATTCACACGTCCATATGGTGGACGAATCTGCATAGTTTTCCGGGTCAACTTCGAAACGTCAATTTCCTTTTGATTATTCACCATCCTTTTGACTCCATTAATTGTTGGGGGGTGAATTGATTGTGGGGGGAAGATATAAGGATCCTAATATGCCTATATAATAAGCTAATTGTGAAGGTAATAGGGCAGATATTTTTCTTATTATCTTTTGTTGCTTGTTTCATTGTAGGGTTATGCTTCTAAATTTCCTTTATAATGTTTTCCATTTCCATGTAAGTTTATTTTTTATCTTTATGTTCTTAATCAACTTATTTCTCTTCTGTATTTTCTATTTCATTTATTAAAACATTATTATCACAAAGCATAGTGATATCTCTGTGTTGTTGTGAATTATTTTACACATAGGTGTGAATTTCATTCACACACATGGAGGAGTGCTCGTTATTTCCGCGGTTTTAATTTCTTCAATCCAATTCTTGTTAGCCACATTCCACCCACCATTGAGAGTATACCATAAATGGAGGGATAACCCGTTAATGTGTTGATCTTAGGAGGATTCAAAGGCTGGATTGAATGTTATTTTATGAATGAATTGTTGTTAATTGGATAATTAATTTAAGACATCCATTCTTCTGTTATTTCTACTTTTCAGCTTTACTGTGTTTGAGAAAAGTAAATTCAATTACTAAATGACCATATACCTTGGAGAGTTCATGAATTTGGTTCTATAAGTGTATAGGGGATTAATAATTGTGTTTATTAAGTACCAAACCAGAAAATGAAGAAGGTAGTGTTATTTTTGAAGAATGGATTCATCAAAAATTAATAAAACCAAAATTGTCTAATGAAGTAAAATTCATTCAATCCACCCCGAGCATAATGCTAAGATCAAACCATTTCCATTTAATTTAATTCACTTAGGTTTATTAGTTTTCTTTATAAACATCCAAAATCAAAACCAAAGTTTCCCACTTCACAGCCCATCCTCCACCAAATCATAGCGTCTCAAGGTTACTTCTTCGGTCCCTGTGGATTCGACCCCTACATGTACTACATCGACCGCATACCTGTAGGGAAAATTTGGGCGCAACCAAATTTTATCACCTTTTCAGGGGAACAAGTAAGTTCCTTAGACCAAAAACCTTTTTTTCTTACCCCCATTGTTTTATTCTCATCCAAATTTTCTTATCTTTTCCCTTTCTCACTTTTTTTCTTTTGGCGCATGTCCGCCTACACCCGTGATAACTTAAGAAGATTAGTTAGAGTGGATACTCCTAGGGATAGGAAGTCAAGAACTAAAATTGGTATATTTCCTTTAGATCCAAATCTTTCTAATACTCTAAATTCAGACATTGAGTTCGATACAATGGAGAATCTCCCACAAAACCAAATCATAAACCGGGGAGGGAACCAAAATAACGGTCAAGAGCCTAACTTGGGAATTGTTATAGACCCGACCATGAATGACTACCTCACACCAACCTGGACCAATGCACCGTCATGCATTGGGAATGATAACCGAGGATATTCCCAATATGTTTTCAAACCCCATGTCCTGAACCACCTTCCATTCTTTCATGGGATGGAGTCTGAGATGCCTTAGCTTCATGTTAAATAATTTAATGACATTGTCGAAACCATGTGCCCACCAAATCAAATTGAATCTAATAAAATGAGACTTTTTACTTTTTCTCTTAAGGACCGAGCGAAGAATTGGTTAAACAATTTGAGAACAGCATCCATTCACTATTGGGACCAACTTCAATGAGAATTTTATAAAAAATACTTCCCCCATCACAAAACAATTGCACTTAAAAAGAGCATACAAAACATTTTTGAAAGAGAGGGAGAAACATTCTATGAAACATGGGAAAGGTTCAAGGACACATTAAACATGGTACCACACCATGGTTTCTTAATCCCAGAACAAGTGAGAATTTTCTATGAAGGGTTGGGTCCTGGAAACAAACAATTCATTGATATGATGTGTAATGGAACCTTCAAAAACAAAGCCCCAAATAATGCTTACGAGTATCTAGAAAATCTTGCAGAACAAAACCAAACATGGGGAACATCACCATACTATGAGAAGCCATCCAAATCTGGTGTAATGAAAAATCTTGTAGAGGAAGAAAACCTTAGAGAAAAAATTGCTGCACTCACGAGGAAAGTTGGGGAGATTGATCTTAGGAAGGTCCACAAAACCCAAACTGTTGAGCTTGTTTGTACAATTTGTGACAAGAATGACCACAAGAATGATAATTTCCCAACCATTCCTTCCATCAAGGATGTTATTTTAGGAGGAACACTAGAAGAAGTTAATGAAATGAACTTTCAAAAGCCACAATTCACGAACACCTTCAATCTAAGGTATAATGACCATCCAGGCTTTTGTTGGAAGGAAAATCAACAACCAACACAACAACAATGTATCCACCCATACCCTCAATAAAAATTCCAACCTCATAATCAGTTATAGCCACAACCAGTCCAATTCCAACATCCTCATGTACAATATCAACAACCCATTCAACAACCTATCCAACAACCAAAGTATCCTCCTGAGATAAACCCACAAGCTCAAGCACCAACCCAAATTGTTCTGCAAATCCTACTAGAACAACTGTGCAAAAAAATGGACAAAATGAACTCATAATTCTCATCCATTAAACAAGAACTTCAAACCATCAAAACTGGAAAGGCACCCATGCCCACATAGTCCATTCCACAACCAAAATCAAGGTGAGAGGCAAGTTTCACTCAAATAACTCACGAACAACTAAAGGCTGTGATAGTTTTAAGAAGTGGGAAATCAATTGAAAAACCTGAACAAATAAGTCAGAAACCATGTGAAGCTTCAAACTCTAGTGAAAATTCAAATGAACCACAAGCTAAAACTGAAGAAACTGATAACAATGTGAAGGAAATGACACTTCAAAAAAAAACTCCACAACCTGCACCATTTCCTCAGTGCATGAGGGGGAAAACCAAGCCTGAATTGAGTGATGCATTTAGGGAAATCTTCTCACAAGTCAAGTTGAACATTCCCCTTCTCGATTCCATCCAAACCATACCTTCCTACTCAAAGTACCTTAAGGACTTTTGCACTTTTAAAAGAAAATTTTCACATAAAAACCAATTCCTTTTGGCTGCTAATGTGAGTACCACCATTCAAGGGACCATTCCTCCTAAGTTGAAAGACCCAGGATTCCCTTACATAAATGTTGAACTAGGAGAGAAAAAAGATGTCAAAGCCTTGTGTGATCTAGGTGCCAATGTGAACCTCATTACTTATGCCATGTATTGTCAGTTAGGGCTTGAAGAACTCCAACCCACATCTGTCACTCTTCAGCTTTCTGATCGTAGTGTTCGAGTTCCAAAGGGGATCTTAATATATGTTTTGGTGAATGTTGAAAATTTCATTTACCCAGCTGACTTAATTGTTCTGGAAAATCACCCAAGCTTAGGTCCTAGGGAGAAAACTCCAATCATCCTTGGTCGTCCCTTCCTTGCAACAATCAACTCTGTTATCCGAGTCCGAAATGGGAACATGACCATCACCTTTGGAAACATGAGTCTAGAATTGAACATCTACCATAAAAACTCTCAAATTGGGGATGATGAAGAGATCCATGAGGTTAATTGGATTGGTAGTGTTGATAATGAACTCAATGAACATCAAGGAATTACCGAAGGATGGTTAAGTCAAGAAGAGATTGATTTTCTTTATTCACATGAGGGAAATTTGTCTCATTGGATTGAATCTCTTTCATATATCTCCATTGATGAATTTCTAGAATCACCAATCAATGATACCATGGTTGAAATCAATAACATTGATTCCATAGCCATTCACGACACTACTCTAGAAAATTTAGTGGATGAAAATTTTCTTCACAAGGAACCAATTTTTTCAAGAAATCTGAACAAAGAAACTAAATTAAATACAAATTCTCATCCTTTTTTGGAAAGTAATGACCAATATGATATTTAATTTAAAGTCTTACCTTCATCACTAAATTATGAATTCTTAGGGGACAATAAATCCTTTCCTGTTGTCATTTCTTCCTCTCTTGAAGCTGATCATGAGAAGATTCTTCTAGATGTCCTTAGGAGACATAAAAAATCCATTGGATGAACCCTATCTAATATTCCTGGGATTAGCTCACTTATCGGGACTCATAGAATTATTCTTGAATCCGAGTCAAAGCCATGTCGTCAACCTCAGAGGCAACTCAATCCTAATCTCATGGAAGTAGCGAGAAAAGAACTTTTGAAATTGTTAAAAGCTGGTACTATCTATCCTATAGCTGAGGGTGAGTGGGTTAGCCCAATCCATGTGGTTCCAAAGAAGGCTGGAATCACAGTAATAACCAACAAGGATGGAGAGATTCTTCCAATAATGGCCAGTAGTGGATGGAGAGTTTGTATTGACTATAAGAATGTAACACCCCAAGATTTCATAGTGTGTTATTTCTTCAAAATAATTCAATAACTTGCACTACACGCAACACTTAGTTCAATTGCACCATGACTTACCAAAAAAAAGCCATTAAAAGAGTTCATGAATAATATTAACTAAATTTTAAACTTTATATTATCCTTATAATTTTAGAATCCATATTATGAGTTTCTTAGTCATAATGCAAGAATAGATTCATTTTCAGTATTGCACTTTTATCAACTTTTGATAGTGAAACCTTTTTAAATACAATATTTTAAACTTTTTGACTAAATGGAGACATCAAAAAATTTAAAATGAAACATCCCAAGCTTCCACGGTACGTTTCCCTTCGAATAATGCGATAGCGTGTGTTGTACGCAACCTCGAGTTCTAACACACACCACAACTAATTAAACTAGCCGTTGTGAATAGTAATACCTAATTTTTGAAATCATATATATTTTATATTTTAAAATGGACTTCATTTTTGGATTCGTAATATCGAAATTAGCCTAGGGTGAAATTTTGGTACATTTCGGATAACTTTCATATTTTGATGAATAGTGAAAATTTCTAAATTTTAATTAAAAACAACTTTTTTAATCAAAATAATTAATAGTGATAAATTATGAATTTGAGTGGTTTTAAAGTATATTTAGAATATATTTTTACCGTTTAATATAATGTTGGTCATTGGACATAATTTTACAATTAAACCGAACATAAACAAGTGTCAATCTTTTGATAGTTATTATCTCTTAAAAACACGCTTTTTGTTTTGACAGCGGGAATTAATTTTAAATTAATTTCTGCCACTTCTGTGTTTTGAATTTAGGAAAATGGATTCCATATTTGGAATCAGGATGTTCAAATTGTGTAAATAGGTAACTTTTATTTTTACACATTTTGAATAATTACTGCGGTAAATATTTTATTTACCATGGTTAAAGGGTAAATCCGGTAAATAAGGGTTAAAAAATAATATTATAATAATACTAAATTACCCTAAAACGTGTCTTAACCCTATTGGTTGATACATGGTCGACCATGGGCATCTTTGTGTCAATTTTGGGACCCCATGGATCCACTTGTAAGTGATAATGACACTTTATTTTAATTAAGCTAAAATGAATACAAAAATGACACAAGCATATATCTTTTAGAAGAACAATTTTTACATAGAGTTATACATGTTGGATTTTCGATTATAAATATTCATTAGAAAGCTAAAAAGATTTCCTACATAATGATATTTTATTTATAATTTTTAGACATTAAATAATTTACTTTATTTATGACACAATGATGATGCAGTAATTACTATAATAGTGAAAAATTAAACTAATTGATATTATAAATACCCAAATAAATATAATATGAAACTTTTAATGAATTAAACTACTTTTCTAGGATAATATGATATATTAGGATTGCTTTAATTGACTTTGTTCGAAGTAATCAATCTGTTATGAGTTTCACAAAAATCAACTAATGAATAGTGTCAAAATTGACATAAAAGAGTTCTTAAAACAAATATTATATTATTAATTGATATTAAATTCCTAAAAATCTAAGGTTCGGCCAAGAGACTTATATAATGATAGGTTAATCATTAATGGACCACTTGGGGGTCGCTTGGATGTATATAGTAAGTTTATTAACCATATTATATAAAAATACAAAGAGACATTGTAAAAGTGAAACTAATTAACTTAGAGTTAATACTTAAAGATAAGGTTAATATAAGTACCCAAACCTGTCTAAATTCTATTGGTTGAGTGGTTTTCGACCTATCCCCACCTTAACCTTTGAATAGTCAACTTTGGATCCATTAGAAACCGAATATGAATTTATTATAAATTAATATTTCTAGCTTTTCCAAAGGTGCCCCTCACCCCTCTTATAAAAGGGCACTCCTCCTTCTCATTTCTTCACACCTCTAAAGCCTTTTGGTTCGGCCAAACTCTGCCCAAATACTCTCCCAACATCCCTCACTACAACCTAGAGGCCTTATTTTGATCAGAAAGCCAACCTAAGGATCCCTTTTGATCAAATCAAAAGGAAGAACCCGAAGAAGAGGTAATGATTTCACCACCCTTCTCCAAGTTCATTTCTTCTTCCACTTCTTCTTCCTTTGTTCTTACCATTCTAAAATAATAACTCCAGTATCTCACATATACTGTGATGTTATTATAAATATGGTACAATAATATTCAGTATTCTATCCACCCTTTTAATAACATGTCACCATACGTACGTACGTACGGCTTACCGTCTCCACGTCGTGGTGTAATTGTTATTCAATATAATATTATTTGGATGGGTATAATAATGATGTGTAACTCATGTAAATAATAAATATAACATGTTAATGATTCTGTATATATGATATACCATCCATTTATATATTATTTTAATATCAAAATAATGATATTGTCGCTCGTGCGTACGTACGGACTACCGTCTCCACGAACGCGATGAGATTCATTCTCCATCGTATCCATTCAAGTATAATTATCATTTGATGATTTAAAAATGATGTTTAAGGACTGGATATCATTCTGGATATGAATAAGATACAACAACCATGGCTTATGTAACAAAACATATAAAAGAAAATGAGTAAGTTAACTCCCGAAACGACGATAATTCTAAGATATTATTAACAAATCAATGTTAAAAGATCATATATGATATCATATTAATATATATGATTCTTGTATAATTTAATAACAACTATTTCACCATTATACAGGAGGTTAACCTACCCCAACCAAGGAAAAGTACAAGGTAAGGGTTATTTCACAATCTCTTCATTATCCGAGGTTGTTTATACGTAATAATCCACTGGGATCTCGTTATCATCCACATCCATGTTTCTTCGAAATGTATTTCAAAACATTTTTACTATTTACAAGAATATGGGTTAAAGTCATTTATACCCTTGTTTGACTTTTTATAAGAGGTTTATAAAGGAATCTTTCCGTCGTTTTCAAAACAATGTTCTTTTTAACCTTTTCGACAGAATTGAGGTAAGAATGTTTTTTTAACTTATACGGCGGGTGCGGTTATTTTCCGCCGTTATAAAATCGTCGAAGCTTTCCATACAAGCTTATAAGAATATTTTCAAAGAAAATGTTTTATTTTATATGGATCTTAAATGATTTCAAAATAAAAGGAGATACTTCTTTAAAAAGAATTTTGATTTCATCTATGTCAACATCCTTTGATGGATTTTAAGATTATTTGAAGTTGATTTATTATGATACAAAAATTCTATATTGAATTGAAGGTTTTGTGATATGTTTGACTGTGGATGTGCTATTTTTATACCATTCATAGTTTATGGTGAAATTATTGACATTTCGTATGCTAGTTTTAATCCGAATGTTTATGTTATATTTCAAACTTTTCTTCAGATGAATGTGCTAAACAAGTATGTTCCGGGTTGGGGACCGGTAAAAGTAAGCCCTCCAGGTTGGGGACTGGTAAAAGTAAGCCCTCCAGGTTGGGGACTGGTTAAAGTAAGCCCTCCAGGTTAGGGACTAGTAAAAGTATGCCCTCCGGGTTGGTGTCCGGTTATTAGAGGCACTCCGGGTTGGTGTCTGGTTATTAGAGGCACTCCGGGTTGGTGTCCGGTTATTAGAGGCACTCCGGGTTGGTGTCCGGTTATTAGAGGCACTCCGGGTTGGGTTCCGGTTAGAAGTAACCCCTAGGTCTTGGGATGAGGCCTAGACAAAGAAATTAACGTTTAGCATTATGCATTCCAACATTATGAAAGTGGTTATTGATTTTTTTTGCATGTGATTATTCGATTAGTAGAATATCCATGTGAATAAGTAAATGGCATTATTTCATTTTACTTTTGCCATACCATGTTGAAGTTAAAGTTTAAAAGGCTTTTGTTTTAGTAATGCATTGCCTTAAATGTTTATTCTTATTTATGAAAGTTTCCGCTATATTGTTATCCTTACTGGGCATTTGAGCTCACCCCTTTTCTATGTTTTATTTTTCCCAGGATGTGAAGAAGTAAGTTATGAATGACCTGCAAGGATTTTATGAGGGGTTAATAGTGTGGATTGTGGAAAAATTATGTTGTTGAATTAGTTTTTCACTTTGAAATGTAATGTAAAACTTTATGATTATATCTAGTGTTTCCAAGGCTACTAAACCAATCGGTCTTTCGAGATTTGATCTTTCTTGTGATCATGCCAATGTTATGAAGTAATGCACCGACTCTGGGTAGCTGGGGTCGGGGCGTTACAGTTGGTATCAGAGGAAGTTTAGTACAAACCTTGGAAGCTAGATTTATATAAACTCTTATTAGAGCACGTAGACCTAAGATTAACTTTGAGGATTAGTATAGAAGAACTTCCTAGAATTTTGGTATTGTAGAGATTTTGTGAGTTTTCCGAGCAATACATCCCTGTCTGGATACGAGCAGGTAGAGGCGGCTCTGGCACAGATGTACCTAAGGGTAAAACCCGAAAACACCGCTTTGAGCTAGACTCGAACGGGAACTGGTGCACGACAACGGGCCTTGCTGCACTCTTGGTTACGACACTCCCGGGGGATATGCTTAGGATAACTCTCATTTTCTTTACAAATCATTATGAAGGGTTTATGAGTATATACTTCCTCAAAGAAAATATTTTTATGATTATGGATTATATCCATAAATAGTCCAATTTATGTTAAGTGTTTTATAAGTATGGGATTATGTATTTTGATTCATAAACTGATCTAGTTTATGCCATTGTTTAGAAATGGCGCCCAGTAGAAGGAATGAGAACTCCAGAAATGAACATGATCCAAAGAGAAGGAAGGATCATATCTTTCATGGTCTTAAGCTAGAATTTATAAGAGAAATAGTCTCCCATGTATTATCATCATATGAAGAAATAATATCATGTGTTGATAAGATAAGTAAAGAGTTTACTGAGTCCTATGGCTTTGAAGGGAAGCAAGAGAAGAAAAGGATGGAAGAGAGAAAGATGGATAAAAGTAAGAGGGAAAAGAAGAATTTTCCCATATGTGGTAACTGTGGAAAGAAACACCCTGGAACTTGCCTGAAAGGAATGGGAGTTTGTTATAAGTGTGGAGGAAAAGGGCACAAAGTACGTGACTGCAAGGGTAAGAAAATGGTTTCAAATGTACAATGCTTCATTTGCAAGGAGTTTGGACACTACGCGAACCTCTGTCCCAGTCATCAGACTATGCCGTAAATGATGCTATTGGATAATAATCAAGTTATGATACTACCACATATGAAGAGGAATGATTAGAGTTCTTAAGTTGATTATGTCAATTGAGTGTTGTATCAACAATGTACTTGTTATAATAATTATGGAGTATATAAGGATTGTACTGCAGTACTATTTCATTAAGGACTTGAGATTGTGTGGAACAAAGAAAAGTGACTCAATAGCAGGATAAATTTTTGGAAAATATATGGTTGAGAGAATGATAAATCATAATATAGTTCTGATACTGAGGTAGTGATTTTGGAATAATAAGTGATTGTTTTGGATAAATTGTATTGGATATTCTTGACTACCTTGGAACTGATTAATGATTTGTATATTCCATCATTGTTGGGTTTTAAAACATTTTTGGATTAATGAAGTATATCCAGCATTCTATATGGAATAAGGGAGCATGAATGTAATCAATAAGGAATATGGTAATACATGATGAAGGTATTCATATGATATTACGGGGTAAAAAGGATCTATATTATGTTTACCTTCCTTATAAATGTTAGACTGTGAGTTTGGACAGAAGTATTTTGGATAGTTCTAGTTTGGATTATTTCGGATTGCCATAAAAGGACAACCCGGAGGTCGGGCGGCAACCCGTCGCGTCCGGCAAGGCTGCGAGACTTGAACCAGCAACCAAAGGGCGACAAGGGTGTATCACCTACCACTATCCCACGAGATGTCCTGGATTAAATAAAGTAGTTTTTTAAAAGATCTGGTAGATGAATTATAAATTCTTTTATTTTGGAACCCTCTATGAATAGTATAAATAGAATTTTTTTTACGAGTGAATGATGAGTTTTGGTAGAAATTTATTAATGGATAAAACTCTAATTATAAAGTAAGTATATCTCCTTATGATCTTAGCCAATCTCATAAATATATTCCTCAACATTAATAAAAGGAACTTAGAACAAAAATGTTGTCCTAGATGGTACCTTAAATCATCACTAATTCATGGCTTTGGGATTTTTGGCCTTTTCATAGCCATGTTCTCTACCACTCTCCATCAGATAATTGATGGTTAGATTTCTCTTCCATATCCATATTTTCCTACATGGAACCCTAGTATGTGTTATTTTCGGTAATCTTCATACTTTCCACTCTTTATTTTAAATAGAGGACTCATTAATTCATTTTTCGATGTGGGATTTCAACTAA
Source organism: Viscum album (assembly GCA_963277665.1). Classification (NCBI taxonomy): domain Eukaryota; kingdom Viridiplantae; phylum Streptophyta; class Magnoliopsida; order Santalales; family Viscaceae; genus Viscum; species Viscum album. The sequence continues at coordinate 1,518,321,577 of OY728128.1, forward strand.
GATATTTTGAAACGTCAAAAATGTGTTATCCTAATACCCTATGTTTTGTTGAACCGATGGTATTTCAAATCATCATAGATTGATGAATTTAAGGACCTCAATTATACACTTGTTTGTGATTTATGACCTCAATCACTACCTATAAATATTTACGTTTTTCCTCCGATTATATGTCTCTAATTTCCACCAATGTTCTCCTAATCGAGATCATAATTTGGTGGTGACCCTTTGATTTCTCTTTTCCTCATATTAAGACTAAATTTTAGTAACCCAATTTCCGATGTGGGTTTTCCCACAAATATATTTTCTACTTTCAACCTTTTATTTTTTAAGAACAATTTCAAATTGCGAGGACGCAATTTATTGAAGGAGGGGAGAATGTAACACCCCAAGATTTCATAGTGTGTTATTTCTTCAAAATAATTCAATAACTTGCACTACACGCAACACTTAGTTCAATTGCACCATGACTTACCAAAAAAAAATCCATTAAAAGAGTTCATGAATAATATTAACTAAATTTTAAACTTTATATTATCCTTATAATTTTAGAATCCATATTATGAGTTTCTTAGTCATAATGCAAGAACAGATTCATTTTCAGTATTGCACTTTTATCAACTTTTGATAGTGAAACCTTTTTAAATACAATATTTTAAACTTTTTGACTAAATGGAGACATCAAAAAATTTAAAATGAAACATCCCAAGCTTCCACGGTACGTTTCCCTTCGAATAATGCGATAGCGTGTGTTGTACGCAACCTCGAGTTCTAACACACACCACAACTAATTAAACTAGCCGTTGTGAATAGTAATACCTAATTTTTGAAATCATATATATTTTATATTTTAAAATGGACTTCATTTTTGGATTCGTAATATCGAAATTAGCCTAGGGTGAAATTTTGGTACATTTCGGATAACTTTCATATTTTGATGAATAGTGAAAATTTCTAAATTTTAATTAAAAACAACTTTTTTAATCAAAATAATTAATAGTGATAAATTATGAATTTGAGTGGTTTTAAAGTATATTTAGAATATATTTTTACCGTTTAATATAATGTTGGTCATTGGACATAATTTTACAATTAAACCGAACATAAACAAGTGTCAATCTTTTGATAGTTATTATCTCTTAAAAACACGCTTTTTGTTTTGACAGCGGGAATTAATTTTAAATTAATTTCTGCCACTTCTGTGTTTTGAATTTAGGAAAATGGATTCCATATTTGGAATCAGGATGTTCAAATTGTGTAAATAGGTAACTTTTATTTTTACACATTTTGAATAATTACTGCGGTAAATATTTTATTTACCATGGTTAAAGGGTAAATCCGGTAAATAAGGGTTAAAAAATAATATTATAATAATATTAAATTACCCTAAAACGTGTCTTAACCCTATTGGTTGATACATGGTCGACCATGGGCATCTTTGTGTCAATTTTGGGACCCCATGGATCCACTTGTAAGTGATAATGACACTTTATTTTAATTAAGTTAAAATGAATACAAAAATGACACAAGCATATATCTTTTAGAAGAACAATTGTTACATAGAGTTATACATGTTTGATTTTCGATTATAAATATTCATTAGAAAGCTAAAAAGATTTCCTACATAATGATATTTTATTTATAATTTTTAGACATTAAATAATTTACTTTATTTATGACACAATGATGATGCAGTAATTACTATAATAGTGAAAAATTAAACTAATTGATATTATAAATACCCAAATAAATATAATATGAAACTTTTAATGAATTAAACTACTTTTCTAGGATAATATGATATATTAGGATTGATTTAATTGACTTTTTTCGAAGTAATCAATCTGTTATGAGTTTCACAAAAATCAACTAATGAATAGTGTCAAAATTGACATAAAAGAGTTCTTAAAACAAATATTATATTATTAATTGATATTAAATTCCTAAAAATCTAAGGTTCGGCCAAGAGACTTATATTATGATAGGTTAATCATTAATGGACCACTTGGGGGTCGCTTGGATGTATATAGTAAGTTTATTAACCATATTATATAAAAATACAAAGAGACATTGTAAAAGTGAAACTAATTAACTTAGAGTTAATACTTAAAGATAAGGTTAATATAAGTACCCAAACCTGTCTAAATTCTATTGGTTGAGTGGTTTTCGACCTATCCCCACCTTAACATTTGAATAGTCAACTTTGGATCCATTAAAAACCGAATATGAATTTATTATAAATTAATATTTCTAGCTTTTCCAAAGGTGCCCCTCACCCCTCTTATAAAAGGGCACTCCTCCTTCTCATTTCTTCACACCTCTAAAGCCTTTTGGTTCGGCCAAACTCTGCCCAAATACTCTCCCAACATCCCTCACTACAACCTAGAGGCCTTAGTTTGATCAGAAAGCCAACCTAAGGATCCCTTTTGATCAAATCAAAAGGAAGAACCCGAAGAAGAGGTAATGATTTCACCACCCTTCTCCAAGTTCATTTCTTCTTCCACTTCTTCTTCCTTTGTTCTTACCATTCTAAAATAATAACTCAAGTATCTCACATATACTGTGATGTTATTATAAATATGGTACAATAATATTCAGTATTCTATCCACCCTTTTAATAACATGTCACCATACGTACGTACGTACGGCTTACCGTCTCCACGTCGTGGTGTAATTGTTATTCAATATAATATTATTTGGATGGGTATAATAATGATGTGTAACTCATGTAAATAATAAATATAACATGTTAATGATTCTGTATATATGATATACCATCCATTTATATATTATTTTAATATCAAAATAATGATATTGTCGCTCGTGCGTACGTACGGACTACCGTCTCCACGAACGCGATGAGATTCATTCTCCATCGTATCCATTCAAGTATAATTATCATTTGATGATTTAAAAATGATGTTTAAGGACTGGATATCATTCTGGATATGAATAAGATACAACAACCATGGCTTATGTAACAAAACATATAAAAGAAAATGAGTAAGTTAACTCCCGAAACGACGATAATTCTAAGATATTATTAACAAATCAATGTTAAAAGATCATATATGATATCATATTAATATATATGATTCTTGTATAATTTAATAACAACTATTTCACCATTATACAGGAGGTTAACCTACCCCAACCAAGGAAAAGTACAAGGTAAGGGTTATTTCACAATCTCTTCATTATCCGAGGTTGTTTATACGTAATAATCCACTGGGATCTCGTTATCATCCACATCCATGTTTCTTCGAAATGTATTTCAAAACATTTTTACTATTTACAAGAATATGGGTTAAAGTCATTTATACCCTTGTTTGACTTTTTATAAGAGGTTTATAAAGGAATCTTTCCGTCGTTTTCAAAACAATGTTCTTTTTAACCTTTTCGACAGAATTGAGGTAAGAATGTTTTTTTTAACTTATACGGCGGGTGCGGTTATTTTCCGCCGTTATAAAATCGTCGAAGCTTTCCATACAAGCTTATAAGAATATTTTCAAAGAAAATGTTTTATTTTATATGGATCTTAAATGATTTCAAAATAAAAGGAGATACTTCTTTAAAAAGAATTTTGATTTCATCTATGTCAACATCCTTTGATGGATTTTAAGATTATTTGAAGTTGATTTATTATGATACAAAAATTCTATATTGAATTGAAGGTTTTGTGATATGTTTGACTGTGGATGTGCTATTTTTATACCATTCATAGTTTATGGTGAAATTATTGACATTTCATATGCTAGTTTTAATCCGAATGTTTATGTTATATTTCAAACTTTTCTTCAGATGAATGTGCTAAACAAGTATGTTCCGGGTTGGGGACCGGTAAAAGTAAGCCCTCCAGGTTGGGGACTGGTAAAAGTAAGCCCTCCAGGTTGGGGACTGGTTAAAGTAAGCCCTCCAGGTTAGGGACTGGTAAAAGTATGCCCTCCGGGTTGGTGTCCGGTTATTAGAGGCACTCCGGGTTGGTGTCCGGTTATTAGAGGCACTCCGGGTTGGTGTCCGGTTATTAGAGGCACTCCGGGTTGGTGTCCGGTTATTAGAGGCACTCCGGGTTGGGTTCCGGTTAGAAGTAACCCCTAGGTCTTGGGATGAGGCCTAGACAAAGAAATTAACGTTTAGCATTATGCATTCCAACATTATGAAAGTGGTTATTGATTTTTTTTGCATGTGATTATTCGATTAGTAGAATATCCATGTGAATAAGTAAATGGCATTATTTCATTTTACTTTTGCCATACCATGTTGAAGTTAAAGTTTAAAAGGCTTTTGTTTTATTAATGCATTGCCTTAAATGTTTATTCTTATTTATGAAAGTTTCCGCTATATTGTTATCCTTACTGGGCATTTGAGCTCACCCCTTTTCTATGTTTTATTTTTCCCAGGATGTGAAGAAGTAAGTTATGAATGACCTGCAAGGATTTTATGAGGGGTTAATAGTGTGGATTGTGGAAAAATTATGTTTTTGTATTAGTTTTTCACTTTGAAATGTAATGTAAAACTTTATGATTATATCTAGTGTTTCCAAGGCTACTAAACCAATCGGTCTTTCGAGATTTGATCTTTCTTGTGATCATGCCAATGTTACGAAGTAATGCACCGACTCTGGGTAGCTGGGGTCGGGGCGTTACAAAGAAGCTCAACTCTTGTACCAAGAAAGACTATTTCCCCTTACCCTTTATTGATCAAGTCCTCGAGAGAGTGGCGGGTCATCATTTCTATTTATTCTTAGATGGATTCTTAGGGTATAATCAAATCGAAGTATCCTTAGAGGATCAAGGAAAAACAACCTTCACTTGTCCATTCAGCACTTTTTCCTTCAAGCGCATGCCCTTTGGGTTATGTAATGCCCCTGGTACCTTCCAGCGGTGCATGATGGGAATATTCTCGGATATTGTGGGTGATATTTTAGAGGTCTTCATGGATGACTTCTCCATCTTTGGGGATACTTTTGAGGGATTCCTAATAAATGTTGAAAAGGTTTTTTCAAGGTGCAAGGATAATAATCTCATACTAAATTGGGAAAAATGCCATTTTATGGTAAGGTAAGGACTTGGTCTTGGTCATATGGTATCTGGTAGAGGGATTGAAGTTGATAAAGCTAAGCGTGACATAATTCATCACCTTCCCTCTCCAAAAAATATTAAGGAAGTGAGGTCCTTATTAGGACATTCTGGTTTTTAAAGAAGGTTTATTAGGAATTTCAACTCTATTTCTTGACCACTTTGTGCTCTATTGGTAAAAGATGCTCCATTTTTATGGACAGAAAGCTGTGAGGAATCATTTTGTACACTCAAGTCAACTCTTATATCTCCAACTATCATGCAATATCCAAATTGGAAACTTCTTTTCGAGCTCATGTGTGATGCAAGTGACTTCGCTGTAGGAGCAATCTTAGGACAACGGGTTGGGAAAACTCCATGTGTCATTGCTTATGCAAGAAAATCTTTAAATGATGCACAATTAAACAACACCACAACTGAGAAATAGTTTCTTTCTATTGTCTTTGCCTTATATAAATTCAGGTCTTATCTCTTAGGATCACCCATCATTGTCTTCACTGACCATTCATCCCTAAAATACCTTTTCCAAAAACAATATGCTAAGGCTAGATTGATTAGGTGGGTCCTTCTTCTTCAAGATTTTGATTTAACCATTAAGGATAAAAAGGGTGTTGAAAATATTATAGCTGATCACCTCTCTAGGATGTAATTCAAAGGCAACTCACACCACCTCTCTGTGTCTGATTCATTTCTCGATGAGCACCTCTATTCAGTGAGTGATTTCCCTTGGTATGCTGACATAGGACACCATTTGGTGACGGGTGACATTCCAAAATTCATGGGGACCCAAGCTAAGAGGAAATTCATTTCTGATGTCAATCACTATGTGTTTGATGATCCTCACCTCTTCATGTTCTGTCCTGATCAAATCATCAGGAGATGTATTCCCGAGTCTGACCAAGAGCCCATTCTAAAATTTTGACATGGAGAGGCATGTGGAGGACGCTTTTCTATAAAGAAAACCACTGCAAAGGTCCTCCAAAGTGGTTTCTACTGGACGAACCTCACTAAGGATTCCTTCCAATTCTGCAAAAGATGTCCTCAGTGTCAGAAATTAGGATCCATTACCAAAAAGAATCAAATGACCCTCACTCCCATTTTGGTCGTTGAAATCTTTGATTTTTGGGGAATTGATTTCATGGGACCCTTTCCAAATTCTAAGGGATACCTCTACATCCTCTTAGATATTGATTATGTCTCAAAATGGGTTGAATCCATTCCCACCATGTCCAATGACCACCATGTTGTGATCCGATTTCTGAAAGAGCATATATTTTCTCGATTTGGAATTCCTAGGGCTATAATCAGTGATCGTGGAACCCATTTCTGCAATCGTCCATTCTCTTCACTGATGTCTAAGTATGGTATTACTCATAAAGATTCAACTGCATACCATCCTCAAACCAATGATCAAGATGAGTAGGAAAATAGAGAAATTAATCAAATTCTTGAAAAAACGGTCAATCCCTCTAGGAAAGATTGGTCCAAGAAACTCTTAGATGCCCTTTGGTCATATCGAACTGCTTTCAAAACTATCCTAGTCATGTCACCGTATAGATTGGTTTATGGAAAATCGTGTCATTTACCTGTTGAAATTGAGCATAAGGCCATTTGAGAAATAAAAAAAATGAACATTGACATTTCATTGGCTGAAACAAAAAGGAAATTAGATCTTAATGAACTCGAGGAACTTAGGATGGAGGCTTATGAAAATTCAAGGATCAATAAATCTAAAGTTCAACCCTAAAATCTAGGAATCTCATAGTCAAACACATTGAACTGGGAAAATTTGTGCTCTTGTATAGTTCAAAACTTCATCTACACCCAAGAAGGCTAAGGTCCAGATGGTTTGGTCCATACCTAGTGCATCATGTGTATCCTCATGGGGCAATATAGATCCAGGATCCCATAAGTGGTCATGTATTCAAATTCAATGGACATAGGTTATAACCATTCATTGAATCATTCAATAAAAAAGAAACCACGGAGGAGTTAACTGAGCCAACATATGAACCAGAGAAAAATTGATAGATTTAGGGTACAAGTCGAGCTAACGATGTTAAACAGAAGCGCTGCATGGGAGGCAACCCATGGTTTTCATGTTTCCAATCATTTTGAATCATCTTCTTTTTCATATAATAAATTATCATATAATGTTGACCTGTTCTTGTTTTATGAGTAAGGATGGGTATGAAAGGGGAGCACCGTATTCATACATGTCACGCGGTGTGATCTCTGAGTAATACCTTACCCAGAAATTTAAAATAAGACAATGTATCATCAGTTTATTTTATTTATGTTTTTGTAGGATAAAAAAAGACTCTTGACCTCTTATTCTTTTATGAGTATGGATGGGTATGAAAGGGGAGAACCATATTCATCAGTGTCACGCGGTGTGATCCCTAGGTAAAACCTTACCCAGAAATTTAAAAGAAGACAATGTATCATTAGTTTGATTAAAAATAAACATGGAAAACCATAAAAATGATGATACTTGGAATTAAATAATTCATTGTGTTGTTTGTTTTGTCTTATTTGTTCTTATTTTTAAGGTTCATGAACTATTTTGGGTGACACATGTTCAATCAAAGAGGTGCCTACATCCCCCCAGAGATCAAAGGAGTAATCTGGAGCATCCTGAACTTCAACATCAAAAACCAGGTGAATTTGTTCCATGTTTATCATTCTCAATTTCATATTTTAACTCCTCTCCTACCCCCTTCTAACTTTTCTTTTCATTAAACACTAGGGATAGTGTTATTCTAAGTTGGGGGGAGATAAAAAATGATTTTTTCTATTTTGTGAATAAAAACATGCATGAAAAGAAAAATCCATTAACCTTAAACATGATAACACACATTGAAAACTCTAAAATTGGATATCAAATAAATTTTTCATGCCTTGATTATGATTTTAATGCAAGTTTAAGTTCATGTGCATAGTTTTTGGAAGGTGCGGTTGTTTGATGTGATTTTTCAATGTTTACATTTTCATCCTCTTAATAAAAATTCCACAATGCACGTTTACTGGATGGTGGGTGTAAATTTGAGTTCTTGGGTCCCTTCCATTATAGCATATGGTTTTGGGGTCACTTTTAGTTTAATTTGTGTATCCAAAAAAACAAAAAAAAGAACAATTTTTTTGACCACATAGAGAAATGTTTTGTCCAAATGTGTGGCGTCCGACACATGGGGATCGTGACTCCATAGTTGTCTTGGCCAGAGTTAGGCTTTATATCTCTATTTTAGAACATGAAATTGACAATATGTGTGGCATCCGACACTTGGGGATCGTGACTCTATAGTTGTCTTTCCCAGAGTTAGTATTTTCACATCTATTGTGGTTTAAAAAATCATAAAAAATAAAATAAAAAAATGATACTCATATTAAGGTTTAATGTGATTCCTACCTCGCACTTCCATTTTTTCCCCTTGAGAAATAAAATGGGCCCCATATCTTTTGTGATGCACAACACTTAATCATGATTAATTGAAATTGGATGAAATGTGGCGATTAATTTGAACAAAGGAATGGGCTTGGGCTTGGGATATGCTTATGGACCTAGCTTGTTTTAAATGATTTTGATGGGTTCCATAATTGTTTTGGTATGAGGTATTTGGGTGAGCAATGTGTATTTAAATGCTTTTGGAAAAGGGGATTTGAATTTCATATTTGGAATATATTTTTCTCGGGACTAGAAAAACTCAATTTGGGGGGGTGTGATTAGTCACTGAAAGCGGCTAATATTCATTGTTAAGATATTAATATTAATGTTTTTAAAAGTTCATAAACATCAATTTTATTCCAATTTAGAAATTGAACTTCATTTCCCATTATTGTGCAATTCATGCTTAAAGTGTCAATTTTGGACCACTCAATAATTTGCCTATGGAAATTACAATATTCATCATTTTAAATTGATATTTTTTATATGATTAATCACTTTATATGGAACATTTTTTCTTTTAGTTCTGATGGATGAATCACAAGAGAAGATGGAGATTTTTGCACCTGAAGGCAGAAACATGCTGGAAAAAGCATAATGGGCCTAAGGCCCATCAAACAAATGTGGGGCCCAAAACCCAAGCCCAATGAAGCTCAAATTTATACAGTATAAATCTAAAAATATGAGGATCATTTTATTAAACTGTGGCCGGATCTAATTCTGATGTTTTCAAGATGATAAATGGATCTGAATTTGAGATTTAAATGGTGGACCCGACATTAATGCACAGAAATACGTCCCACAATTTCGATCAAAACTTCCAAACGGCAGAGCCAAATTTCCTGAAATTCTTAAAAATCATATAGGATAGATGGAAGAAGATATTTCTCTTCTACAACCCCTCCGGATTCGGCCTTCTTTAATACTAATTCACACGTCAATATGGTGGACAAATATGGACAGTTTTTCGGGTCAACTTCGAAACATCAATTTCCTTTTGATTATTAACCCTCCTTTTGAATCTATTAATTTTTGGGGGGTGAATTGATTGTTGGGGGCGGGTATAAGGCTTCTAATATGCCTATATAATAAGCTATTGGTGAAGGGAATAGGGCGGATATTTTTCTTATCATCTTTTGTTGCTTGTTTCATTGTAATTTATGCTTCCAAATTTCCTTTGTAATGTTTTCCATTTCCTTGTAAGTTTCTTTTTTGTATATTTATGTTCTTAATCAACTTCTTTCTCTTATATATTATCCATTTCATATATTAAGACATTATTATCACAAATCACATTGATATCTCTATGCTGTTGTGAATTAGTTTACACATAGGAGTGAATTTCATTCACACACACAGAGGAGTTCTTGTTATTTCTATGGTTTTAATATCTTCAATCCAATTATTGTTAGACATCTTCCACCCACCATTGAGAGTATACCATCAATGGAGGTACAAACCTTTAATGGGTTGATCTTAGGAGGATGAAAAGGCTGGATTAAATGTTATTTTATGAACAAATTGTTGTTAATTGGATAATTAATTTAAGACATCCATTCTTCAGTTATTTCTACTCTTCATCTTTACTGTGTTTGAGCAAACTAAATTCAATTTCTAAATGACCATATACCATGGAGAGATCATGAATTTGGTTCTCTAAGTGTATAGGGTATTATTAATTGTGTTTATTAAGCACCAAACCAGAAAATTATGAAGGTAGTGTTATTTTTGAAGAATGGATTCATCAAAAATTAATAAAACCAAAATTATCTAATGAAGTAAAATTCATTCAATACACCCCAAGCATAATCCTAAGATCAACCAATTTACATTTAATTGAATTCACTTAGGTTTATTAGTGTTCTTTAAAAACATAAAAAATCAAAACCAAAGTTGGACACTTCACAACCCATCCTCCACCAAATCATAGCGTCTTAAGGTTACTTCTTTGGTCCCTGTGGATTCGACCCCTACATGTACTACATCGACCGCATACCTATAGGGTAAATTTTGGAGCAACCATTCGACAATCACCCAGATTGAGTCATGACCTCTATATGTATGTGGATAACCTGTCATGAATTCCATGGATATCCCATCCCACTTCCACTCTGGGACCTCTAAAGGCTGAACCAAGACTGCTGTTACCTGATGCTCTTCTTTCACTTACTAACAAGTGAGGCATCGAGAGACAAACTATGATACTTCTTTCTTCATTCCCAGCCAACAGTGCTGTCGTCAGAGATCTTGGTACATCATCATCACTCCTGGATGTACCGCTAGAGAGGATGTGTGGAACTCCCTCAACACTTCCTCTGGATGTGACACTGGTACCATGGTACGTTCTCTGAAGAGGATTACATACTCCCAACCTTCAAAAAATCCACCAGGTGCCTGTCCTATTGATATCTGAGCACGTCGTGCCCCACAGTCAGCATCCTCACGCTGTGCCACCCAGACTCACTAAAGATGTGGGGGAGTGACTGTAAGAGACTGGAGAGAAGCTGCTCTATCTTTATCGTCATAGGATATCTACAAAGCGGCCAGCTTCTCCATCACCTCACCTAGAAACTGTATTCTAGATCTTTTGTAGAGTGCGTCTGCAACAATTTTCTCCTTCCCAGGGGTATAGACTATCTCATTGTCATAGTCCTAGAAGAAATCAAGCCAATGTCGATGTCTCAAGTTCAGGTCCTTCTGTGGGAAGATATACCTGAGACTCTTCTGATCAGAGTACACTGTAAAACGTTCACCCATCAGATAGTGCCACCACATCTTCATGGAGAATACCACTGTAATGCCCCGAACCTAGTAGATTATTACGTATAAAAAACCTCTAATATTTAAGAGATTGTGAAATAAACCCTTACCTTGTACATTTCCTTGGTTGGGGGTAGGTTAACCTCTTGTATAATGGTGAAATAATTGTTATTAAATTATAAAAGAATAATATACATTAATATGATATCATATATGATCTTTTAACATTGATTTGTTAATAATATCTTAGTATTATCGTTGTTTTGGGTATTAACTTACTCATTTTCTTTTATTTGTTCTGTTACGTAAGCCTTATTTATCATGGATAGGTTGTATCTTAGTCATATCCAGAATGATATTAAGTCCTTATATACTATTATTAATCATTAAATGAGAATTAGACTTGAATGGATACGATGGAGAATGAATCTCACCGCGTTCGTGGAGACGGTAGTCCGTATGTATGCACGAGCGACAATATCATTCTTTTGATATTAAAATAATATATAATCGGATGGTATATCATATATACAGAATCATTATCATGTTAAATTTATTATTTACATGAATTAAACATCATTATTATACCCATACAAATAATAATTTATTGAATAACAATTATACCACGACGTGGAGACGGTAAGCCGTACCTACGCACGTATGGTGACATGTTATTCAAAGGATGGATAGAATACTGAATATTATTGTATCATATTTATAATAACATAACAGTATATATAATATACTGGAGTTATTATATTATAATTTTAATAACAAAGAAAGAAGAAGTGGATGAAGAAAAGAACTTGAAAAAGGGTGGTGAAATCATTACCTCTTCTTTGGGTTCTTCCTTTTGATTTGATCAAAAGTGCTCCTTAAGTTGGCTTTATGACTAAAGGAAGGCATCTAGGATGAAGTGAGGGATGTTTAGAGAGTATTTGGGTAGAGGTTGGCCGAACCAAAAGGCTTTCAAGGTGTGAGTTAATGAGAAGGGAGAGTGCCCTTTTATAAGAGGGGTGAGGGGCACCCTTGGAAAAGCTAGAAATATTATTTTATAATAAATTAATATTCGGTTTATAATGGTTCCAAAGTAGATTATTTAAATGTTAAGGTGGGGATAGGTCGAAAACCACTCAACCAATAGAATTTAGATAGGTTTGGGTCATTATAATAACCTTATCTTAAAGTATTAACTCTTAGTTAATTAGTTTCACTTTTAGAATGTCTCTTTGTATTTTTATACTATATGGTTAATAAACATACTATATATATAAAATAGACCCCAAAGTGGTACCTTAATGATACACCTATCTTTATATAAGTCTCTTGGCCAAACCGTAGATTTTTAGGAATTTAATATCAATTAATAATATAATATTTTTTTAAAAACTCTTTTGTGTCAATTTTGACTCTATTCAATAATTGATTTTTTTAAAAAATCATAACAGAATTATTACATCAAAAAAGGTTAATTAAATCCTTCCTAACATTTCATATTAACCTATAAAATTAGTTTAATTCATAAAAAGTCTCAAATTATATTTATTTGGGTATCTACAATACTAATCATTTTAATTTTTCACTATTATGGTAATTACTGCATCACCATTGTGTCATATATAAATTAAATTATTTAATGTCTAAAAATTATAAATAAAATAACATTATGTAGGAAATATTTTAAGATTTATAATGAATTTTTATAGTCAAAAATCGAACATATATTACCCTATGTAAAAATTGTTTTTCTAAAAGATATATGCTTGTGTCATTTTTGTATTCATTTTAACTTAATTAAAATAAAGTGTCCCTATCACTTACACGTGGCACCATGGGGTACCAAAATCGACCCAAATATGACAATGGTCGAACATGTATCAACCAATAAGGTTAGAACACGTTTTAGTGTAATTTTTTATTATTATAATACTATTTTTTAACCCTTATTTACCGGATTTAGCCATTAATCATGGTAAATAAAATATTTACCGAAGTAATTTTTCAAAATGTCTAAAAATAAAATTTACCTATTTACACAATTTGAACATCATTATTCTAAATATGGAATCCATTTTTCCAAATTCAAAACACATATGTGGTAGAAATTAATTTAAAATTAATTCCCGCTGTCAAAACAAAAAAGGTGTTTTTAAGATATAATAACTATCAAAAGATTGATACTTGTTTATGTTCGGTTTAATTGTGAAATTATTTTCAATGACCAACATTGTATTAAATGGTAAAAATATATTCTAAATATACTTTAAAACCACTCAAATTCATAATATATCACTATTAATTATTTTGATTAAAAAAGTTGTTTTTAATTAAAATTTAGTAATTTTCACTATTTATCAAAATATTAAAGTTATCCGAAAAGTACCAAAATTTCACCTTAGGCTAAATTCGATACTCCGAATCCAAAAATGAAGTCCATTTTGAGAGATAAAATTTCAAAAATTAGGTATTATTATTCATAACGGCTAGTTTGATCGGTTGTGGTGTGTGTTAGAACTCGATGTTGCGTACAACACACGCTATTGCATTATTCAAAGAGAAGCGTACCGTAGAAGCTTGGGGTGTTAAATTCTCCCCTCCTTCAAATAATTTCATCCTCAAAATTTCTAGAATAATACCTCATGAATAGAATTGGGTGTTTCTTCATCATAAGTTCCTCGGGTTCCCACGTTGCCTCTTCCATCTTATGGTTTCTCCACCAAACTTTTACCAGACGCATCGTCCGGTTTCTCAGTACTTGTTCTCTCGTATCAAGAATCCTGACGGGCTCTTCGCAATAAGACAGATCGGGTTCCAGTTCTAATTCCTCATAGGTGAGTACATGCGTTGGGTCAGGCATGTATTTCCTCAATAGAGATACGTGGAACACATCGTGATCTTTGGAGAGACTTGGCGGCATTGCCAATCGGTAAGCTACAACCCCAATTCGTTCTAGAATTTTGAAAGGTCCGATGTACCTGGGACTCAATTTACCTTTCTTACCAAAACGTATGACTCCCTTCCATGGAGATACCTTCAGGAAAACATGATCACTGACTTGAAATTCCAAATCCTTCCTTCGATTATCGGCATAGATCTTCTACCTACTTTGAGATGCTTTGATGTGGTTTTGGATTACCTTCACCTTTTCCATTGTTTCCTCCTCCAGTTCTGGACCAACAAGTTTTCTTTCACCAAAGGCATCCCAACAGGTTGGTGTGCGACATCTCTTTTCATATAACACTTCATATGGTGCCATCTGATTACTCGAATAGAAGCTATTGTTATAGGAAAATTCTACCAGAAGTAAATATTGATCCCACATACCCTGAAATTCAAGTGAGCAGGATCTCAACATGTCTTCTAAGGTTTGAATAGTTCGTTCTGATTGTCCATCCATTTGACGGTGGCAGGCAGTGCTCAAATGAAGTTCAGTATCTAGGGATTTCTGAAGACTTTTCCATAATCTTGAAGTAAAACAGGGATCACGATCAGAAACAATCGATAAGGGTACTCCATGAAGTCTCACAACTTCATTAATATATAGTCTTTCTAGACATTCCAGTGGTATATCTTCTCTTATAGCAAGAAAATGTGCTGACTTGATAAGACGATCAACAATAACCCATATTTCATCGTTCCTTCTAGGAGTCTTTGGTAGCCCCATGACAAAGTCTATCATAATATTGTTCCATTTCCACTCGGGTATGGGAAGAGGTTTCATGACTCCTCCAGGATGTTGCCTTCCAGCTTTCACTTGTTGACAAACCATATATCTTGACACAAAATCAACAATCTACCTCTTCATGTTGTCCCACCAAAAATGTTCCTTCAAATCTCTATACATTTTGGTGCTCCGACGGTGTATAGAGAAATTGGAACTATGAGCATCATCCAAAAATTCCCTTTTAAGATCAGGTATATTTGGAACACAAAGTATCTTCCCAAATTTCAAAATTTCTTCTTCATACACAAAGTCTCTCAATCTCCCATCATTCACAGCTTTAATTTTCTTTTGAAATTCTTCATCATCAGTCTGAGAACTCTTAAAACTTTCTTGTAAAGATTTTTTGGAAAACATTTGAAAAAGCATTGATGTTTCACCTTCCCTGGTTATTTCCATGTCCATCTTCACTATATCCATGAAAATTGGATCCCTTTCAATTCTCATATTGTTCAAAACTCCACGATCTTTTCTGCTCAAAGCATCTGCCACATTGTTTGCCTTCCCCAGGTGGTAGTGTATCGTGCAATCATAATCCTTGACTAATTCAAGACATCTCCTTTGCCTCATGTTGAGTTCTTTTTGGGAGAAAATATACTTCAAACTCTTGTGATCAGTATAAATCTCACATTTTCACCATAGAGGTAGTGCCTCTATATCTTCAATGCAAATATCATAGCTGTAACTCGAGATCATGAGTAGGATAGTTTTTCTCAAGAATTTTCAACTGTCGTGATTCGTAGGCAATAACCCTATCATTCTGTATAAGGACACAACCAAGTCCTTTCTTCGATGCATCACTATAAATAATGAACCCATAATTCCCCGATGGTAGAGTCAATATAAGAGCATTGACTAATCTTCTCTTCAGTTCTTCAAAAAATTCTTAAAACTCTTTTTTCCAAACAAATTTAACCCCTTTACATGTGAGCTTCATTAATGGGTTAGCCAATTAGGCAAAATTCTGGATGAAATGTCGATAATAACCTGCCAAACCAATAAAACTGCGTACCTCAGTTATAATCATAGGTGATGGACATTCTTGTATTTCCTTATTATTAGAAGGATCAATAGAGATTCCATCTTTAGAGACAATATGGCCAAGAAAAGAAATATCATGAAGCTAGAATTCACACTTGCTAAACTTCCCATACAATTCATGTATTCTCAGAGTCTTCAGGATAATGCGCAAGTGATTTTCATGATCTTCATTGCTTTTGGAGTATACCAAGATATCATAAATAAATACCACCACAAATTCAATGATATATTCCATGAAAACTATATTCATCAGATCCATGAATACAGAGGGTGAATTAGTCAATCCAAAAGGAATTACTGTAAACTCGTAATGCCCGTACCTAGTTCGAAATGCTGTCTTCAGAATTTCTTCCTTCTTCACACACAACTGATGGTATCCAGATCGAAGGTCTATCGTGGAAAATTATTAAGCTTCATGCAGTTGGTCAAATAAATCTTCAATGCGAGGTAGGGGATACATGTTCTTTATTGTTATTGCATTGATCCCCCTGTAGTCAATACATAACCTCATAGATCCATCTTTCTTTTTAACAAAAAGAATAGGGGCTCCCCATGGAGAAACACTAGGGCGAATAAATCACTTATTACTCAATTACTCTATTTGTTTCTTTAGTTCGACTAATTCCACAGTGGCCATTCTATAAGGGGTCTTCGATATAAGCCTTGATTCAGGAATTAAATCAATGGAAAACTCAAATTCTCGTTCTGGAGGATGTCTAGGTAAATCTTCCGGAAATACATCTACATATTCTTTCACAACAGGTACATCCTCTATTTAAACATTCATTTCACCACCCACAGTCATTTATTTCTCTTTCTCCCCAATAATTGAATTTAGTTGAGCTACTGGGGGTGGATCTAGATAAAAATTAGGTAGTGACGATTCTGCTATAAAGATAAGGTGTTCTTTATCGTCTTCATCAAAAATCATAACCTCATTCTTCTTATAATAAATCTTCACATCATAATCCGAAAGCCAATCCATACCGAGGATTATATCAAACTCAATCATAGGTATGACTATGAGATCATCAGATAAAGAACATTTATGTTCTCTAATGGGGACTGATTCACAAAACTTTATTACAATGATACTTCCCTTATGAGTTTTAACTGAAAATTCCCCTGTTAAATAAAATTGTAAATATCTAATTTTCTTAAAAAACTGGGAAGATATGAAACAATGCGATGATCCAGAATCAAATAATGCATTTTCTAAACTTGAGGAAACCATTAAATTACCTGCCACCACGTATTTCAGAGCTTCTACCTCAGTAGTAGTGATAGCATAATGTTGGCCTTGATCCCTTGGCCTTTTCTGAGGTAAGTTCCCCTAACGATTAGGACATTAATTTTCATAATGTCCCATCTCCCAGCAATTTTAGCATTGAACATTGGTTTCTTCCTTCTTTCCTTTGCAATCACCAGCTTGGTGGCCTTTTTCACCACACTTGTAACAGACACACATTCCCTTCAAGCAAGTACCGAGGTGTTTCTTCCCACATTTACCACAAGATGGATATTCAACCTTTCCCTTCTTCCCCTTATTTCCATTCCCTGATTGATCAGTAGATCTCTTATTCTCTTTCTTTACTTTAAAGTCATAAGACTTTGAGAATTCTTTCTCTATCTTGATAGCACATGAGACAATGTCTTCGTACGACGAGAAGGATTATGAGACTAATGCTCAACTGAGAAATGGTTTTAACCCATCAAAGAAATGATCAATCTTACTTATTGGGTTATGTATATAATCTCTAGCATATCTTGCTAACCTTGTAAAGTTAGGATCATAATTTGTGAAATTCTCATCTTCCGTTTGTCTCAGACTCAGAAATTGCCTTTCCATATCTGCTTGATGGTCACGAGGAAAGTATTTTTCTTAAAACAGTTCTTTAAACTCCCTCCATTATATATTTGATACTTATCATCTTCCTTCAGGTTTTGAATCAATGACCACCATTGATCAGCATCTCCAGTGAGGCGGTAAACTGCCATGATAACTTTTTCCATTTCACTACTCCCCAAAGCCTGAAATATTTTATCTAGGGAATTTATCCATTTCTCAGATACTAAGGGATTTGTACTCCCATTGAACGTTGGTGGTAGTTGCCTCATGAAGCGATCTAACTTTGAGCCTCCGCGCTATGGATCAGGGTGCTCCATACGGGTAAGGTTATTATTTATAACCTGAGTGAGTTGTCCCAGTATGGTGATTAGCTGATCAGCACCAGTTGCATCACCAGCTCCACTATAATTATCTTGAGCAAGAGGGAAATCCCTACATGGAGTGCGTGCATTGATACGGTTTCCATTTCTTCCACTAAATTCCATTTATAAACAATGGCATAAACTAGATCAGTTTATGAATCAAAATACATAATCCCATACTTATAAAATACTTAACATAAATTGAAATATTTATGGATATAATCCATAATCATAAAAAATGTTTTCTTTAAGGAAGTATATACTCATAAACCCTACATAATGATTTATAAAGAAAATGAGAGTTATCCTAAGCATATCACCTGAGAGTGTCGTAACCAAGAGTGCAGCAAGGATCATTGTCGTGCACCAGTTCCCGTTCGAGTCTAGCTCAAAGCGGTGTTTTAGGGTTTTACCCCTAGGTACATCTGTGCCAGAGCCGCCTCTACCTGCTGGTATCCAGATAGGTATGTAATGCTCTGAAAACTCACAAAATATCTAAAATGACAAAATTATAGAGAGTTATTCTATACTAATCCTCAAAGTTCATCTTAGGTCTACGTGCTCTAATCAGAGTTTATCTAAATCTAGCTTCCAAGGTTTTTACTAAACTTCCTCTGATACCAACTGTAATTCCTCGACCCCAGAAGATTATTACGTATAAACAACCTCGGATAATGAAGAGATTGCGAAATAAACACTTACCTTGTACTTTTCCTTTGTTGGGGGTAGGTTAACCTCTTGTATAATGGTGAAATAATTATTATTAAATTATACAAGAATCATATACATTAATATTATATCATATATGATCTTTTAACATTTATTTGTTAATAATATCTTAGTATTATCGTTGTTTTGGGTGTTAACTTACTCATTTCATTTTATATGTTTTGTTACGTAAGTAGTGTTTTTCATGGATAGGTTTTATCTTAATCATATCCAGAATGATATCAAGTCCTTAGATACTATTATTAATCATCAAATGAGAATTAGACTTGAATGGATATGATGGAGAATGAATCTCATCGCGTTCGTGGAGACGGTAGTCCGTATGTACGCACGAGAAACAATATCATTCTTTTGATATTAAAATAATATATAATTGGATGGTATATCATATATACAGAATCATTATCATGTTACATTTATTATTTACATGAATTACACATCATTATTATACCCATCCAAATAATAATTTATTGAATAACAATTACACCACGACGTGGAGATGGTAAGGCGTACGTACGCACGTATGGTGACATGTTATTCAAAGGATGGATAGAACACTGAATATGATTGTTTCACATTTATAATAACATCACAGTATATATAATATACTGGATTTATTATTTTATAATGGTAATAACAAAGAAAGAAGAAGTGGAAGAAGAAAGGAACTTGAAAAAGGCTGGTGAAATCATTACCTCTTCTTTGGGTTCTTCCTTTTGATTTGATCAAAAGGGATCCTAAAGTTGGCTTTCTAACTAAAGGATGGCCTCTAGGATGAAGTGAGGGAAGTTGAGAGAGTATTTGGGTAGAGTTTGGCCAAACCAAAAGTCTTTGAAGGTGTGAGTTAATGAGAATGGAGAGTGCCCTTTTATAAGAGGGGTGAGGGGCACCCTTGGAAAAGCCAAAAATATTATTTTATAATAAATTAATATTCGGTTTATAATGGCTAAAAAGTGTATTATTTAAATTTTAAGGCGAGGATAGGTTTAAAACCACTCAACCAATAGAATTTAGACAGTTTTGGGTCGTTATACTAACCTTATCTTTAAGTATTAACTCTTAGTTAATTAGTTTCACTTTTACAATGTCTCTTTGTATTTTTATATTATATGGTTAATAAACATACTATATACATCCAAGAGACCCAAAAGTGGTCCATTAAGGATAAAACTATCATGATATAAGTCTCTTGGATGAACCTTAGATTTTTAGGAATTTAATATCAATTAATAATATAATATTTGTTTTAAAAACTCTTTTCTGTCAATTTTTACTCTATTCAATAATTGATTTTTGTAAAAAATCATAACAGAATGATTAATTCGAAAAAAGTTAATTAAAT
This sequence comes from Viscum album, assembly GCA_963277665.1. Taxonomy (NCBI): domain Eukaryota; kingdom Viridiplantae; phylum Streptophyta; class Magnoliopsida; order Santalales; family Viscaceae; genus Viscum; species Viscum album. Next base: position 1,518,341,904 of record OY728128.1, read on the forward strand.
CCTTCCTAACATGTCATATTAACCTAGTAAATTAGTGTAATTCATAAAAAGTATCAAATTATATTTATTTGGGTATCTACAATATCAATCATTTAAATTTTTCACTATTATGGTAATTAATGCATCACCATTGTGTCATAAATAAATTAACTTATTTAATGTATAAAAATTATAAAAAAAATACCATTATGTAGGAAATACTTTTATATTTCTAATGAATATTTATAGTCGAAAATCCAACATATATAACCCTATGTAAAAATTGTTTTTCTAAAAGATATATGATTGTGTCATTTTTGTATTCATTTTAACTTAATTAAAATAAAGTGTCCCTATCACTTACAAGTGGCACCATGGGGTCCCAAAATCTACCAAAAGAAGCCCATGGTCGAACATGTATCAACCAATAAGGTCAGGAAACTTTTTTGGGTAATTTTTTATTATTATAATATTATTTTTTAACCCTTATTTACCAGATTTACCCTTTAACCATGGTAAATAAAATATTTACCGAAGTAATTATTCAAAATGTCTAAAAATAAAAGTTACCTATTTACAAAATTTGAACATACCGATTCCAAATATAAAATCCATTTTTCCAAATTCAAAACACATAAGTGGCAGAAATTAATTTAAAACTAATTCCCACTGTCAAAACAAAAAGTCTGTTTTTAAGATATAATAACTACCAAAAATTGATATTTGTTTATGTTCGGTTTAATTGTGAAATTATGTTCAGTGACCAAAATTGTATTAAATGGTAAAAATATATTCTAAATATACTTTAAAACCACAAAATTCATAATTTATCACTGTTAATTATTTTGATTAAAAAAGTTGTTTTTAATTAAAATTTAGTAATTTTCACTATTCATCAAAATATTAAAGTTATCCGAAAAGTACCAAAATTTATCCTTAGGCTAAATTTGATACTCCGAATCCAAAAATGAAGTCCATTTTGAGAGATACAATTTCAAAAAGTAGGTATTACTATTCATAACGGCTAGTTTGATCGGTTGTGGTGTGTTAGAACTCGATGTTGCGTACAACACACGCTATTGCATTATTCAAAGAGAAGCGTACCGTAGAAGCTTGGGGTGTTACAACAACTTCTCCAAAATCTCGTTCATGGGTAGTGTAGTTATGCTTGAGTTGTCTCAGCTACTGATAACCATAAGCGATCCCTACTTGCTCTTGCATCAGGACACATCCGAGTCCGGTCCCTGATGCGTCACAGTAAACTACGTACCCTATGCTCTTCTCTGGAAGCCTCAAGATGGGAGCACTAGTCAGCCTCTGCATCAGTTCCTGAAAACTCTACTGGCATTTATCTGACCAAAAGAAGGGTTGCCCCTTCTTCGTCAAGGCTGATAGTGGTGTTTCAATTCTGGAGAAGTCTGGCACAAACCTCCAGTAGTATCTAGAAAATTCCAAGAAACTGCGTACTTCTGTCACACTCCTGGGTGGCTCTCAAGAAAGTACCACCTCAATCATTGCTAGATCCACTGCAACTCCAGCCTCTGATATGAAATGTCCTATAAAATGAACCTATCGGATCAAGAACTAGTACTTCGAGAGCTTACCTTAAATTTGGTGCTCTCAGAGTGTGTCCAGTACTACCAGCAAATGATAGGCACGCTCCTCATCAGTAGTCGAGTAGATCATAATGTCGTCGATGAAGACCACTATAAAGCGATCAAGGTATGGATGAAATATCCTATTCATGTGTCCCATGAACACTGTTAGAGCTTTGATCATTCCAAATGGCATAACCAAGAACTCATAATGGCCATACCGACATCTGAAGGTCGTCTTCTACACTTCCTTGCCTCACACTCTGAGCTGGTGATAACATGATCTAAGGTCTATCTTCAAGAACCACCATGCTCCCTTCTGCTGATCAAAGAGGTCATCAATCCTCGGGAGTGGATACTTGTTCTTCACAGTCACCTGGTTCAAGCGTCGATAGTCTACACAATGCCTCAAGCTCCCATCCACCTTCTTGGTGAACAGAATTGGGGCTGCCCAAGGAGAAACACTGAGTCAGATAAATCCCTTCTCATGTAAGTCCCCCAGCTATACTTGTAGCTCACGAAGCTCCACGGGAGCCATCCGATAAGCTAGTGTAGATATCGGTACCATCCCGGGGTACAATTCAATGTAAAATTCCACCTCTATGTGAGGAGGTAGACCTAGGACATCATTAGGGAAAACATTCGTGTACTGGTCCACCACAACAGGATAGCTCGAACTCTCCACATAAACAGCTCCGAGGGTAAGGCTACCCAACTGATGAGTGATCGGCTGCACTCTCTTTTAGGTAAGTCCATCCTACGTTGCAAATGATCCCTTCTCACTGGTGAAGGTAAACCTGGTCCCATCCGTGTGGAAACACCGCACTTTTCACCTAATACAGTAAATCTGAGCATGGACTATAGATAAACAGTCCACAACCAAAATGACATCGTAAGGCATCGACGCTGCTATTATGAGATCGTAGCTGAATCTCTCACCTCCTAGAGTAATCTCACATTTCCAGAACTAGTGCATAGTCGTCGAATCCGCTCTCGTAGGAATCTCTAGCTGTAAGGATCAAGCCAACGGCTCCATCAGAATATCCAAGCTCTAAACGAGGTCAGTGAAAATAAAAGAATGACTGGAACCTGTGTCTATAAGTACTGCAGCTATGGTGGTGTAGACAAAGATCCTACCTCGAATCATCTTTGGAGTGCCATGATCATAAGCCTCAACTGCCTGGAGATGAGCTCTCCCCTATCCACATGCTCCCTGCAGTCAGGGTGGACCTCATGGTGGTGGTGGTAGTAACATCTCGAATCATCTCCAACCGCTAGCTACACGTCTATCTCCTCTTCCATGTCTGCCTTGTCTCTACGGACATCCCCGGTTCAATCTATGTCTCTTTCTGGGTGGTCCTTTGATCGTCTGCTGATCATTTGAACGGTGGGTCAGATAGTCACGAGCCATGTGACCCTGCCCGCCGCATGCGTAACACTGCCTGCTCCTGACATGATAGACTGTGCTTCGGGTTCCCAGCACAACCTATCCTGATTCATGCAGTCTTCCCCCTGTAGTTCTGATCCTCTTGGACCTCTACAACATCTATCTTCTTCCTGATTCATAAGACTTTTCTATATGTCGACTGGTGGAGGGTCTCTCTACTGGTGACTGCTCATTAATGAAACACTCCACCAAGAGGGCTCTATATATCACCCCTACCTACGTCAGGATGTTGAGTGAGATCATCAAAGCCCTGATCTCCTACCTGAGCCTCTGATCGAAGGTCTAAACCCTAAAGAATGGGTCTTGAACTATATCGGTATAGTAGTGTGAGAGGTCAGTGAACCTCGCTGAGTACTGAGCCACAATCACGTTTCCCTACTGCAGATGAAGTAGCTCTTGAATGTGGATTGCACAAAGAGTCTTTGTAACAAACTTTGCCCGAAACGGGCACTCGAAGTCTACCCAGAGAAGCATCACCTCATCATGAACATGGAGCATCAAGCTCCACCATCTTCCTTCTACTTCCTGTAGAAGGCATGCAGCAAGGATCGCCATGAAATCAGCTGGTGTCCCAACTAATCGAAAAACTCTCCCCATGTCCTCCAGCCAATCCTCAGCTATCCGCAGGTCCATCTCTCCACTGATCCTGGGTGGTCTCTAGTGCTGGAACTCATGAAACATGCTCAAGCGGCATGCACCATCTACTACTGGGGCTAGTGGAATCGGTGGCCCAACGGGGAGTGGCACCGCTGGTGCCTCCGCTGACGCCTCTACTAGAAAAGGGCCCTAAACCGAGGCCTCATCATTCAGCGGGCTATTAGTGCATACAACTCTCGAAAATCTAGCTGGCTATATCCATTGAGGCATCCTAAAAAGAAATAGGTGCTCTTCAATAAAACGTTATACCCAGTGAGTTGAATGTTTTACCTGGTGAGCTGAGTCAAAAGATCACAAAGAAGACTTTTGAGAACACACATGCTGTTAGTGTTTTCGTGCACTGAGTCAGAAATCAGAATTCAGGGTCTTGGTGTATGGATACATCGGCCGCCACACCAACATTTGACTCCCTAAACTGAAAACCATACACACTACACTTAACACTATTTATTCATAGAAAAGATCAAAGTCCTAGTGCTATGGTAGTACTGACTCCTATGATACTAATTTGTCATGACCCATCCCACATGGCCCATTCCATGACTAACCCAAGCCCGCCTTCCATAGGCCAGGGGCTGGAGACTTGTACCAAAGGTGTAATTCTCTAAATCTGGGAAGGTATTGCCATTATAATCTATAAACACTCACACAAGAATGCACATAGCTGAATGAAACACCAAGTAAATTGTATAAAAAAAGAGTGTTGAAAGTAAAAGGGGCCAGAATACAAGCCCAAATGGAAAGTACAAGTACAACTGTAATACAGTACAACTGAAGAAAATGGAAAGTCAGCGGTTGGGTCATCCTACGAGGTTCTTACCTGAAGGGCATGTACAGATCGACTCCTCAACACTCCTCGTTCGTTCGTCTCCTCCGTGTATCGACTCGTCGTAAGGTCCACCTCCAGGTATCATCCAGTCCTAGTACTCTTGGCCTCATTCAACGTTGTTCGTCGTCTATATCCAACACAACAAGGTGTGGGCATAGCCCATGCAGGGGTGAGTATAATGATACTCTGTAGGGACCCCGAGACCCTCTAGTTCTCACAAAATCCAACAAGGATAAAACAAAAAGTATGAAATAAACATATAACCTTAATTAGTTATATTCCCATATATATACCTAAGTTATCAAGAAATCTATCTCGATCATGAGGAAAACACAAAGGTTCCAACTCAGCTCAAACCCAGATTTATTCTAGGGGTAGTATCAAGAAACATTCTGAACACAACATCAAACACCTCGGCTGCTGGAGAACTCCTCTTCTATAAAGTAAAATGGGCCTGTTGCATCACACAGAGGAACTTCCCACTAACCTTGGACTGCTTAGGTACTCCTCTTATCATGTATCGTGGGTCTGCCGCGTCACAAAGAGGTGCTCCCCATAGTGGGTCTGCCGCGTCACACAGAGGCACTCCCCCTCAAGGTCAACTGAGGTACTCCTCCTATCGAGTACCGTGGATTTTCTACGTCACTAAGGTTCTCCACACTGTGGGTCTGTCGTGTCACCAAGGCTCTCTCCACTGGTCCTGTCGAGTCACTCTGAGTCAAACAGTCAGCAGTTATCAAGTATCAGCCATCCACAAGGTCTCAGAACTATGCTCCCTCGTCTTCGGTAGGATCCACTCCAAAAGCTACTGGTTGATACTCCAAATACCACAAAGTATCACGAAGAAGTATCTCAAAGGTCTGCCTCGTCATAGGGGTTTCAACGTAATAGACGACACGTCAATCAGACGCCCGATCTTTGATTTATTATCCTTTTAGTCCTAGGGGCCTGTTTGGATTCATGCTCGATCCAACATAACTATTCCCCGTATTAATCTGAAACATAGTGGGGTAACAATCAAAGGAACCGTCTCAATCTAAGATTTCTAGTTCCGCTAATGGTTCATCAAACAGATGTTCAATGCCAAAGTTATGGCCAAAAGAAACTAACCTGGTCGTAGTGGGCCTGGGTCCGATCTGACCCGGTCGGACCGACCCAGCCCGACCCAGCCCAACCTGTTGGGTCTGGCTAGGCTCACAGTGTGGCTCGTACCATTGGGTCCAGCATGGCCCACGAGGACCGCGAGGGTGATGCAAGGGCGGCTCATCCGAGGGCCACCGCGAGGGCACGAACCGACCACAGGGTGCAGACCGGTCGTGGGGCGCAGATCGGCCGTGATGGTGTCGCCTAGCCACGGGGGTGGTGGATTGGCTGCTAGGGTTCTAACTAGTTACAAGGGCGTGGTCCTCGCACAAGGGCGGAAGACTGGATGCGTGGGTGCAGACCGACCATGAGGTGGTTGTCCAGCGGTGGCGGCTCGGCATGACGGACGATGGAAGCATGATGACTCGGCTTAGTGGACGGTGGCAGGGCGATGGCTCGTCTCAGCCAGAACAGTGGCGGCACAAGGACTTGGCTTGGCCTAGACAGCAGCGCGGCTCAGTGGACGACGACACAGCTTGGATAACGACAATGCGTCTCGTCTCGGATGGTGGCGTGGCTCGGTGGATGAAAATGCGACACAGTGAGGCAGCGGGTCGTTAGGGGCGGCGTGGCATGGCCTCCGGTTTCTTGGCCGGTCATGCGGCCGATTCGACCGAGAGAGCGAAGTTCCACGGGGCGACGCGGGTCGCGGAGGCCGCGGGTGGCGGCACCATTTGCGTCGTCGCCTTCCTCCATTTTGAAGAACACATCAAAGAAGAACAGTGGAGGGGTCGGGCCATGTTCGTTTGGACCGCACCCTCTATATTTATAGTGGAAGCAAGCGGTTCACAAAGAAAGAAGCATGAACGTGTAAGGAGGATATTTTAAAACATCATTTCCCACAACCCACTTCAATCTCTCTTCCCGATCCCACAAAAGAATTAGAAGGGGTGAATTGGAAAGTGATAATCAAATAAAAATAAACCCCTACCTTGTTCGCTTGATGACGTTGGCACAAAAAGGTAGTATGGTCGTCAATTCGCTGTATATGAGGACGTCCCACATCGGAAGAATTCCCGAGGAAGAAGTTCGAAGGAGGTCGGTGTTCTTCATTGGAGAAACATTCTTCATTGGGAGGTGAAGTTCCTCGTTGGACATATTTCTCCCCAGTTCTCCCCAATCCTCCTTTGCCGACAAATGAATAGCCATCCAAATAAATTATGTTTAACTATTTATACCATGGGTTGGAACACTTAATGTGGAGGAAGCACAAGAGGCTCCTCCACATTAATAGGGGGGGGGGGGGTTGAGACGTTTTCCTACATTTATGAGGGAGTTGAGATTTTTCTCCCAATTAAAGGGGGGTTTAAAGGGGGTTTAATCCCTGGTGGTCCCCACCACCATAACCTCTCATGGGAGGTTAGGCTCAGGTGGTCCCCACCACCATAACCTCTAATGGGAGGTTAAGGTCCAGTGGTCCCCACCACCAACTTCCACAAGGAGGTCGGTTACAACAAAATAAAATAAAATGAGTGTTTATTTTATTTCATTATTTCCACAAAAAAACCAAAAAAATCTAACTTTCACCCTCAACCAACTACCGGCGAGGTGAAAGTATTCTTAAGTGAATACCAGTGTTGTGAGTTCAACGGTGCCATTAGATTTCAATTCTGAGCACCAGTTCAAATGTTAGAAAATTTCGCTCGCACGTTTACTGAATGTATCCAAAAAAGTTCAGAAATTCATTCCAGGCACTCCGGGCCATGGAATCATGCACCATCAATTTTCACGGACTCATAAAATTCCCATTTAATTAAAACAAATTACATGGAAATGATGTGTCTTTAAAATTTGTGTGTAGACCACACTCAATGGTTTGATCCTGAAAGAACTGATCATGAACCACATCCATCATATACCAAGGGAGGTTAGTGAACCCCGATGTATACTTATCCATAATCATACTATCGTAATGAAGTTATTAAATATATTATATTCACAAAATCTCAAAATTTCTTCACAAAACTCATCTCTAAAAAGGAACTCGATCACTAAACATTCATAATTCACCTCATCGTATGACTAGGTCACTAAGCCCCACCATTGTCCTGTAGAGTCATGGAGAAGGATCACTTCTTGTACTATGATGTGTCAGGAAAGTGTCCTAATTAGATAAAATACTCATGTCACCACCTCAATCAAGTCATCATCCACATGAGAGTTAGGCTCAACATAGAGCCTGAGGGGTCCCTATCACTAAAAATCCTGAAATACACTCATCCTCCACACCTCATCCACTAGTACTGATGGTACCATCTGCTTTTTGATAGGTGGTGGTAATATTGGTGCACCACATAGAGGTAACACCTCCTAAACATGTACTTGTATGAAATCCTCATCACTTAGGGGATCATCCTGATGATCATACTACTGGAACCTAGAAAGAAAACAACATAGATGTTTATTGAGATAGAATGATGTACCATGATCAATGAGTATATCTAAAGATATGAATCAAGAAGGACTAGTAAACTGCAATTAATTCCTCTCTGATGCATTTACTAATGTTTTTCCATGAAACCAGTTATTACATGAACCAATTCAATAATCAGGGGTTCCGTGTCTTGGTGAATGGATATAGAAGTTGTCAAACCAACACTAGAGTCCCTATCCTTATAGATGAACTATAAAAATTTAACATTGTTTCTATAAAACCCATACCAATATCATAGACTACAGTACGAAGGTAGAACATGCACCATTGATACCACTATATCACGAGTCACATCAACAGTGCCTGATCCATGATTACCCCATGCCCACCTCCAATTGGCCAAGTGATGGTGACTAGTACTGAGTTGTTATATCACTTACATGGAAGGAATTAGCCTAATGTACATGTACAAATTCACACATCTCCAATACCATAAAATTATGAAATGTTAAACAACCAATAACCATGTATACATATATCTAAAATCCCAACATTATCGTACGATAACAATTTATTGAAAAAAGGGATCAAATAAAATCCCACAAAAAGAAACTGAAAACAATTAAAACTGGTAATGTAGGAGAGGATAAATATAAATGAAACCATCGAAACACACCTTTGTTTGTATACCTAATTAAGATCCTCATAGTCATGGTCCCTCTAGGACTCCAAAAAAATTACAGTCATCTGTATAAGACACAACATGTGTGAAAAAATCCCATGCAATGGTGAGTATAAAAATGCTCAGTAGGATACCCAAAAATTAGGATCATATTGCATCAAGAATAATATTTGGCTCACCACATGTATATTTAAATGAAATATATAATAAGAACATCTAGGTATTCCCCTAATTGATATAAAATCTCAAGTTATATCACAACCATAAATCAATCCATGGATTCCTACTTAACGTTTGCATATAACACCCATCTAGGAGAAAACACACCAAATGTAAAATAAAATTGATGGCTTCCATCTGAGACTTCATGCTCATCAGGTCTCACCATAATAAGTACATGCTGGATGATTGAAGAGATCGATACACAAATTGATATCAAACCAATTTCCATAGGGTAAATCCAACTAACATAATCTATACTAACTTACCAATTAGGGGACCAACACCCATTTAGTATTGGTAACAATGTTACCAAGAACCCCACATACGTAAAATAATGAAATAGGATCTCATCCTAACCTCTATGATAGATTCATATGACCATATATGTAACTAATACCTTATAGAGGATCAAAATCATTTATACAAAACAAAATACAAAACTAAACACTCAAATGGATTGATCAAGGGAACACACCCTAAATAAACCAATCAATTATAAAGATATAAAGGGCTCCAAGACTTCTCGGAAGGAGAACACAATGTGTAATGTAAGTACAAAATGTGTCCTTCTGAAACTGGGTCATCCCATTCCCATGTCCAGATGTATGTGTCAGTGTATGAGTACCCAGCATGTCCATTCACATGTATACCCTTTCTCTATTTATGTATTATCCGAGGTACATTCTGAACCATTAGGTAAGGGCACCACGATGTGTGATACTTTCCTTCTCTGTAGAGACCCTAGTGCCACATAGGGGGTCCTAGATGGTGCATGATCCCGGATGACACATCATGTAACCTATAATTTATTATAATTTGAAATATCTTTAATACATTTTCATCCACACCACCATTTCTGATATAACATTGAATCACACTGTTAATAAAGGAAATTGTTCTGGCCGAGTTTTTCCATTTCCAGTCACTAGAATCCGGCCACCAAATCTCATTGTAAGATCCTCTGTCGCAACTACCGATAGTCTTACATCTACAACCATATAAAGAAATATGATATAGTTATAATCCTTCATCACATCCCAATCTTATCATCAATCCCATCTCTAATCTTTTATATCAGTCCATTTTTTCAAGAAACACGTGCATAATGATTGATTCATCAGTATTTTTTCAAATTAATGGTAAAATGAAACACTAGTGATGATCACATAAAAACAAGTGGTATAAAACCATGAAATAAAAATAAGAATGATCCTATAATATTTTCACATTGGAATCAATACATTTCTATTAGAACAATGGATATAGATCCAAATAATAACAAGCGATTTCTCACAAATCTCCAAAAGTAAACCTGCTCCCTTAATACAATCAATATTTGAATAAATATATTAGTTGATTGATCTTTTTTCATAATTGGATAAGAAATCAGGGATAAATCTACATAAAAAATATCATACATGGAGTTTTTATCAATCACTGATGAATAACTCTCCTGCGTTTCCATCGTTGGTGAGATTCACGAAAAACGATGGCACAATGATCCTCAATCTCGATCTGATCTAATGTAATTTTCCAAGATCTCCTTAAATATTCATCTCTATTGGAGCCTATCAATTTATAAGGTTTTTTGGATAACCCTAAAATTTCACCATAGAATTTTTTTTACTAGGAAATGTTAGGTTTAGGCTTTTAATCAAATAATTAAATAAATACAATTAAATTTATTTAATTACTTCCCCACAAAGGATCTCGATCCTAAAACCTGACACCATCATAGATTATCACACACCTAGGGTATAACCCATGTTTTGAATTCCATAAAGGCTATATATTTCCAATTCAATATTGCCTTTAATAGTTATTTTACTTTTTAAAGAAAAGTTCATGCCCATGTAATTAATATATTTAATATATTTCAAGCATTAATTTCATTCTTACCAGACCACATAATCAAGTGGTGTCTCAATGCATGGCCTCCCAAATATTTCTAGACATATTCAAAGACATTACATGTCCAAAATAGATAATTGAAAAACATTTCATCCATGTGTATACTCAAGAATTCAAAAATAACTATTTATTATGTTTAATCAAATGTGTTCTCAAAAAGAGGAACTATCTCAATTCATACTCAAACCAGATGATGATCAACTACCATAAAATTAAATATTATAACATATATATGCATACTATTTAAAAAATTAAATGTATCATATTCAAAAATAAATCATATAAAGAGTAATTGAATTTTAAAAAAATTTGATTCTAAGATATATTTGTATTTATTGAAATTTATAATTTAATATTAATTTTTTTATTTATTTTCAAATCAATTAAATCATTATGATCATATATAAAAGGAAATCTATATTTGGTCCACAACTCTTTCTAATGACAATTATATCATTCTCTAAAAGATAATAAATATATAAATTCAATTATAAGAATTATCTCTCTAAAATAACATATGAAATATAATTATTTAACTTATTAAATAAATCTTAACATGGATATTGATAACGTGATTCTAAAAAATGATGTATGTTTTAGGCAGTTCATCAATAGAAGGTAGAAAAATACATTTTCTTATTTTCTAAAAATTATATTCAATATAAATTATGGGATAATCCTAATCATTTAATAGATAATTTAACTCTTTACAATGAAAAAATGGTTAGAGAACTCATCAATGTACTTCACTACATGAAGGAATGTGAAAATATATGCACTATGTTCTCCAACTTGGGGAATAAGTTTAATTTCATCCTCAACAACTTCTATAGTTCAGTCCATGTTCTATTATGGGTATAAAATTTTAAAATATGAAATTTCCTTATGATGATGAATATTAAATTAAACAAGGATTAATACTTATAATTATTATTTTTCATTTCAAATCTAATTATAAATATGGAAAATGCTAACCTCAAAACTCAATGAGTATTCCTTAGGGTGTATACTCTTCTCTTTCAAAAAAAATATAGACATGAAAAAATCTTGGTAAAAGAAATTTGAATCAATTATTATCCTATAATAATTATGAAATTATATACATTAAAATTTATTTGGTTTTATATCATGTTAATCCATGAATTATATTTGAAGCAATGTATTCAAGATAATAGAATTTTTTTCAACTTAAAATATTCAAAATTAAAAATATTGTCATATTGAATGAATAAACCATTGAGAAGATGAATCTATGGTTTTATTTCACTAAAAGTGTTTTATATATTTTTTAAATACAAATTAAAGTGTAACTTGGGATACCCAATCACACTTCCCTATAATATATTAAAACATGAAAGAGTAAGGTGATTACATGAGGTGTAATGATTTTTCACCAATAAAAAATTAACTAAAAAAGATACTGATAATATGAAAACTAACCCAAAGAAAATATATCATCGCAATTTTTTGCGTAAAAAAATATCATCGCCAAAATAGTCTATTCTGTGGTATCATATGTTGACCATTTCACTTTTGGATGCATATACCAAATCCCATTTTCAGGCCAAAACACACTATGAAACAAAAAAAATTAAATGCAGATCCTATAGCTAAAAAAGTCCATGAAGGACACACAAAGAATCAATAGAGCAGGAATATCCTGATTAGAAACCTATTTCACTATAATCAACTACTAGAAACAATAGGTGCACAGTAAGAAATGAAGAAGTGAAAAGCTCATTGAATAAAACTAACATTCATTAATAAAACTTCCCAACTCCACTTAAATAATAGACCTTTTTAGACAATAGTATTGGTTCATAACTACCTCAAAACAAAATAACGCTTCCTAAAAAACATAGTGGAAGGGGTCATGTTTTATTCAAAGAAAAACCTTCTTTATCATTAAAGATCCCTAATATTTGGGGGTTTTGATTCTATAAAAAAACTAATGGAAATGATTCTGAAATAATGATTTCACCAATTCTCAATCATGAAAATAATTCCAAAATTCACTCCATAAATCCAGAAAGTTCTAAGGCTTAGAAAATCAGAGAGTAAACATGTTTTTTAGAAAACAAATGAAGAAGTAAACCTTAGTCACCAAAGAGAGAAAATTAAAATCCATACATTCAAGGATCCAATTAAGAATCTTACTCAAATAAAGAAAAAATGGAGTGTATCAGAGGGGAAAGAAACAAAAATAGAGCATCAAGTAGTAAAAAAGAAAAAAAATTATTATTACCAAGGAATGTAACTGAAGTTAAAACCATGAATTCTTTTTCATTTTTTCACTATCCTGATAAACATATGTTTTTTGATTTGAAGGTAAGGCTCCATATTAATATTACCATTCTATGATTTTTTAAATACAATTACATCTTTCTCACCCATCCACAAATCAATTTCCTCCCCCAAATCCTCCTCAAATAGATATGCATCTATGAATATTTTTTTTATTTCTTTATCATCTTCTACCTCTCATAAACAGAGTATGTAGTGGGATGTCCAACAACTACCAATTATGATGATAAATAATTTTTTTTCATTTCTAGAGGCTTGTAATGTTATTGAAATGATTATTGTCTTAGGGTTATATTAGTATCTCTATTTCCTAGTTTTCCTAGGATTTAGGGTAATGTATCCACCATCATCCACCATTGGGTTTTCACCCTTCTTAGAGCTTGAATTTAAATAGGCTTATTTAAGCTGATTAGATTGATCATAAGCTTCACCTAAGGATTCACTAGAATCGGGGTGGGTTCAATGATCCTCTCCTCATAGCGTGTGATCCAAACCATGGTTTTCAGAGGTAGTTTTAGAATTTCTAATATTATATTTACCCTTATTGAATATCTGATCATTATGGACAACATTTGAAAAACTAAAGAGATCCCTATAAGGTACATAAAGCAATTTATGCACACTTTTTTAACCCAAATGATATTTTATGGATAGGGGGTATACAACATAAGGTTTAATCCCACATTACATTGAATAGTGACCAATTTTAAATCATTTTCTAGAGTATTCAAGTAAATTATCAATGAAAACATCTTGCAGAAAACCAGAGTCCCCATTTTGAATCCATATGTGTGGAGGTATATGTTGAGATATTTCAATTTTAACATATACTTGAGTGACAGATGGTTGAAGTATAGTCCTAGTCATGACATCAATTTTTATGGGATGTCCAAATATGGTTCTTATTAAAAATAGGGGATCCTATTTAAAAAGGTGGAGAGGTAGTATAGGAAATCCTAACCAAATAAGTATTATGGGATACTCAAAATAAATGTTTAAATTTAGAGAACACTTTAGAACATTCTTGGAATGACCACTAAAAGACCACAGTCTTCTCAGCCAAAGCCGATTATAGTTTCTTTCAATATAAAATTAAAAAATCACATATGAAGAGTTCAACAAGCCAACATATAATTGAACAAATCCAATCACTTATAAGGTATTTCATAGGAAATAGAGAGAGGTCACATGCTTAGAAAACTTACCAACAAGCACAATAAAAATGTTAGAGGAACGAAAAAGTACCTCTTCATTCAAAAAGGGAATCACTCATAGATCCTTATATCTGATTTTTTTTTTGGTTCAATGCACCTCACCGAATTTGAATAATAATTAACAAAAAAGATTTTATTACCTACAGTAAAAAATTACAAAAATAACGGAAGATTTTTAGTAGAGTTTCTTTATTTCTCACTCGAGGGAGAAATCTCCCATGTGTCTCTCATCCTTCCCAAATTTTTGAAGAAAATTAAATCTGATATCAATGAACGAAACTATGGTCTATCTATTAGTATACATTAAGGTTATTTTCTTCTTCACACCATCATAGTGTTTTATGGAACAACGTATGGATATAAACAAATATGATCTCTCATAGATTATATCATATTTCACTGATGATTATTCAATGTATATAAAATCGAACATTGTGGATATATTTGAAGAGGAGAATATTACAGATATTTTTAGTATGCCTTTTACAAATCCTACTCTAGATTTTATTTTTGAGGAATTTGAAATATGATTGAAATGAATGTTAGATGTTATAGATGTATTCTAGAATATGATGAAGATAAAACCATTTAAACTTTCTAGGGTAATTTTTTATGAATAATTTTTTTTGGTTTTATTCACCAACCACCCCTAACATGTATTTTGTTTTATAAAAATGGTAGTTGTATATTGAGATACTAAGAAAGAGTATACAATGAATAGTATATAAGGAATAAGATAAAATGAACATATAATTAATTGTAACATACTCTAGTTGGAAGATATTAAAAAAATAGAGGTACCACTTTAAGGTTATGAGGACATATATAGGACTCACTTAATGAGATACAACTCCTTTAAGAGGACTAACTTCACCAATTAATTCATATCTTATAAGAGTTCTGTGTCCTCCTGTAATAATTATTTTCATTATGATTACAAATCTTCTATAAATTAATGAAGAGGAATAAAATTTTTGAACTCACTAACAAATTATTTTCCAATACCTCATCTGAGAAAGTTAAAAATCACAAAACATATTTCATAAATATTTTAAATATTGAGAAGTAATAAAATCATCAAGAGGTGAATCATGAAGAAAATAAATTCACTATTTCTTAGTTAGAAAGTTTATTTTTATCCTCATCTGGATGAAAAATTTTATTAGGAATGATTACTTTTAATACATATTAAAATCATTTACATGTTGTTTATCTACCATAATATATGGTTCAAGAACCTTCAACATATCAATTCACATTCCCTCCACCTTCTTCTTATTATACCACTCTATCTTCTAGAAAATTATATGACTATACTGATAAAAAAATAATTATTATTTTTATATATGAGGAGATTTTGAAGTTTATGAATTAGAATAAAATCCAAGGGAATGAAAAGAAATAGTGCCCCTAAATTTTTTTATAATAAAATATTTATCAATTATTTTTTAATGGGTCCTTTCTACATCACCCAATTACTGTTATTAAATTTATAAATATATTTTTAATTTATTTATATTTTGATAAATTTTAAAAAATAATAATATATTTTACATGTGTAAATAAGTTTTTTTTTATTTTTCACTAATTTTATATAAAAATATCATTATGGATATAGTTTATAGAATATTTCTTCATATCTTTTATGTGTATTTTGATCTAATTTCGTAGAAAAAAATTCCATAAAATTTTTATTAAGATTCATAAACTAAATATTTCATAATTGGATAATTAAAATTTCTCACATAATTATTCACTTATTTTCAAAATAATTTTATCATGTTTATATAGATCTATTTTTTTTATTTTTATTTCTATTTTTATCTATTCTGGTTAAAAAATTTATATTCATTTGTTTTAAACTTTTCACAGACCTTTTATCATCATTATGGTATATAGAATGATTATTACAGTGGGTAAATGATGTTTTGGTTGAATTAGAAGATACATATAGTTCATAATTATTTCTTACACAACATTAGATGATATTTGTGAAAAAATATAGATGAATATAACTGAGAACATATAATAATGGTTAAAAAATATTGCACAATATTTACGGAATACTAGGATTATTTTTATAGAACACTAGAATGATTTTTATGAAATATAATTTATAGAGGATTTAAAATTATTCATACATACAAATATTGAATACATCGAATTCCAAAATTATGGTTACACAGAATGATTCTTACACACATTAATGCATACATACTATCATAGCTACGTAAAAACCAGGAATACATTCAAATAAAAAATGATTCTTTTTTAAGAAATACCAATTTCTTATTAAATTATAATTTATTTAGGTTTTTCTGTAATTATTTATTTCATGTTTTTCACCATTTTTATGTCATCTATTTTCATTTTTTTCTTCATTTCATAAAATTTTTAACATTTATTATGATGTTATGAAATTATATTAAGTTCTTTTTTATAACAATTTAAATAAAAAACATTAGAAGAGATGAACATATATACATTCATGTTGTAATCCTGGAATGTAATGAGTTTCAATTTTAAATATTTAAAATTTGAAGTGCCTTCCAATAATGTTTTATGGTAATCTTATGAGAACATTAATATTGATTATTATAGATAAATTACTGATGTGTTTAATGTTGTAATGATTTTTTTACATCTTATTAGTCTCTATATAAATTTTAAAAATAACCATTTTTATTAATTTTTTATGTTAAAAAAATGGATAAGACACATGATCCAATATATAGGAAATCTATACTTAACAAAATTTAAGCTGTTTATTGTATTTTTCATGGGAATGGTGTATTCAGAAAGATGAAATATAGTAGCTAATATTTTAAAAATTGATAAACTAGAATAATATCAATATGAGGAATTTGACTAAAATATTGAAAAAGTATAATATATAAATGTGTTGATGATTCATTAGAATTACATTATTCGATTATTGGAATCATTGGTATTTGTAATGAATAATATCATCATCAAGATCTCATGCTATAAAAGTGAAAAAACTCTATCAAAATTCATGGATTAATTTTCCATCTATTTTTTGTGGTTCTAAAATATTTTTATCTTCTCTATATACAATATTTGTGGTTTATTTTTCTACCTAAAAATTCAAGACCACAATTTTAGTGTTTTTATACCCTATATGAAATGTGCATTAGGTTGTGCTATACCTAGTAAAAGAAAGGGGAATTTAGTTGTGTCTTGTTCCTGATAATGACATGGTTGGTTATTTCACCCCATAATAATGAAGGTTTTGTATTATTCATCCAATTGAGAAAAACAAAGGATTTAGTTGGTGCGTTTAGGTGTTGAAAAAGGAGTTCTTAGAGGTTTTTATTCCTTTCAAATGTCAGGTCACTATATTAGCAGGTACAATACTCTCATGTTTAGTGTGTGAAGAGAAGATATATGATATAAATGATTTAAATATGATAAAAACATTTATTTTAATATTTTAATTCTATTATTTATTTAATAAACTATGTTACTTATATTTTTTTAAATAATTCAATTCACCCCCTTATAAAAAAGTCAACTATATTACATCTGGGACTAAACAATTTGTATCAGATCTTGGACTACGAAATTAGTAGTTTTTATGTGGTATAAAAAAATATTTTTTTCACTTATATATTATGTCTATTATTCAAAGGAAATGATCTATTCGAGATGTTAGGAGTAGGATATATTGATATATTTTCTCTATAATGAAATCCTTATTTGATAGTAATTATTATACACATTACCATGTTCAAAAATAATTATATAAGAAATTGATAATTTTTACCATTGAATTTCAAGTGTAAAAACATATAAAATCCCTGAGGATGATCTTTATACTCTTACTAGTGTTAATGAATTGAAATATTAACTTTATTATAATACCATTAATATATATATTATTATTTTGTTGATAATAATGTATTAATCCAAACTTCAACATGTGAAATGGAACATGACATACGATGAATATAAAAAACAAATAATTATAGTCCTCATTAGTTGATTAGAATTAATATTGGAAGTAGTTGTATAAAATATTATGATTTTCTATTTGTTGATAGTATACCAATATATGAAATGCCTTATAGATGTAATGTCATTATAAATTTTATGAATATATTAGGTGAATATCCATATAATATTATATGAATTGAAAGAATTTTAAGATCCATCCCCAATAAAATTATAGATTAAGGAAGTATAAAAAGATGAAATTATGAATTTTATGGAATATATAATTATTGAGATAATTGGTTTTTATTGTAATAACAATTAAAATTGAAAAATACTGAAGACTAATAATTTGGTTATTGAAAAAAGAGTTCATATGAAATCCAAATTGAATGTTACTTGAAAATACTTGAATTATGAGTTATTTTAAAATGAATTTAAAGAAGATATTCATTTTTTCAAATAAGAATAAAATATAATGATGCATAATCAAGGATTAAAAAAATATATTATTTCTGTTGATCAAATTTTGAGAACTAAAAAGTTAATTTCTTATCTAATGAGCTTTTTGAAGTAATATTCTATGAGTGAAGAAGAATTTGGCACAATAAACCAAATTTCCTGATACAAAAATAAAATAAGAATATAATTAACATAAAGAAAAATAGTTGACATGATTTTGGCTGGAGTCATACTAAACACTCAGAATCTTGTGAATATATAAATTAAAAAACAACAAATCCTTGCTAAATAAAACCTTTGAATCTGGAAAGTGATTTAAAAAAATCCACTAATTCAAATTTTAAGAAACATAAAATATGTCAATTTAATGATGAAATAAAAATGTTACACAATGATTTTTCTAAAATATTATAAATGAACTAGGAAATAAATAAATAAATATTATATTTACAAAATAGCAAATCAATATTTATTAAATATTATTCTCACATTATATTCTCTCGAATTATTTGAGATGGAATAAATGTGATTAAGAAAACATAAATAATTATTAAACAAAATTTGGGAATAATATTTATCCAACATTTTAAATAATAAATAGTGATATTATAATTTAACTGGGATTCTGGTTACACTTTGCATTTGACCCTTTAGGCCTCTTTCTCAGCAGCATTAGGAGAAGAAGCCTAAAGTCAAAGGTTAGTATATAAAAACATGCTAACACTCCCATAAAGATATAATTTAATGCCTTAATGACATAATACCTCATATGGATGCTTACTATGTAATATAATCCCTTTATCATGATATCTCAAATCAAATAGGTTGCATGTTAGTGCCATCAACCTATGTGCTCGATTTTTGTTTCTTTGACTTCCTAGAAATTGAACATACCTATAGACCACCATAGACATTGATTTATTTAGGATATATAATTACCATAAAATGGATTGATATATTAACTAGAATTAAAGAATATAAGGGACAAATCCTTTCTCTCAATAGTCTTTAATGCAGTATTACTCATGATTCAACCAATGTATCCTACCTCATCATGAACATTTTCTATCACTATTTTAATTAATACATAAAAGTACGCAACTAATAATAAAAATTAATAATAATCATAAAGTTTAAGGATTGGTACACACATCCACAAATAGGAATATACAATGACTCAAATAAAGTTGGATTTTCTACTGGATAGTCTTATTCTCACAATATCTTACTGGGGATTACCAAGGGAGTAAACCATGAGAAAATTCCTCAATTTCCTATGAGTCTAGACCCTTAATATCATGTATTATCTTTCTCCCTCAAAAGATATCATCCGGATATAGAACATATATTTAAGAATATTGTCATTGTAGTTTTGGTTTCTCATCATAGTGGGGATCTGATATAACATTTTATTGTGACAGATACTCTTAGTAAATTATCACATAATATGTTACATATTAAAAATATAATGATGTGACAACATGTTTATAAATATTCAAAACTATGAACAAAAGTTATCATAAAGTACAAAGAAGTTGGTTCTAGGGAACCAACTCCAACAGCCTCTTACTTTCATTAGAGTCAACTGCTAACAACCTTCAGTATGCGAGCTCTCAAATGATACTCATTCTTCTATTAAGATAGGCCTTTATTCAAGGAGTATTAAAATTTTATTTTTTGGGTACTCTACTTACACTAAATTCACCCCTTTGATAAAAATCATTCAAGAGGTGATACTTCCAGAGTATATGCTTTATCCATTGGTGTAACGATGGCTCTTTTGAAAGATCAACGATTGCAGTATTATCACCATACAACATGATATGGTATTTACTACTACATACACCATTAATATCCTGAACAAAATCCAAATCCAAATTGATTCCTTGGATTCATGAGGAGATTCTATATAATTAGACTCTATTGTAGAATCTGTGACAACTAGCTTATTTGAACTCTTCCAGCTCACAGAACATCCATTGAGACAAAAGACATATCCTGATTGCGACTTTAGATCATTTTCATTTGTCTTAAAACTAGCTTCATTATAACCCCTTATTACCATCCTTTCATATCCTCCATGCACCCGGAACATATCCTTAGTTTTTTTTAAATACTTAAGGATAACCTTAATAACAGGACAATGTTATTCTCCCGGATCAACATGATATATGTCTACCATGATCAATGAATATGTAACACCAAGTCAATTATGTAACATGGAATACATGATTGATCATATCACTAAAGAGTATGGGATATTACCCATTATCTCTTTCTCATGTTCTGTTATAGGACACATTTTCTTAGAAAGATGTAAACCATGTACCATTAGAACCAATCCTCTCTTGGATTGATCCATACTAAATCCATTTTTTATTTGGTCAATGTATATACTTTTATGTTGTCCAATAAGCCACTTGAATATATCATGATTGATATTGATCCCTAGAATATATGATACTTTAACTAAGTCCTTCATGAAGATACACTTGTTTAACTAGTACTTAACAGACTGTAAGACTGGTATGTCATTTCCAATATGTAATATGTCATCATCATATAATACTAGTAAAATGACCACATTCCCACTAAACCTCTTGTATACACATTGGTCACATTCATTCTTAATGAAAGGAAATTCTTTTATTTGTTCACCAAATCAAATGTTCTATGACTTGGATGCTTGATTCAAGCCATAAATTGATCTCTGGAACTTGAATATCCTTTTGGAATCACCTATAGTCACAAAACCATCTGGTATTTTCATATAGACATATTTCTGAAGGATCTCATTAAGGAATGCAATTTTTACAACCATCTACCAAATATCATAGTCATTGTTAGATGTTATAGAAAGTAGAATTATGATGGATTTAAACATGGAATCTAGTGAAAATTTTTCATCTCAGTCAATTATTTAACACTATTTAAATCATTTATCCACAATACTTGATTTATAGGTGTTTAATTTACCTTTCATGTTTAGTTTTCTCTTGAATACCTATTTTCACCCAGTAGGATTTACATCAATTGGTTCAGTGACTAGAACCCAAACTTGGTTTAGATACATTCAATCCATTTCATAATTCACAGTTTCTTGTCATATTAATGCTTTTGAGCTCTCTACTTCCTCCATATAGGAGGTTCATCATTGTCAACCAATAATGAGTCACCTTCTTTAGTGACTAGAAAAGAACATCTATCTGGTTCTCTTACCTCTCTTATACTCTTACATAGTACTTGTGTTTTAGAAATTAATTCTTCCAAGGGGGCCTATGGAATATATTCTTGTACCAACACTTTTTTAACTTGGGCATCAACTTAATCAAAGTCAATATGGATCCAACTATACTTTCTAAAGATGCACTCCCTCTCTATAAAGATATCTTGTTTTGGAGATAATAACTTTACTGTCTGAGGGGTTTTATAGGTAGTGTCCCTTTATTTCCTTGGGTACCCTATAAAGATATAATTTGTGCCCCAGGGTTATAGTTTAATTCCACAAAATTCCTTTACAATTTCCTCACAACCCCATAAATGGCTATGTGAAAAAATGGGGTTCATTCCACTCCATAACTCGAAGAGAATTTTATTTTCCCCTTTAGTTGGTACTCAATGTGTATTTTGTAGTTCATAATTTATATCCACAAAAGGGTAATGGAGTATCTACATGACTCATCATCAACATTAAAATTTCAAACAAGGTAAGATTATTCCAACCATTAACACCATTCCACTATAGTTTATAAGGTGGAGTGAGTTGAGATAGAATCCTAAACTCCCACAGAATGTTAATGAAATATTATTCAGGATATTCACCACCTCAATCCAATCGAAGCTTCTTTATTTCCTACCATAATGATTCTCAACTTAATTCTAGAATTAATTTTTTTTTAAAAAGGAATCAAACTTATAAATCATCAAGTAGATAAATCCTTATCTACTCAAGTCATCATTAAAATTTATGAATTAAGCATATCCACATATATCTTATACTAGATATATTCTACACACTAGTGTGTACAAATCCTAGAAGATATATGGACCTTTCCCCTATATTTCAAATGGTGGTTTGGTGATTTTTCCTTCTAAACAAAAATCACAACATTCAAGTTGTTTTAATTCAAATTAGTCTAAATATCCATCTTGAAAGTGTGTTTTAAAATGCAACTCATTTACATGACCAAGACAGTGATGCCATAACTGTGTGTTATATGAGTCATGTGAACATGATTCATTTTCAATTACCAATACTTTTTTTATAATATAATAAATAAATACCGTGTTTTAAATGTTCCTTACCATATCAGAAGTTGTCTTAATAAAAGAAACAAGTTTTATTTACAAATTTTAAAATAAAACCATCTTAATTTAGGCATGATTAAAAATTTATGTTCTCAATAAACATTGGTACATAATAACAATATTTTAAAACATAAATCATTATTATTGGTAATGAAAGTTGGAAGTCACCAATGGATATAGTATCCAACCTTACACCATTGACAGATTGTAGATCCACATATCCTCCAAAAATCATTTGGAATCTACTTGGTTACTGTATTTGGATAAGATCTGAGCACCAAAAGCTATATCTAATACCCAATGTGTCAATATTGAAGGATTACACTAGATAACAAATTCAACTTTATCTTCACCTTTCTTCTAGTTGTGGTTCCTCTTCTATAGTCCTAGATTTCAACATTAAAAAAATAATACTTCATTTTCTTTTCCGTGCCTTTGGATCTTTCTCTTCTTGGAAAGAAGGTGCTCAGGAGCTTTAGACATGTTATGAGTCTTGGGCCTATTTTCTTTGTTCTTCCTTTAATTTTTCACCCTAAAGACCCTAAGTTTATCACTCCCCATGTCCTTATACACTTATAGAATCAAAGTAAGAAGTTTTGAAAGTCTCTTCTCAATATTTCTCATATTATAATTAATAATTAAACTAGTGATGTTCTTGGGAAGTTATTATAGTATGATATTTACATGCAACTCATCCATGAATGTAATCCCTAACAATTCTAAGTGTTCTATATATCAAATAAGCTCAACTATATGAGGCTCATATTGTATAAAATCCTAAACATAGTTGTAAAAAAGAACTGGCTATTTCATACTTCTCTTGTCTCACCTTCTCCTAATAGTGATCTCAATGGTGAGACATCATGATATACGCATCCATGTCCTCATGTCACTTCAAAAGTTATTTGGACATGGATGATTATGTGAAAAAATTAACATTTTTGGAATATTTAAAATGTTTCTCATAGATTTATAACTCCATGCCACTTTCCTCATTACCTAGTGCATCAGGAATAGGTTTTTCCAGCACATATAATCTCGTTTTATATAAAAGGATACCACATAAGTGCCTTTGGCACTGTTGAATTTTTTTTCGGTGATAAGGTTATCCTTATCAAATATAGATCCCAATAATATGTTTGAAGTGATTATAATTTTTTTTCTATAAAATAACTTGAGAATAATTTTAGTAATTTATCTGATAAAATTTAGACATATAAATATACATTAAATTTATTATTCTCCCACTTTTTAATTGAAAAAAATATCCCTCACCATTGGCTTCATAATAACATGTTTCTTGGATATTCTGCTGGTAAGGATCCACATTCCCATTCTCATTACCACAAAATTTTTTGGTCAAGAATCTTGAATGGTTTTAGGTAGACATTCCAAATGAAAACTGTATTAACTCATAAATTATTGATCTATTGAGTGGAATCCCCAATCCTAAAATCCTTAAATTTTATTTCCTCAACCCTTACATATCTGTTACACCAAGCCCTCCTTTATAAGTCAAACCATAATGTAAAATAATTTAATTTAAACCAAAACCTCATGTTAGAATTCCCTAATAATTGAAATAACCCTAAATTCGTCTCGTCAAGCACTTCAGACCATGGTTTGATTTTAAATGAAGTAACAGAAGGCTATTCCAGCTTAACATATGTAATTGATGGATTTTATCCTTTATGCATAAATTTTTAATTATTATCTTTATTTCATTATTGATAATATTAAGTGGGTTTACCTAAGTGATTAACCATGTCTTAGATAATATTTACACATTAAATAATTTATTTTAGTTATATCTATCATGCTACTTAATTTCATGAATTAATGTGATCGCGACCAAACATCCATAATGAATAAAAATGAAACTTGATAGAAATAAAATAATAAAGTGGTATGATCATTATATTTTACTGATAGTTATTTTTTCTAGAGGTTTATAAACTAATTTTTGACTTAGGTGGAAAACACCATGAACCAATTAAGGTTCATATTACATATTTCCACATGTCCACCTATATATCTCTCTTGGATTTGTTTCTCCTTAGCTCAAAATGTGAACTGCCTCCACTAGCATAGGATATCCATCCATTATATATGCTTGTACTCACACTCATGTGATGGGAAAATGTTTCAAATAAATAAAACCATAGGAATATAGGACCTTGCATAATAGGAGGAGATAAGGTACACATGCCAAAAATTTAATTAAATAATAAATTAAAAAAACCAATCCCATAAAAATGTTTGGTTTATGCTCATGATCATCCACATGCAAGCCTTGAATTATTTATTTAATATAATTGGCATTAAATTCATAATAATTATTATTTAAGATAAATCACACCTGAATCAATTAATTCTTATCTCTAATTAATCAATTCATTCATCTTAATTATCATATGAATTTCATTTATATTATCATCTATTATAATTTTTTAAAAATTACATAAATTTATTTAAAATTAACAATGTACATAAATGTACCTTAGAAGAAACACGGTGAATAAACATTCAAATCTACCCAAATTGTACTATACTCATATAAAATTTATTCTTTGTGACCTATATCATATAGGACTTGTCATATAATTTCAGGAAATTTAATATAAACTTAATCATTAAATGAATTACATGATTTTTCTATAATGTTTCATGATTTAATGAATATAGAGTAACTACTATAATATGAATCCTACATGATATGTAGATATAACCATTAAAAATATATTAATTAAACATACATATACATATACATATACATATATGTATATATATTAAAACCTATAACATGGCATGTCTTATCAATTTAATGGCCAAAAGATAGCACATGTTGATAAGGTTTACATAGTATAATAAATAAATTTTAAATCTTTGTAATTTGGTAACAAGACATGGAATGTAAAAGACTATTACATGGTTTGTACATCTCTCACCATGCATCCTAGGCACACGCCTAGGGAAATGGTGTGTAAACTATGCCATATAAAATTGGATTACATGGCACGTAGAAGCAACTACATAGTGTTTTTTCTCCGATTTACATGGTCATCAGTCAGGTAGGTCATGTATGGTAATACACAGACAGTTTGTGACTCAAAGGTACTAGAAACCATGTTTTTGGGCAACATGGAATGTACTTAAGTTTACCGTGAGCCACCATGGCCTAGTCAACATGTGATGTAAGAATTAAATGCACTGCATGTCATTAATGAACATAATTTGAATTAATTTCCAAATTAACTCCAAATGTATTGAACACAAGTAAAAAACATGTAACTCTAGTTACACATAATGTAATCTTGTGTTATCTATCCAGAATCCTTAGCACCTATATACGAGTTATTAGATTTTATTTAATTCATAAAATTAATCTTATTGATTCAATCTATGAGAAACGAAGGAGGAAGAAGAAGATATCACAATTCAGATTAAAAGAATGGTTAAACTTGAATTGAAAACCAAATTAATGTTATTTACATCAACCAACAATATTTAAATAATTATAAATAATTATGTGACTGCTCTGATACCACTTACAGGTCTCTGTCTCAATGGAAGCATGCGATGGGTCAAGCCCAACTTTGTTTTTTCCTGATCGATGATCAATCTGATATTTACACAATGATATACATCATGTTATATAGAATTGAATCAAATAATATAGAAAAGGTATAGAATATAGTAACTAGATAGAGTATTATCACTTATTATTTATAATTAATTTAATTTATTAAATAATTACCATATTGACATTATTTCTTTGTTGATGAATATAATTGTAGATCTGTGTTGTATCATCAATGTTTCGTAGCAATCAAGATGATATTCCATCTATTGGTGATCCAAACATGTTCCAAAAAACATTGAATATCACCATAAGAATATCTAGCTCCTAGAATAGTAGATCCTAATGCTTGTGTAGTCTGCCTTTGATCGCTTCGAGAATTGCTTCTAAGGAAATATCCTTGATCTCTCTTAACTTGAGATTCAGAGGTAGAGGAAGATGAATGTTTATTCTTTGAATAATTCTTGGAGAAGGGAGTTCTCTATGGCTTGAAAGTATTCTACAAATATATTGTTCACAACCAATCAAATAAAATGAATTTTTTTTCAAGAAAGTAATATAATTGGGTTGATAATTGTTAGGGTTAAAATAAAATCATTAAACAAGTGGTCTTTATTATTTATTTAATCCCTACATTACCCCGTGTCAAAAAATAATAATAATAATAATAATATTTCTCAACACATTCTTAACATGTGAATTAAATTAAATATTATTTAATCAAGTAATATTCCATATTTATTATTTCTCACCAGACCATTAAACTTGGTTCTCCATTCCTCAACAATATTTATCAGGCCATGAATAATGAATATTTTTTATTAAATAAAAATTACTTTATCATTATCTAATAAATAAATAAATAATATATTCATTATATATAAAAATATGTATTTATTAAATATTACACTCACATTACATTCTATCGAATAACTGATGAAAAAATAAATGCAATAAAGAAAAAAAGAATAATTATTAGACCATATACGGGAATAATATTTATTCAACTTGGTAGATAATACGTATTATTATTATTTACCTATGATTTTGGTTACAGTTACTATGTAACCCTCTAGGCCTCTTTCTTACTGATATTAGGAGAAATAGCTTAAAGTCCAAGGTTAGAATCTTAAAACGTGCTAAGGCACCCATAGAGAAAGATGGTAATGCCACAATGACATAATTCCACATCCATATCCTTAATGTGTACTATAATCCCTTTATTACAACATCTCAAATCAAGAAGGTTGAATCTGGTGAAATAAACTGATGTAATCGATGTCTCTTTCTTTGACTTCCTCACAATTAAAATTTCGTATAGAACACAATGACAATAGGTTTATTTAGGCCATATAATTTCCATCAAAGAGCTTGAGATATTAACACATGTTAAATAACATAAGGGGAAAATCCTCTCTCACATTATTATTTAATGAAATATTACTTGTGATGCACCGAATGTATCATACCTTGCTATGAATATATGTCATCATGGCTTTAATCAATACATCAAAGTACGCGACTCTTAATACTCATTAATAATAATCTTAATGTCTACGGATAAATACAGATTTCCACAGAATGGACTATATAATAACAAATTTAACTGTGGATTTCCTACTTAAGGGTCTCATTCTCATAATATCCTACTAGATATTACCAAGGTCATTCGCCATGAGAAGATTCCTCAACTTCCTATGAGTCTCCAACCCTGTTTTCCGATATCATTTGTGTCCCTCAAATAATATCATCTAACTATAGAACATATATTTAAGAATAGTTCCATAGAACTTCTGGGTTCTTATTATAATGTGTAAATTCTATGAATTTTCCATGTGAAAACTACTCTTAGGATATTATCACATACTATGTTACACATAAAATAAATCGTGATGTTATAAGAAGATTATTAATATTCAAAAATATGAATACAAGCTATCATAAAGTGCACAAAAATTGGTTCTATTGCACCAAATCCAATAGGAATAATCAGAGGTTAAATGAATCTTTTTGGATGTTGTCTATCATCCATTACATGTTGAAAAACTAAAAATCTACATACATACTCTGTAATTCACTAATTCATATTATCCCAAGAAATGTACATTCAGATCCTTATACTTCTTGTTACTATATAGGTGTATTGAGAAATTTATGTTATGGGATTAACCAAGTAATTTACTCTTTAGATCAAGTATTTATGGAACACATAATTAATTTCCAAATTTCATCAAATCATCTTCATAAAAATAATTCTATTAATTTTACATCATTCAAAAATTATATTTTATTTGTTAAACACTTATACTCAAGTTGGGACATTTTAATCTACACTATTAATGATGTTTTGGTAATAATTTGGAAAATAAGAAATATTTCCCCTTCTATAATGATTCTAATATAATAATTTACCAAATCCTATAATATTGGATCTTTTAAAATCCTTATTTTAGTCAAAACATCAAGAACACTTCTACTCAATGCATCTGCCACCATATTTTCATTTCCATGTTGGAAGTTAATTGTGAAATCATAATCAATGAGTAGATATTACCATCTATTTTTCCTCATGTCGAGCTATTTTCTTGAAAAGATATATTTCAGACATTTTTACCTATATATATCTCACATATTTCACCATATAGATATTTCCTCTATGTTTTCATGGAATTTATTACAACTAAAAAAATTAAATTATTGTATTGAATGATAATTTTCATGGATACTTAACTATATTTATTCATATATAAAAACTCTATTTTTTGTATAAGGATGTATCTGAGTTTTTTTTCCATTTTATAAATATATAACACAAAACCATTTGTTCCATGTATAAATTTCAATGTCGGTGCATTAAAAAATCTCTTCTTCGGTTCATTAAAACATTTTTCTCATTCTTTTGACTATATGGTCTTTACCAATTTATGTGTAAACTATAAGGACCCAAGCTTAAAAAATGTGGATATTACATCATTTTAGATGAATATTGTAATGACCCGACCCTAGTCACCCAGAGTCGGTGCATTATTACATAACATTGGCATGATCACAAGAAAGATCAAATCTTGAAAGACCGATTGGTTTAGTAGCCTTGGAAACACTAGATATATTCATAAGTCTTACATTACATCATAAAATGAAAAACTACTACAACAAAATATTGTCTCCATAATCCACACTCATATCCCCACATAATATCCCTGCAGGTCATTCATAATTTACTTCTTCACTTCCTGGGAAAAATGAAACATAGAAAAGGGGTGAGCTCAAATGCCCAGTAAGGATAACAATATAGCGGAAACTTTCATAAATAAGAATAAACATTTAAGAAAATGTATACTAAAAAAAAGCCTTTCAAACTTGAACTTTCAACATAGTATGGCATAAATATAATGAAATAATTCCATTTACTTATTCACATGGATATTCTACTAATCGAATAATCACATGCAAAAACAATAACCACTTTCATAATGTTGGAATGCATAATGCCAGACTATCGTAACCACATAGCCAAGGCCTCGTGCCAAGACTACAAATAAGATTTTGCCAAGGCCTTGTGCCAAGACACTATTTTGTGTCATGAGACCTACCGATGCATCGAGGAGATATAGTGGGCTCCACCCGTCACATATTAAGTCCAATGCATTCCCATATGAAAAGGTTTAAACATAACATAAACATTCATATTAAAACTAGCATACGAAATGTCAATACATTCACAATAAACTATGAATGGTATAAAAATAGCACATCCACAGTCAAACATATCACAAAACCTTCAATACAACATAGAAGTTTTGTATCATAATAAATAAACTTCACATAAGCGTGAAATCCAACAAAGGATGTTGACATTGATGAAATCAAAACTCTTTTTAGAGAAATATCTCTTTTTATTTTGAAATAATTTTAGAGCCATATAAAATAAAACATTTTCTTTGAAAATATTTTTATAAGCTTGTAAGGGAATCTTTGAGGATTTTATAACGGCGGAAAATAGCCGCACCCGCCGTATAAGTTAAAAAAACATTCTTACCTTAATTCTGCCGAAAAGGTTAAAAGGGACCTTGTTTTGAAAACGATGGAAAGATTCCTTTATAAACCACTTATAAAAGTCAAAAAGGGTATAAATGACTTTAACCCATATTATTGTAAATAGTAAAAATGTTTAGAAATACATTTTAAAGAAACATGGATGTGGATGATAAAGAGATCCCAGTAGATTATTACGTATAAACAACCTCAGATAATGAAGAGATTGTGAAATAACCCTTAACTTGTACTTTTCCTTGGTTGGGGTAGGTTAACCTCCTGTATAATGGTGAACTAATTGTTATTAAATTATACAAGAATCATATATATTAATATGATATCATATATGATCTTTTAGCACTGATTTGTTAATAATATCTTTGAATTATCGTTGTTTCGGGTGTTAACTTACTTGATTTCTTTTATATGTTTTGTTACGTAAGACATGTTTATAATGGATAGGTTGTATATTATTCATATCCAGAATGATATCAAGTCCTTAAACATCATTTTTAAATCATCAAATTATAATTATACTTGAATGGATACGATGGAGAATGAATCTTATCGCGTTCGTGGAGACGGTAGTCCGTACGTACGCACGAGCGACAATATCATTCTTTTAAAATAATATATAAATGGATGGTATATCATATATACAGAATAATTAACATGTTATATTTATTATTTACATGAGTTACATATCATTATTATACCCATCCAAATAATAATATATTGAATAACAATTACACCACGACGTGGAGACGGTAAGCCGTACGTACGCACGTACGGTGACATGTTATTCAAAGGGTGGATAGAATACTGAATATGGTTGTACCATATTTATAATAACATCACAGTTTATATATTATACTGGAGTTATTATTTTAGAATGGTAACAACAATGGAAGAAGAAGTGGAAGAAGAAATGAACTTGGAAAAGGGTGGTGCAATCATTACCTCTTCTTCGGGTTCTTCCTTTTGATTTGATCAAAAGGGCTCATTAGGTTGGCTTTATGATCAAAATAAGGCCTCTAGGTTGTAGGGAGGGAAGTTGGGAGAGTATTTGGGCAGAGTTTGGCCGATCCAAAAGGCTTTTAAGGTGTGATGAAAAGAGAAGGAGGAGTGACCTTTTATAAGAGGGGTGAGGGGAACCTTTGGAAAAGATAGAAATATTATTTTATAATAAATTCATATTCGGTTACTAAAGGCTCCAAAGTTGATTATTTAAATGTTAAGGTGGGGATGGGTCGAAAACAACTCAACCAATAGAATTTAGACAGGTTTGGGTACTTATATTAACCTTATCTTTAAGTATTAACTCTAAGTAAATTAGTTTCACTTTTACAATGTCTCTTTGTATTTTTATATAATATGGTTAATAAACTTACCATATACATCCAATCGACCCCCAAGTGGTCCATTAATAAGGAACATATCATGATATAAGTCTCTTGGCCGAACCTTAGATTTTTAGGAATTTAATATCAATTATTAATATAATATTTATTTTAAGAACTCTTTTATGTCAATTTTGACACTATTCAATAGTTGATTTTTGTAAAACTCATAACATATTTATTACTTCGAAAAAAGTAAATTTAATCAATCCTAATATATCATATTATCCTAAAAAATTATTTTTATTCATTAAAAGTTTCATATTATATTTATTTGGGTATTTATAATATCAATTATTTTAATTTTTCACTATTATAGTAATTACTTCATCATAATTGTGTCATAAATAAATTAAATTATGTAATGTCTAAAAATTATAAATAAAATATCATTATGTAGGAAATATTTTTATCATTCTAATGAATAATTATAATATTAATCAAACATATATAACCCTATTTAAAAATTGTTTTTCTAAAAGATATATGCTTGTGTCATTTTTGTATTCATTTTAACTTAATTAAAATAAAATGTCCCTATCACCTACAAGTGGCACCATGGGGTCCCAAAATCGACCCAAAGATACCTATGGTCGGGACCTTATCAACCAATAAGTCTAGGACACGTTTTAGTGTAATTTATTATTATTATAATATTATTTTGTAACCCTTATTTACCAGATTTACCTTTAACCATGGTAAATAAAATATTTACCACAGTAATTATTCAAAATGTCTAAAAATAAAAGTTACCTATTTACACAATTTGAACATCCTGATTCCAAATATGGATTCCATTTTTCTAAATTCAAAACACAGAAGCGGCAGAAATTAATTTAAAATTAATTCCCGCTATCAAAACAAAACACATGTTTTTAAGAGATAATAACTATCAAAAGACTGACACTTGTTTATGTTCGGTTTAGTTGTAAAATTATGTCCAATGACCAAAATTATATTAAATGGTAAAAATATATTCTAAATATACTTTAAAACCACTCAAATTCATAATTTATCACTATTAATTATTTTGATTTAAAAAGTTGTTTTTAATTAAAATTTAGTAATTTTCACTATTCATCAAAATATGAAAGTTATCCGAAAAGTACCAAAATTTCACCTTAGGCTAAATTCAATATTCCGAATCCAGAAATGAAGTCCATTTTAAAATATAAAATATATATAATTTCAAAAAGTAGGTATTACTATTCATAACGACTAGTTTGATTGGTTATGGTGTGTTAGAACTCGGTGTTGCGTACAACACACGCTATCACATTATTCAAAGATAAGCGTACCATAGAAGGTTGGGGTGTTACATTCTCCCCTCCTTCAAATAATTTCGTCCTCGAAATTTCTAGAATACTTATCACATGAAAAGACTCGGGTGGTTATTCATCATAAGTTCCTCGGGTTCCCACATTGCCTCTTCCATCTTAGGGTTTCTCCACAAAACTTTTACCAGACGCGTCGTCCGGTTTCTCAGCACTTGTTCTCTCATATCAAGAATCTTGACGGGCTCTTCACAATAAGACATATCGGGTTCCAGTTCTAATTCTTCATAGGTGAGTACATGCTTTGGGTCAGGCATGTATTTCCTCAACAGAGATACGTGGAACACATCGTGAACTTTGGAGAGACTTGGCGGAATTGCCAATCAGTAAGCTACAACCCCAATTCATTCTAGAATTTCGAAGGGTCCGATGTACCTGGGACTCAATTTACCTTTCATACCAAAACGTATGACTCCCTTCCATGGAGATACCTTCAGGAAAACATGTTCACCGACTTGAAATTCCAAATCCTTCCTTTGATTATCGGCATATCTCTTCTGCCTACTTTGAGATGCTCTGATGTGATTTTGGATTACCTTCACCTTTTCCATCGTTTCCTCCACCAGTTCTGGACCTACAAGTTTTCTTTCACCGACGTCATCCCAACAGGTTGGTGTACGACATCTCTTTCCGTATAACGCTTCATATGGTGCTATCTGAATACTCGAATGGAAGCTATTATTATAGGAAAATTCTACCCGAGGTAAATATTGATCCCACATACCCTGAAAGTCAAGTGAGAAAGATCTCAACATTTCTTCTAAGGTTTGAATAGTCCGTTCTGATTGTCCGTCTGTCTGAGGGTTGTAAGCAGTGCTCAAATGAAGTTCAGCATCCAGGGATTTCTAAAGACTTTTCCAGAATCTTGAAGTAAAACGGGGATCACGATCAGAAACAATCGATAGGGGTACTCCATGAAGTCCCACAACTTCATTAATATATAGTCTTGCTAGACGTTCCAGGGGTAGATCTTCTCTTATAGCAAGAAAATGTGCTAACTTGGTAAGACGATCAACAATAACCTATATTGCATCGTTCCTTCTAGGAGTCTTTGGTAGCCCCATGACAAAGTCCATTGTAATATTGTCCCATTTCCACTCCGGTATGGGAAGAGGTTGCATGACTCCTCTAGGCTGTTGCCTTCCAGCTTTCACTTGCTGACAAACCATACATCTTCACACAAAATCAGAAATCTCCCTCTTCATATTGTCCCACCCAAAATGTTCCTTCAAATCTCTATACATTTTGGTGCTCCCAGGGTGTATAGAGAAATTGGAACTATGAGCATCATCCAGGAATTCCCTTTTTAGATCAGGTAAATCGAGAACACAAAGTCTCTTCCCGAATTTCAAAATTCCATCTTCATACACAAAGTCTCTCAATCTCCCATCATTCACAGCTTTAATCTTCTTTTGAAATTTTTCATCATCGGTCTGAGAACTCTTAATCCTTTCAAGTAAAGATGGTTTGGCAACCATTTGAAAAATCATTGATGTTTCACCTTCCCTGGTTATTCCCATGTCCATCTTTACTAGATCCATGAAAATTGGATCCCTTTCAATTCTCATATTGTTCAAAACTCCATGGTATTTTCTGCTCAAAGCATCTGCCACCTTGTTTGCTTTCCCCGGGTGGTAGTGTATCATACAATCATAATCCTTTAGTAATTCAAGCCATATCCTTTGCCTCATGTTGAGTTCTTTTTGTGAGAAAATATACTTCAAACTCTTGTGATCAGTATAAATCTCACATTTTTCACCATAGAGGTAGTGCCTCTATATCTTCAAAGAAAATATCACAGCTTCTAACTCGAGATCATGAGTAGGATAGTTTTGTTCATGAATTTTCAACTGTCGTGATGCATAGGCAATAACTCTATCATTCTGCATAAGGACACAACCAAGTCCTTTCTTTGATGCATCACTATAAATAACGAACCCATCATTCCCCGATGGTAGAGTCAATATAGGAGCATTGACTAATCTTCTATTCAGTTATTCGAAACATTATTCACACTCTTTTGTCCAAACAAATTTAACCCCTTTACGTGTGAGCTTCGTTAATGGGTTATCCAATTGGGCAAAATTCTGGATGAAACGTTGATAATAACCTGCCAAACCAATAAAACTACGTACCTCAGTTATACTCATAGGTGCTGCCCATTCTAGGATTGCCTTGGTCTTAGAAGGATCAACATAGATTCCATCTTTAGAGACAATATGGACAAGAAAAGAAATCTCCTGAAGACAGAATTCACACTTACTAAACTTCCCATATAATTCATGCCTCCTTAGAGTATTCAAGATAATGCGCAAGTGATTTTCATGATCTTCGTAGGTTTTGGAGTATACCAAGATATCATCAATAAATACCACCACAAATTCATCGAGATACTCCTTGAAAACTCTATTCATCAGATCCATGAATACAGAGGGTGAATTAGTCAATCCAAAAGGCATTACAGTAAACTCGTAATGCCCGTACCAAGTTCGAAATGCTGTCTTCGGAATGTCTTCCTTCTTTACACACAACTGATGGTATCCAGATCGAAGTTCGATCTTTGAAAAGTATTGAGCTCCATGCAGTTGGTCAAATAAATCATCAATACGAGGTAGGGGATACTTGTTCATTATTGTTATATAATTGATCTCCCTGTAGTCGATACATAACCTCATAGATCCATCTTTCTTTTTAACAAAAAGAAAAGGGGTTCCCCATGGAGAAACACTAGGGCGAATAAATCCTTTATTACTCAACTCCTCTAGTTGTTTCTTTAGTTCGACTAACTCTACAGTGGCCATTCTATAAGGGTTCTTCGATATAAGCCTTGATCCAGGAATTAAATCAAATGAAAACTCAACTTCTCGTTCTGGAGGATGTCCAGGTAAATCTTCCGGAAATACATCTACAAATTCTTTCACAACAGGTACATCCTCTATTTGAACATTCCTTTCCTCACCCACAGTCATTTCATTCTCTTCCTCCCCAATAATTGAATTAATTTGAGCTACTGGGGGTGGATCTAAATAAGAATTAGGTGGTGACGATTCTTCTCTAAAGATAAGGTGTTCCTTATCATTATCATCAAGAATCGTAACCTCTTTCTTCTTACAATAAATCTTCGCATCATAGTCCGAAATCCAGTCCATACCAAGGATTATATCAAACTCAATTATAGGTATGACGATGAGATCAGTAGATAAAGAACATTTATGTGCTTTAATGGGGACTGATTTCACAAAACTGTGTTGCAATGATACTTCCCTTAGGAGTTTTAACTGAAAACTCCCTTGTTAAATCAAATTGGAAATATCTAATTTTCATAGCAAACTGGGAAGATATGAAACAATGTGAGGATCCAGAATCAAATAATGCATTTGATAAACTTGAGAAAATCATTAAATTACCTGCCACCACGTCTTTCGGAGCTTCTACCTCAGCAGTAGTGATAGCATAAGCCTGACCTTGATCCCTTGGCCTTTTCTGAGGTAAGTTCTCCTGACACTTAGAACATTCATTTGCATAATGCCCTATCTCCCTGCAATTGTAGCACTGAACGTTGGTAGCTTCCTTCTTCCCCTTACAATCACGAGCTTGGTGGCCTTTTTCACCACACTTGTAACAGACTCACATTCCCTTCAAGCAAGTACCAGGATGTTTCTTCCCGCATTTACCACAGGATGGATATTCAACCTTTCCCTTCTTCCCCTTATTTCCATTCCCAGATTGATCAGCAGGTCTCTTCTTCTTTTTCTTTGCTTTAAAGTCATAAGACTTAGAGAATTCCTTTTCGGTCTTGATAGCACATGAGACGATGTCTTCGTACGACGAAAAGGATTGTGAGACTAATGCTCGATGAAGAAATGGTTTTAACCCATCAATGAAACGATCAATCTTACTTCTTGGGTTACATATATAATCTCCAGCATACCTTGCTAACCTTGTAAAATTAGCCTCATACTTTGTGACATTCTCATCCTCCTTCTGTCTCAGACTCAGAAATTGCCTTTCCATCTCTGCTCGATGGTCGCGAGGAAAGTATTTTTCTAAAAACAGATCTTTGAACTCCCTCCATTCCATATTTGATACTTCATCATTTTCCTTCATGTTTTGAATCAATGACCACCATTGATCAGCATCTCTAGTGAGGCGGTAAACTGCCATGATAACTTTTTCCCTTTCACTGCTCCCCAAAGCCTGAAATATTTTCTCTAGGGAATTTATCCATTGCTCAGCTACTAAGGGATTTGTACTCCCATTGAACCTTGGTGGTTGTTGCCTCATGAATCGATCTAACATTGATCCTCCACGCTGTGGATCATGGTGCTCCATACGGGTAAGGTTATTATTCATAACCTGAGTGAGTTGTCCCAGTATGGTGATTAGCTGATCGGCACCAGTTGCATCACCAGCTCCACTATAATTATCTTGAGCAGGAGGGAAATCCCTACATGGAGGGAGTGCATTGATACGGTTTCCATTTCTTCCACTAGGTGCCACTTCTAAACAATGGCATAAACTAGATCAGTTTATGAATCAAAATACACAATCCCATACTTATAAAACACTTAACATAAATTGAACTATTTATGGATATAATCCATAATCATAAAAAAAATTTCTTTGAGGAAGTATATACTCATAAAACCTTCATAATGATTTTTAAAGAAAATGAGAGTTATCCTAAGCATATCCCCTGGGAGTGTCATAACCAAGAGTGAAGCAAGGCCCGTTGTCGTGCACCAGTTCCCATTCGAGTCTAAATCAAAGCGGTGTTTTTGGGTTTTACCCCTAGGTACATCTGTGCCAGAGCCGCCTCTACCTTCTTGTATCCAGACAGGGATGTATTGCTCGGAAAACTGACAAAATCTCTACAATACCAAAATTCTAGGAAGTTCTTCTATACTAATCCTCAAAGTTCATCTTAGGTCTACGTGCTCTAATCAGAGTTTATCTAAATCTAGCTTCCACGTTTTGTACTAAACTTCTTCTGATACCAACTATAACGCCCCGACCCTAGTCACCCAGAGTCGGTGCATTATTACATAACATTGGCATGATCAAAAGAAAGATCAAATCTCGAAAGAACGATTGGTTAAGTAGCCTTGGAAACACTAGATATATTCATAAGTCTTACATTACATCATAAAATGAAAAACTAATACAACAACAAATTGTCTCCATAATCCACACTCATATCCCCACATAATATCCCTGCAGGTCATTCATAATTTACTTCTTCACTTCCTGGGTAAAATGAAACATAGAAAAGGGGTGAGCTCAAATGCCCAGTAAGGATAACAATATAGCGGAAACTTTCTTAAATAAGAATAAACATTTAAGGCAATATATACTAAAACAAAATCCTTTCAAACATTGAACTTTCAACATAGTATGAAATAAATATAATGAAATAATTCCATTTACTTATTCACATGGATATTCTACTAATCGAATAATCACATGCAAAAACAATAACCACTTTCATAATGCTGGAATGCATAATTCCAGACTATCGTAACCACATAGCCAAGGCCTCGTTCCAAGACTACAAATAAGATTTTGCCAAGGCCTTGTGCCAAGACACTAGTTTGTCTCATGAGACTTATCGATGCATCGAGGAGATATAGCGGGCTCCACCCGTCACATATTAAGTCCAATGCATTCCCATATGAAAAGGTTTAAACATAACATAAACATTCGTATTAAAACTAGCATACGAAATGTCAATACTTTCACCATAAACTATGAATGGTATAAAAATAGCACATCCACAGTCAAAAATATCACAAAACCTTCAATACAACATAGAAGTTTTTTATCATAATAAATCAACTTCACATAAGCGTAAAATCCAACAAAGGATGTTGACATAGATGAAATCAAAACTCTTTTTAGAGAAATATCTCTTTTTATTTTGAAATCATTTAAGATCCCTATAAAATAAAACATTTTCTTTGAAAATATTCTTATAAGATTGTAAGGGAAGCTTTGAAGATTTTATAACGGTGGAAAATAGCCGCACCCGCCGTATAAGTTAAAAAAAACATTCTTACCTTAATTCTGCCAAAAAGGTTAAAAAGGACCTTGTTTTGAAAACGACGGAAAGATTCCTTTATAAACCACTTATAAAAGTAAAAAAGGGTATAAATGACTTTAACCCATATTATTGTAAATAGTAAAAATGTTTTGAAATGCATTTTAAAGAAACATGGATGTGGATGATAAAGAGATCCCAGTAGATTATTACGTATAAACAACCTCAGATAATGAAGAGATTGTGAAATAACCCTTACCTTGTACTTTTACTTGGTTGGGGTAGGTTAACATCCTGTATAATGGTGAACTAATTATTATTAAATTATAAAAGAATCATATATATTAATATGATATCATATATGATCTTTTAACATTGATTTGTTAATAATATCTTTGAATTATCGTTGTTTCGGGTGTTAACTTACTTGTTTTCTTTTATATGTTTTGTTACGTAATACATGTTTATAATGGATAGGTTGTATATTATTCATATCCAGAATGATATCAAGTCCTTAAACATCATTTTTAAATCATCAAATGATAATTATACTTGAATGGATACGATGGAGAATGAATCTTATCGCGTTCGTGGAGACGGTAGTCCGTACGTATGCACGAGCGACAATATCATTCTTTTAAAATAATATATAAATGGATGGTATATAAAATATAAATAATCATTAACATGTTATATTTATTATTTACATGAGTTACATATCATTATTATACCCATCCAAATAATAATATATTGAATAACAATTACACCACGACGTGGAGATGGTAAGCCGTACGTACGCACGTATGGTGACATGTCATTCAAAGGGTGGATAGAATACTGAATATGGTTGTAAAATATTTATAATAACATCACAGTTTATATATTATACTGGAGTTATTATTTTATAATGGTAACAACAATGGAAGAAGAAGTTGAAGAAGAAATGAACTTGGAAAAGGGTGGTGAAATCATTACCTCTTCTCCGGGTTCTTCTTTTTGATTTGATCAAAAGGGCTCCTTAAATTGGCTTTCTGATCAAACTAAGGCCTCTAGGTTGTAGTGAGGGAAGTTGGGAGAGTATTTGGGCAGAGTTTGGCCGAACCAAAAGGCTTTGAGGCAGTGAATAAAAGAGAAGGAGGAGTGCCCTTTTATAAGAGGGGTGAGGGGCACCTTTGGAAAAGCTAGAAATATTATTTTATAATAAATTTATATTCGGTTTCTAAAGGCTCAAAAGTTGATTATTTAAATGATAAGGTGGGTATGGGTCGAAAACAACTCAACCAATAGAATTTAGGCAGGTTTGGGTACTTATATTAACCTTATATTTAAGTATTAACTCTAAGTTAATTAGTTTCACTTTTTCAATGTCTCTTTTTATTTTTATATAATATGGTTAATAAACCTACTATATACATCCAAGCGACCCCCAAGTGGTCCATTAATGATGAAAATATCATGATATAAGTCTTTTGGCCTAACCTTAGATTTTTACGAATTTAATATCAATTAATAATATAATATTTGTTTTAAGAACTCTTTTATGTCAATTTTGACACTATTCAATAGATGATTTTTGTGAAACTCATAACAGATTGATTACTTAGAAAAAAGTAAATTAAATCAATCATAATATATCATATTATCCTATAAAATTAGTTTAATTTATTAAAAGTTTCATATTATATTTATTTGGGTATTTATAATATCAATTATTTTAATTTTGCACTATTATAGTAATTACTTCATCATCATTGTGTCATAAATAAATTAAATTATGTAATGTCCAAAAATTATAAATAAAATATCATTATGTAGGAAATCTTTTTATCTTTCTAATTAATATTTATAATCTAAAATCAAACATATATAACCCTATTTAAAAATTGTTTTTCTAAAAGATATATGCTTGTGTCATTTTTGTATTCATTTTAATTTAATTAAAATAAAATGTACCTATCACCTACAAGTGGCACCATGGGGTCCCAAAATCAACCCAAAGATGACTATTGTCGAAAAATTATCAACCAATAAGGCTAGGACACGTTTTAGGGTAATTTAGTATTATTATAATATTATTTTTTAACCCTTATTTACCGGATTTACCCTTAACCATGGTAAATAAAATATTTACCGCTGTAATTATTCAAAATGTCTAAAAATAAAAATTACCTATTTACACAATTTTAAAATCCTGATTCCAAATATGGAATCCATTTTTCTAAATTCAAAACACAGAAGTGGCAGAAATTAATTTAAAATTAATTCCCGCTGTCAAAACAAAAAGCGTGTTTTTAAGAGATAATAACTATCAAAAGATTGACACTTGTTTATGTTCGGTTTAATTGTAAAATTATTTCCAATGACCAAAATTATATTAAATGGTAAAAATATATTCTAAATATACTTTTAAACCACTCAAATTCATAATTTATCACTATTATGTATTTTGATTAAAAAAGAAGTTTTTAATTAAAATCTAGTAATTTTCACTATTCATCAAAATATGAAAGTTATCCGAAAAGTACCAAAATTCCACCTTAGGATAAATTCGATATTCCGAATCCAGAAATGAAGTCCATTTTAAAATATAAAATATAAATAATTTCAAAAAGTAGGTAGTACTATTCATAACGGCTAGTTTGAT
This sequence comes from Viscum album, assembly GCA_963277665.1. Classification (NCBI taxonomy): domain Eukaryota; kingdom Viridiplantae; phylum Streptophyta; class Magnoliopsida; order Santalales; family Viscaceae; genus Viscum; species Viscum album. The sequence goes on from OY728128.1 coordinate 1,518,384,015, forward strand.
TGGTTATGGTGTGTTAGAACTCGGTGTTGCGTACAACACACGCTATCACATTATTCAAAGAGAAGCGTACCGTAGAAGCTTGGGGTGTTACAAATATTCATCAAATTAAAAAAGTACATGTCTGAGGAATGTAATAGCTTAGTTTGCTTGGAAACATGGAAACACAATCTTCTAACAAGGTGAAAGATATTGAACATCTCCTGTGAAGATCATCCCCTTTAGCAATCCTACTTAAAATCATTATTCATAACTTGAGGAAAGGAAAAATAAGAAATGGTAAGATTAGAAGCTTGTAAAGGGTAAAAAAATGATACTTGTAAGAATAACATGAATATAAGCGTATGAGAACATGGAAATAAAATTTAAAGATCATACCTTGCATATAAAAAATCATATACATGATTCATGGAAAAAATATTGGATGTTCATGAGACATGAATCATAATAAAATCAAATAACATGATCTGTGAGATCATAACATTTTCATAATACGTTTACTTGTGAAATAAATATCATATTATAATATTTTGAACATGTATTAATAGAAAAAGTTTCACTCACTATGTTAATAACATGAAATAAATCCCTTGGATAAAATTATAGACATAAAATCCTGTCCACACATATCATTATGGATATAAAATATAGGTTTACACATAAAATTTTGAACATGTAATCAGGTTCACGCATAACATTGTGAACATGTAATCAGGTTCATGCATAACATTGTGATGATGTAATCGGGTTCACACATAACATGTTTAATATATAATCAGTTTAACTCATAACATTCTAATCATGTAATCAGGTTCATGCATAAAATTGTGAACATGTAATTAGGTCCACACAAAACATTATGATCATGTAATCAGGTTCATGTATAAAATTGTGAACATGTAATCAGGTTCATGTATAACATTATGAGCATGTAATCAGGTTCACACATAACATTGTCAAACTTTTATAATGTTCACTCATAACATTCTGAACATGTAATCAAGTTCACAGATAACGTATATGCTCGTGTTTTATCACTTCTACCCAATGTATTGTAGGCAGATATAGGTCCCACCAATTACATAATGAAATCACACATTCATGTTTCACAAGATCATAAACAATCATCATGTCATAACCCATTAAATAGAATTGGCATCATAAATAATTAATTATATATTAACCTATGTAAAATATATAGGTTTCATAATCATTTCAACATACTATAACCTATTAAAAGAAGTGGGTTTCAAAATCATATAACATGTGTAAGAGAAACACATGTCATAATAATAATTCCACCAAAACATAAACCATCAAAGAAAGTAAATGAATGGTATTATTGGATAATATCCTCAATAAAGAATAGGTAACAAAAACATATGTCATCTTAGATGGAAACTAATTTTCAAATATCTTTTAAAGAAACATTTATTGAGGAAAATATCCTTTCTTTTTTGAAAAATGGGTTTTAATGCATTTAAAATTATGAAAAACATTTCCTTTGAAAATAACATCTAAAAATTATTAAATATTATATGAAAACCATAAATAACTAAAAAAACATTTCATTGAAAATGATCATAAAATATCATTTAAAAACATTTTTAAAAACATTTTTAGGAAACATGTGTTTTAATTAAAATACATTCCCCACAGAAGAGAGAATGAGGTCATATTTTCTTAACTATATTTTATTAATTGTCATAGTACCAAAGAGTGTAAAAATGGTACTCATACATGAAGATATTATTAATATAGATAGGATAATATAATTTAATATATTTCTTGAGATATGTTTCATAATATTTCATCAATGTAAGAATAATTATAAGTAATCCCAATAAATGATGAGATTATATCAATAAACTCTTACCAATTTGGTAACTTTGAATCATAAACACCATGAGAGAATAACATTGAATAGATATTAAAATATCATTAAAAGAAGTTTATTCATGATACAACATGTAAAATGGTTGTATATGTACACCATAAAATAATATAGGTGCATAACATAAGATGTGTCTCAAAGAAGTTAAATTAAAACAAAACTACTTTGCAAATTTGGTAAATTTTTAACTGTAAACCCCATAAAAGATAGATTGCGAAACATATATTTAAATAATCCTAATTTTAGGGATAATATTCATAAAAAAATCATGTAAAATATATACACCACACAATAGAAATGAGTGGGGAATATGGCATAAGTCTCATTGAAATAAAAGTGAGACTAGAAATCCCCTTACTACTTGACAAACATTTGGATAATGAGATTTGTGAAAGAATAAAATAAATTTAAACATTTAATAAAATTAAGAAAATTAAATTCAAGATATGATATTTCATAAGTCAGTTTATACACCACACATTAAGAATACGTTTTTAATATAGAATATATCTCAATGAAATAAAAGTGTTATGAGAAAACTCTTACCTTAAGTCTCATCAGTATTCATACATGTTCAAACCTCCTGTATATTAAATATAAGTTTATTATAAATCTAAAAATGAAACATATTATTATAAATAATACCATATATGATTTTATTATATCTTTATATTAATTTTTTACAGAAAATTCCATGTTAATGTTAAATTTAGGGAAATATCTGCTTTGTTTTTTGTATATGTTTTGACTTGTTATTTTTGGTCCTTTTTCTTTTATCATGATTTACTAATCAATATATTTTAAGTAAAAATATAAATATCATATATATTCATTATATTCATTATATTCATTATATTTTTAATTATAATAATCTATAATATATATATATATATATAATGAGATACATTGTTCATGGAGATGGTATGTCGTACATACACATTAATGTTGTTTCTGTTTTCTTATTGTATTGAATGATAGAGGTTAAATGATATATTTTTATATTATCAATAAATTAAAATTATTATTTCATATATATAACATATGTTTATTAAAACCCCCCTTAATACATTCCATGTAATGTGTGAACGAATCACATCTCTTTGAGGAGATGGTAGTTCACATGCCTACAAACGATGATATAGTATTCCCAAAAAAATGTAGACATAAATGTCTGTGTTATATAATATTTAAAGAAGAATAAATATATTATATATATCATTTATATTATATAAAAATAGTAATTCCATCATTATTATTAACCTTGATAGGTGGTGATGGAAGAATGAACAACATCAGTTCACGAAGCGGTGGTCTGCTGTACACACGAACGATGATTGTGTATTCCATTTGAAGTAATTGTGTGAAGGTGTAGGTAATAAAATTAAAATAAAATCGTCGAAGTATATTTATTATAATTATTTTATTATATAAGAATTTTATAATCCTAATTTAATGGGTGTATAATGAAATAAAACAAAAGTGCTCGTTGAAGAACATTACATCTTCTTCAGGTAACTCCTTTTGATTTTAACCAAAATAATTTCTTGGTTTTATTTAGACTGAAATTGAGGTTTCTAGGATGACAGAAGATATTTTGGGAGCTTATTTTGGTATTTTTTTATGATACAAATATCCTGAGAGGAGTGAAAATGTGAGGGGGTGAGTGCCTTATTATAGTAGAGGTGGAGTGGCATTCTTGTAAATACAAAAAGGTAAACACAATTGAGAGGTCTCCCTTATATAATGTGCCTCAAATAATGGTCTATTTTTTAAAAAAAGAGTTAAAATGTTTGAAAAATTTCTTTAAAATGTAATTTTAAAATTTTTCTAGGAAATTTGGGTCCCTTAATTAAAATTTTAGTCCATGGGTAAACTCATTTTTCTTTTAATCACTGTGATAAATTTTAACTTTTTTCAAAAATATTTTTGGTAAAAATTTATTTTAAATTATTATAAATTATAAATTATAAGTATTAAAACTATGTAATAAATTTTTCCAAATTCCAATAATAGAAGTAGCATAAATATGTTTAAAATGTTCCTACAGATGTGATGAAAAAACATGGCTTTTTATGTGAAAATGTCCAAAATTTTGAAATTTTTTTATCTAAAATTTCAATGTGAAGTTGATTAAAATGAACGAAATAATATCAATATATGTATAATTAAACTATATATACTTTTAAACCAATTTATAATATAATTTTAATATAGAAAAAGATAGATGAAAATGAAATGTTCAATTAAAATTTAGTGTTTTTCACCAATCATCAAAAAATGAAACTTCTCATGAACATTAAAAAAATTAACCAAAAGTAAATATTTATATTAAGAATAAAAAAATTAAGTTTTATTTTCAAATAAAAAATATAAAGGTTTCAAAAAATAGTTTTAAAAAAATTATCCAATTTAAAGGATATAAAATTACCTTTTAAAAAATACTACTTTTTATGCGTAAAACTGGATTTGTACTTATTTTATACCTATCAAACATATTAGATGAATATAAAAACATTTTCTGAATTTATAATATATAAACATTATTAATATATCTAACTAATATTCATCAATTTAATTTATTTAGATAAAACACCTTTGTGGGTATAAAAATAGGCTTTTCATGAAAATACTTCCTTTATATTCAAATAGTTTTGTATTTTAATTTATAATTAATTTATAACCAAATAATAATTTTATAAACAAGTTTAAACCATAGTTTCATAATTTATTTAATCTGATTCATATTTTTCATTGCAATGTCTAGGTGATGAATATAACAACATTTTAATAATAATATTATAGTATGGTAAAACTTGGTCTTGCGTGTAACACAATCTATCGAAGGAACATGGAATTGGGTGTAACTGAATAAAAACATAGTGTTTTATATATCAAAATATATAATTAGTATTTCTTGTTGTGTAATTTAATCTTCATGTTCTGTATAATGCATGCTTAACATGGTGTAACATTCAATTCAATCTATCAAACAATTTTAATTTATTTAAAAATAATAATTCATAAAAACTTGGGGTGTTAAATTCTACCACCATTAAAATTAATTTAACCCTCCAAACTCATCTGGGTTATCAGGGGTTAAATAATTGAAATTTAATTTCATAAAAAACCCATATTTTAAATATTAATACTAAAACATCCTTTAAAATGGTAATGTTAGAGACATAACAGTTACCAAAAGTAACACATAACTAGGTTTCCACATAGGAGAATAAAAGTGGAAAGTTATAACATGGACATGGAAGGGAAATGGAACTATCAAGTTTTGATGGATAATGATAGAGATCATGGTTAGGGGAATGTTTATGACCACAAAGACATAAACCCAATAGGCTTGAAAAAGGTCATTGTTATCAGAAAAAATGATGATAATAGAACAATATTTTATTTCAAGACCCTTTTCAAAAAGTTAAAAAAATTTCATGAGAAGATATACTTAATTGATTTAATTCTGTTTCAAAAGAACAATCTCACCCTTTGGTTATGACTTGATCAATATCCATTTCATATATTAATATTCGAAATGAAGGGGGATTCATTATCCCCAAATCACTAATGGAACATAAGACCCATATATAGATTTATAATTCATTAAGTCTATCTTCATGTATCATCCAAACAATAATGGTTATCACATGTTTTCCAATATGAATAAATCCTCATATAGAATGATAATACTCTATTATCTAAAATCTCACATTAATTTTAACTTAAAAAACTCCATAGATGGTTAACCTTGTAACCCTTATAAAGGATTAAGATCCAAAATATTATAAAAGAGATCACTATATTTCTAAAAATAAGAATAACATTGATCCCCCATATATCATAAATTATCTCTTGGTTGTCACATACCAATCATGTGAATACCTTTATCGTGCATTCTTTTGAAACATGGTGATATCCTGAATTACCATAAAACATTATTTAAAACAAGAAGGAATTATTATTCAAAATATTATTGGACATATTCTTTAAATATAGATATGTTGTAAACTTCTTCGATGATAACCTAGGCCACTTTTTTAATAAATAAATAACAATTTCTATCGTATTAGTACTATCCAATTTACTTTTTCCATATCAATCATCTCTTTATCCAAGGTAAACACAATTTTATCAATATTAGGGACACATTAAGGGTTTCCTTCCTTTAAAAAAATATCACCTTTCCATTAAATCAATTTTTTAGTTCACTAGAATCATTCAATATATTTTTTAAAATTCTTAATGGATATATATACTTCCTGATTCATATAACATAATTATTTTATTAAATTACATATAGACATATATCATCCAACATTATTCTTAAACCATTAACTAAGCTTCATCATCTTATTACTTAATATCCCTTTTCTGAAATATTAAATATGAATCATGTCTACTCTATTTGACCATTATCAGAAACAACACTATTAGAACAACACATACCTTTCACATTTCATTGATTGTCACTTTAACTTCAGATGTATAAACAATACATGTACCACCTTCTTGATTCTCTTCATGAGATTTCTACTTAGGAAATCCATTTTCACAATCCCCATAACTTCCACATCTCAAACATTCAATGTTATCCCATTTTCTTCTATTTTAATCCATTTACTAAAACCATAAATCATAGAGTGAGCAATATTTATCATAGTGGAAAACCACATAATTAAGAAAATCACATATTGGATGTCTAAATCATTTATCTTAATTCTTTATTTTAGGAAACCTTAGTTTTATCCTAGGATATTCATTGTTTTATTTTATTTAAATCATCCATGGTAGTTCATAAAGAGTTTTTGAATTCCAAAATCATTTTTATGTGAGTGTAAAACTAGGTGAGTAGTAAGGTCCTTCGTCATGCACCGGTTCTCAATCAAGTCTAGTCAATTTGATGTTTTCAAGGTTGTTACCCCCATATACATTTGTGCTAAATACAAACCCATTTGTAGTGTCTAGATAGAGATATATTTCTAAAAAACCACTTTCTTTATAACATACATAAATTACAGTACATTTTCCTATAATTTAACTCATCCTTATAATTATCCTTAGAGATATCATAAGACATATACTTATAAATATCCCCAAGGAACTCAAAAAGTTTTTCGTATACAAGCTTAAAATGGTTTAATAAAACATTCCTTTGATACCAACTATAGATACCCTAGCTTAACATACATGCATATTACATCATTTTAGATAAATATTCCACACATTACAAACATACATGCTTGAGGACTATAATAGTTTAGTGTATTTGGAAGAATGTAAACACAATATTCTATATTGGTGAAGGATCTTCAACATCTATCATAAATGTCTTACCCTTTAGTAATCATACATAAAATCTTTCTTCATAACCTAAGGAAAGGAATTATAATAAAGGGTGAGGTCATATGCTCAGTAAGGATAAAAGATCATATACATGAGTCATGGAATAAATATTGGTAGTTCATAAGACACAAATCATATGTAAATCAATGAACATTATTCCCGAGAGTATAACGTTGGCATAATACATTGACTTGTGTAATACATATTATCTTATAACATTGTGAACATGTATAAATAGAAACAGGTGAAATCATTTAGTTAAGAACATGAAATAAAGCCCTCACATAAACTTATGGACATGAAACTAGGTCCCCAAATATCATTATAAACATGAAATATAGATGCATGAATAACATTAATATCATGTAATGAGGTCCATGCCTAAAATTTGGAACATGTAATCAGGTTCACACATAACATTGTGAACATGTAATTTGGTTAATGAATAATATTGTGAACATGTAATAAAGTTCACTCATAAAATTGTAAACATATAATCAGGTTCATGCATAAAATTGAGAACATTTAATCAGTTTCATGCATAACTTGTGAACATTTAATCAGGTTCACACATAACATTTTGAACATGTAATTTGGTTCAGGCATAATATTTTGAACATGTAATCATGTGCACACATAACATTGTGAACTTGTAATTAGGTTCACACATAACATTGTTAACATTGAATAAGTTTCACTCATAAAATTGTGTACATGTAATTAGTTTCATTCATAACATATATACTCAAGATTTATCCATCATTTCCAAATTTATTGGAGGGAGATATAGGTCCCACACATCACATAATCAATTTATATATACGTGTGCCACAAGATCCTAAAAAATTATCCTATCACTAAAAATTAAATGAAATTGGTATCATAAATGTATCATCATATCTTAAAATATGGAAAACACACAGGTTTCAAAATCATTTCATTATAGAATAACCAATGAAAAGAAGTGGGTTTGAAAACTATATAACCTATGGAAGAGAAATGAGTTTCATAAACATCATGCTATCAAAACATAAACCATTCAAGAAATAATATGAATGGTATTCTTAGATAACATACCTAGTAAGAGATATGTAACCCTAACAGATGTAATATTATAAGGAAAAAATTTTGAAATATATTTTGAAGAGGTATTTCTTTAAGAAAATAACCTTTCATTTTTGAAAAATGTTTTTTAAAATAAAAAAACATTTTGAAAACTTATTAATTAAAAATAGAAATAAAACATATAAAATGAGATTTGAAAACCATAAAAAAATTTCAAAATACTTTTCCTTGAAAATTATCTTAAAATATCATTTAAAAAAATTGAAAACATTGTTTTTAAATAAAATAGATTCCCATCCGAAGAGAGAATAAGGTCTGATTTTATTAAAAACATTTTCCTAATTATATTATGTAAAAAAAGAGTGTAAAATGGTACTAATAAAATAATATGTAATGAAAAACCATAAGATAATAAACTTCATTAATGTTCTTGAGATATGGGTCATAATATTTCATCAATGAAAGAATAATCATAAATAATCTAGATATATGATGAGATTGTAGCAATCAACTGTTTACACTATGGTAACTTTGAATCACAAACCCTATGGGAGAAAAAAATTATATGAAGCGTAAAATATCATTAAATTTAGTATATTAATTATAAAAAATGTCAAAGGTAATTATATACACCTCATAAAATAATATAGGCACATAACATAAAATGTGTCTTAAAGAAGGAAAATTAAGAAAAAATTACTTTACTGATTTGGTAACATTTGAAAAATAAAACCCATTAAATAGAGATAATAAAATTGATATATAAATAACCATAAATTTAGGGATATTAATAATTGAATACATTCATGGGTATTATATACATCACACTAGATAAACCAATGGTTAATATGGTATAAGTCTTGCTAAAATAAATGTGAGACTAAAAACCCTCTAACTACTTGAGTAACTTTTGAATCGTGAGAGAAATGAAATAATAACATCAATTAAAACATTTAATTTAATTAAATAAAGTAAATTCATGATATAAAATTTTATAAATCATTATATACACCACACAATAAGAATATTTGGTTAATATAGCATATATCTCATAGAAATTAAAATGAGATGAGAAAACCCTTACCTTAAGTCTTAAATTTTTTCGTACACATTCTAAAATCCAGTGTAATAAATATAAGTTTACTATAAATCTATAATAGAACAATATTATTATAAATAATATCATATAATATTTTATTATGACTTTATATTACCAGTTTATTATTAATTACATGTTAAAGTTGTGTTTTGATTAATATCCGCTTTGTTTTTCGTATATATTTTGACTTTTTATTTTTTGTCCTTTTTCATTGATCATTATTTACTTATATCCAGAATGTAAACCATGATATAAATATCATATATATTTATTTTATTTTTATTTATGAGAATCTATAAATCATAGGAATAGAAAATTAGATACATCATTCATGGAGACAGTAGGTCGTACGTACACATGAATGTTGTTACGATTTTCTTATCGTATTAAAATAAAGAAATTAAATGAAATATATATATATAATATCATTAGAGTATAATTTTTATTTCATATATATCACATGTGTTTATTAAACTTTTCCTTAATATATTCCATGTAATGTGTGAATTAATCACACTGCTTTGAGATGGAGGTAGTCCACACATCTACAAACGATGTTATCATATTCTAACAAAATAGAAAGAATTAAGATATGTATTATATAATAATTAAATAATAATAAATAAATAATAAATATCATATATTTCATATAAATATAGTATGTAAAATATTACTCCCACCCTTTAGAGGTGGTAATGTAGGAATGAACGACATCTGTTCGTGAGGAAGTTGTCTGCCGTACACGCGATCGATGGTTGCATATCGTATTTAATGTAATTATATTAAGGTGTAGGTCAAAACATAAAAACAAAAACATATATGTATACTTAGGATATTGAGTTTATTATATAATGATAGAATTATATTAATTTAAGTGGTGAAGAATGAAAAAAAAGTGCTCATTAAGGAATGTAATCTCTTTTTAGGGTAACTCCTTTTGTTTTTCAACAAAATACTTTATGGTTGGTTCTATGTATAAAATGAGGTTTCTAAGATTATATTATATATATTTTGAGATTATTTTTGAATTATTTTTATGAGAAAAATCTATTTATATGTGTGAATAAGTTAAGGGGTGAGTTCTCTTTTATAGTGGTGGAGGAGTGACATTCTTGTAAATAAAAAAATGTAAACACTATTGAGAGATCTCTCTTAAATAATGTGCATAAAATATTGTTAAATTATAGAAAAAATATTTCACGGAGTATATATATTATATGAAAATGTATTTTTGACAATTTTCTAGGTAATTTGGTCCCCTTAAGTTAAAGTTTAGTCCCTTGTAGAACTCATTTTTCTCTTAATTGTTTTAATTATTTTTAATTGATTTCACCAATATTTTCAGTCAAAAATTAAGTTGAATATATTATAAATGATAAATTATTCTAATTATAAATATTTAATACTTTTTTCTGAATTCAATGAAAATAATTAGTAGAAATTAATTTAAAATAATCACATAGATGAGATGAAAAAAAAATTAAAGGGAAAATGTTCAAAAGTTCGAAATGTTTTTATATATAGTATAAATGTGAGATTTAATCAAATTACCAAAATAATAATAATAGATGTATAATTTATTTAAATATAATTTCAAACCAGTTTAAAACATTATTTAACCAAAGAAATATATTAGACAAAAGTTCATTTTAAAATTAAAATTCTTTGTTTTTCACTATTTATCAAAAAATGAAACTTATCAGAAAAATATAAAAAATTAACTATAAGAAAATTTTTATATTATTATTTCAAAATTTAATTTAATTTTTTCAAATAAAAAATATTAATTTGTTACAAATTATTTTTAAAACAAGTCTTCCATTAAAAGGTGGTAAAACTGCCTTTTAGAACAATATAATTTTTAAGGCCTAAAACTGGATCTGTTCTTATTTTATTACTATAAAACTTATTGAATGAATTTAAAAAACATTTGTATTAATTTAGAACAAATAAATTTAATTAATACCTCTTAATAATAGTGATTAATTTACTTTATTAAGATAAAATTTATTTTTTTTGAATTAAAATAGTGTTTTCATAAAAACACTTTCTTTATATTGAACTGGTTTAAATTTTCATTTCAAAGTAATTGATAACCAATGAATTCATTTTATAAAAATGTGTAAAACATTGTTTCATAATTTAGTTAATATTATTCATATCTTTCATTCCAATATAAAGGTTATAACTATAACAATATTGTAATAATAATATTTTAGTTTGAGAAAACTCGCCCTTGCGTGTAATGATTGTTATTGAAGGAACATTGCATTGTGTGAAACACAAGCCAAACAAAGTGTTGCATGTACCAAATGATAATATAAGTGTTTCATATAGTTAAATATAATCATAATGTTTTTTATAAATAAATATTAACATGGTGTAACGTGCAATGAACGTCATAAAGAATTTTTATTTATTTAGAAAAAAATAATTCATAAAAACTTAGGGGGTTACATAAAATTTTGTTAACGGGTTATATAATCAAGGTAATTTTTGAACAAATAACTAATAGAAACATTCCAATCCAAGAAAAACATATATCTTAGTTAATTTTGTTTATAAATTTTATTCCATAAATTATTTTTTCTTTAAAGGATCAACTAATATTCCATCCATAGAAACAATATGGAAAAGAAAGCGAACTTCCTAAAGACATAGTTTTCACTTAGTAATTTTTTAAAATACCTCTTACCTATGAGAGTTTCAAAAATGAATATATAATTTAGTTTAGTCTATTCAAATATTTTAGAGTATACTAAGATATTGTCGATAAATACTACAATGTGATTATCAAGATAATATTTGAATGCTTTTTTCATTAGATCCATAAAGACAAATGGTTCATTAGTCAATCCAAAGGTCATTATAGTAAAATCATCTTGTCCATACCTTAAGGTAAATTTCATCTTTAGAATTTATTCCTTCCTTTTAATTAATTAAACCTATAACTAAGATCAATCATTAAAAAAAATTATTAGTTAATGTTTTTCATCCAATATATCAATGTGAAGTAGAGGATACTTTTAATTTATAATAATGACATTGATTTCCTAGTAATTGATGCATAAATTCATTGACCAATCATATTTCATAACAAAATAAATATTGGATCCTCATGGTATAAAATTGGAGTGAATGAATCCATTATTACCCATATCTAGTAAGTTTATTTAGTTACATTAATTCAACCATGTCCCTTATTTAAGGAGTATTGTATATAGGTTTTAAAATAAGGATGAGTTTAACAGAAAAATAAAATCTATGTTCAGGTGTATTTCTATGAAACTCATTAGTAGAAACATTTCTTTACTCCTAAAAAATAGGTACATCTTCAATTATAAGGTATCCTTTATAGTCAACAAATCACGTCTTCTCTTCTACTCCAAGAATTTCATTATGTAGAGATTTTAAAGGTGGATCTAGACATGATTATGATGATGATTTCACCTCTCTAATAATGGGGGATTCAGTATCTCCTTCATAAATCATTAACTTCTTCTCTTTGTAATAAATATTAAAACTATACATTATAATAAAATATATACCAATTATTAGATCAAATTCAACCATATGTATAATAACTATTTTCTCAAAGAGGATATGTTTGTCCATAATAATGGGGACTTAAAGACATATCTTTGTTGTAATAATATTTTTACAAGGGGTTTTGATTGAAAACTACCTTCTTATGTTGATAGAGAATGATTTAATGTTATTGTAAACCATGAAATATATAAAATAGTATGTAGATATAGAATCAATTAATGAATTATCTAAAATTTCATTTATGATCAAATTACCTACCCCACATTTTTGGTAACATCAACTTCAGTTGTAGTAAAATCATAATCTTTGTTGTCTCACCTTAACATGTTGTGTTTTATGTTTCTTTGACTCTTGGGTAATTAGTGTGAATAATTCCCCACCGCTATATAGTTAAAGCTCTAGAGAGTAGTTGCTTAATTTTTTCCCTTATATTATTGATGTAGATGGCCCTTATCTATTCACTTGTAACAAACTCCAATTCCATTTTAGCATTTTCCTATATGTTTTTTTGACAATTATCACATTATGTAACTCTCATATTATTATATTTGGTTCCCTAGAATAGACATTCAATATACATTTTATTACTCTTATAATTAGTATTTGAGTATTAAATAATTTTTTATCGCATCCTAGATATTATTCTATATTATAGTGTATGTGATAATGTCATAGTACTTATTATGTATAAATTACATAATAGTTGCCTGCTATGATGAGATACATTATATTCTATAAGAGTATTCACCAAATCTATGTTCTATGGATGGATGAAATTATATTAAGGGACATAAATGATATAGGTTATCATAGTTAAGAGGATAATAAGACATTGATACAATATCTCATGTAATTCACCATTGGTAATATCCAAGGAGGGTGGTTATGAGAATAGACCCGCTAATAATAATTTCACATGTTTCATGTTTCATTGGATGTTCCTATCTGCAAATATGTTTAATGATATTTTGAATAGAAGAATGTTATTAATGTTTATCTTGACTCACATACTTATATGTATTCACAAACCAGGATGATGATTGTTGATAGTAAAGTTGGATTCATTAGGTGTGTCATGAGTACCCGTTCATTAATAAATAGTACGAGATAAGATTTTCTATTCTATTGGAAGTGAATATATTAGTACCTTTTATAGAGTTTGAATATCTTGATATGTCCATGGAAAAACTAATAGAAATTAGCTCTATAGCATGGTTCCCCCAAAACTTGTGATGATATAACAGACCAATAGCCACAGGTTTCTCAAAACCATGGCTATAAGAGTTTATTCAAAGGCTATTGCCATGGTTCATGGACTCATGACTATACATTATTCCTATAACCACAGTTTAGAAAAAATGTGGTCATAGAGTTTTCCTATAGCAATAATTTTGAGAAACCATGGGAAAAGTTATCCTGTATTTTCACGAGGAAAACAATTTCCTATGTAAAAATAACTGGAAGATCTATTTCCATGGTTTTACATCCTACAGACATATTTTGTTGTATATATATATATATATATATATCCGAATTTGTCTCTGTTGTAGTGGTTATGTGTCTAAATCTCATAGCTGAGGTACATAGATTGAATTCTACCAGGTATATATTATTTTAGGTCTATAACCATTGTTTACCAGGATATAGCCATGATTTTCTTCCATTTAAACAACAACTATATCCATGGTTTAAACTGTGGACATATCTCAACTACCATGGTTAAAAAGTACGAGAGATATTTCTATGGTTTTCTTAATCACGGCTATAGATTTTATTACCATGCCGGACAATCATGGAAAAAACCCACAAAACTATGGCTATATATTTTAGTTATAGCAATGACAATTGATCCAAGGTTCATATGGACCACGACTATTTATTGTAGCCATGTTTTTTAGTCTATTTTCCATAGTTCCTAGCCATGGCTATAGAATAATTTTGTACTTGTTCCAACATAGTGCATATCAAAAAGTTCATTTCTAGAAATTTGAATAATGTGATTTAATAATATCGGTTTATGAAATAATATATGCAACCTTCTTGATGTGATATATTGTGATAAAAATATTATTTTACACAATAATCATTCGTCGGTGATTTAATGTTATTCTAACTATCTCTCTTTTCTCTATGGGTTCCTTGGCATGTTACTAGATTATCTCCAAAGAAATTAATTGGATTTACAAAATATCACTAAGAAAGAGACATAGATGTTCACACACTATGTGTATCAAGGAAAATTGATTAAATTATTTGTTAATATAATAATTAGATTAAAATATTATTCTAATTTCTTGAGATTAATATATAATTATGTTTATTGGTTGATCACATGTATTTTTTATCAATTTATTACACTGCAACATTTATTTATTTCAATTAATATTCATTTTACAAGGCCTATTAAATAATTAGTAGGATGATCATATCGAATAATAGTCTACTAAGAATAATAAATATTAATCAATATAGGAAAAAAATATTTTTTATTCCATGGTTATTCAGATTTCATACGTATAGTAATAATATTTTTTATAAATGGGGTACATTAGGGATTTGGATATTTTTAAATGGTACTTGTGAAAATAATATTCTAACCCTATCTCTATAAATATGAGACTATATAATTCTATAACATGTAAATATACATTTAAAAATTAAGTGGTTGTCTACAACATTTGAATCTCCATATAATTCTCTCAACTAAGAGATATTCAAAAGAACTTAAAAAGTTCCATGAGTGTTTAAAATCACCGTCATCCCTATCTAACAGTGAGATAACTAATAAAATTAACCGATCCTCATTGGGATTCAAAATTTTGATAAAACAAATAATGAAAGGCATGGGGACATCTACACTAGTATCCATATAACCCTATGGTGATGTTCATAGTTTCATGGTACATGTTTGGATCACCTCTAGAAGTAATATCCTATTTATTTTTATTCACAATGTTGTTTCTAAAAGAAGGTTAAACCACATTAGAAAAAAAATAAAGAATTAAAAGATGAGTTAATTCTTGACCAATACTAATTTATTATAAATTATATATGAGATCCAGTCTTCATTGATTATATGAATGAATTTATAACTAGTTTTTAGTGGAAATATATTAATGAGGATTGAAAAATTTTGTTGTGCACCACCTGAAATGATTCTAAGGTGCTTCGAAACATTTAAGTTATATCATAGGGGGTCAAATGTCTAATTTATATTTTTTTTATTTTCACTGATCATTGAATGAATTTATTAATGGAAACATCTCTATTTTATTCATTATTTTTTATGATTATCATTTAGTATGGTTTTTTACCTTCTTGTAATGAATAACATGTTAAATATTGATGAGAAACTAGTCAATATAATCCATTGGGAGGTGCATATGGTTGAATGGTTTGACATTAGTTACACATAGTGTAATCAAGTTCACCAAATCTTGATGGGAATCTGGGCACATGACTCACCACATTATTTCAACATGAAATGTATTTATTTCATGACACATTATTTTTTGTCCAAAGGGGTATGCATCTAAGAAAAGTAAATGGTATTTATCATATGTACATGAAGATCCCACTTTGTGTATCACTTTTATTTGTTGTCAATGATTTTTATTGGATATCAATGGTGATGAATGAGTTAAGAAGGTCTCATTTATGTCAATATGATGATGTAATTTAAAATTTAATGGATCTTGGATAAAGTGATCAGGACTTATTATATGGGGAAATATATAAATTGTTTGAATAATTTTATTTTCAATGGTGATTCCTAGAGAATTGTTATGGATTCATTAAATGACATTGTATTTCATTCTTGAATAATTATTCAAGAAAATAAGACTATTTTTTAAATGGTTCTAAGTTCAAATACATGTATCCAAGGTGACCCATTATTTAAAGAAAATATTAAAGTGAGTTTGATTCTAAAGAAGTTATTTATAATTTATACTAAAAAATAATATTGGAATTGAAGAAGGCCATGCAATATTTCATTATTTCATAGGAACCATGAACTAAATAACTTGAAGGATATTTATATCCTAATTTTCACGAAGAATATCCATGAGATATAAATTATAATTCATGAGGGGGGTGGTCTTGAAAATGAGTAAGTGGTGGTTGGTTTTTTCATTTTGGTATACTTATAATTATACTAATTCATATTTTTATTGTGATTTGTCTAAAACATATTAATCAACCCACTAATAAGACTTATCCAACCTCTACCTTAGGAACATGTCATACTTAGAGGTATACTATGTGTCAAAGAGGTCAGTATGGGTGGCCTACCAGGAATCTTATGGGCCATGTATAAGCACTCCGTCTGAATGTGGTCTCATGTATAAGCGATCATGATTTGGTGTTGACCCCGGTTTCGGCTCAAATGATAAGATATCATGATTTGGATTATAAATTGGAGCCTAGATCACATGTATTTATTATGTGGTACAACCACATACAAGCATTATTCACCCATCCATTTAAAAGATAGATTTAATGAGGGCCGTTTGATAGAGTCGATCTGAGCCATAAATTTCTCATGTTGTTTGTATTTAAAAAAGGACGCATAAATTTTTGAATATAATAATCATATTCTTCCTACCACATCTCAATGGTGGTACTGATTCATCAGAGAAATTGTTCAAACCATAATCGATCAAGGAAGAGGATTTCAGGTTCGTTCTGAGGATGAAATGATGAGATGAACACAATTCAAGGAATCATGAAACATCATTTTTTTGATTTATAAGATGATATTTCATCCAAACAGAAAGTGTATTTGTAGGACTCCATTTTTTTCTCTAGTGATAAGTAAGATTAGTTTAAATTTTTATGAATTAATGAACATGAATATACCACCACAATGGATAACCTCATTCTGAAAGTAGAAACACCAATATTTGTGGTGTCTCTAAACCCATTTATGAAAAATTCAAAAAATGATATGTTAAAATATAATGATATCAGTCTTTATATGACATATTTTGTAAGGATTCAAATCAATATATAAACAAAATATTTGTGGTGATAATCACTTATAAATTAAGAGGTTCAAGATTTTTGAAGTTGTTTCCACTCATAATAAATCTAAGAGCTCACATTTTTTAGAAATAGAGCCTCTAAAAATATTATTTTATGCAATAACGTAAGAAGTCCTATGTGACTTCAATGCCTCACAAAGAAGGGGGGCCTTCAAACTTTCATGGATTTGAGAAGAAGATACAAGAACTTCTGTTTGTGTGAAGGAGTTACACACTTAACTTTTTCACAAAGAAAAACCATGAAACATTTGGTTTTTTGAAGAGAGGAGAATCATGAGCCTTAAACATATTTTCATCAGTCATGAAGTGATTTATGGTGAACTTTATATGTGAAGATCTCTTTTTTTGATTGAAGAAAATATTGCATGATCTAGTGAGTTCTTACTCTCACTATGTTTATTGAAAAAAAGGTCTCATGTAGCCATTTGGTTCGCATAAAATAATGTTCCACATAGTTTGACTTGCATAAATAATTAAAGATGATGAGGATTTTCACATATTAATATTATTCCATGTTAGGATATTAATTAGGTAGTAACTTGAAGGGAATGTGAGGTTTTCATGAGTAAGTACACATATATAAGGGAAATGTGAGAACATATCAGTGTGTGTGAATTAAAAATTAAAGGAGTGAAAAGTGTAAAAATGTTCATGCATATTTGAATTCATGATAATTTTAGAAAGTTTGAAAATAGAATAGAAAACAGAAAAAATAATGACTAAAATTTATATGTATACGGTTTATTCATATAAAATGAATCATGCATTATGCATGAAGTTATTCAAATAAACCATGTTTGGAATTCAAGAAAATAATGGCTTGATTTTGTACAAGATAATTCTTGCATGTGCGGTGCAATAATGTTTCATTAAATATTTGTTACACCAAGGAAGAAGAGAAGTGAACTGATTCAATCATGTGTTGATATGAGTATCAAAAAATATAATTTGACACTGCTACACAAATTCATATCATTGGGTGTTCAAGAAGAAAAGAGTTTTCTAAGATATATATTGATTATTACTGAATGTAAAATAATTGTGACGGTGCTTTGTTGAACTGAACTTCATTGTTTCAATAATCACAAAGGATTTTTTTGATTCAATATTGAAGAAGTTTTTATGATAGTAGGTATTTGAATTATATAAGAAAGAGGGAATAAAAAGAAGTGACTGACCAGTTTATATTTAGTCGAGTGTCTTTTAGGTTAGAAATAATTTTGTGATTATTATTTCAAACTATATTAATATTATTGTGATAGAATTTAGAAGAAGAATAAGAAGTGTATCTTTATATTTTCTATTGTGAGAAGGTTAATGGTTACTTTTATGCTGCTAAGAAATTAATAAGTGAATAATTGGAAGATCAAAGTATCATTTTGACATTAAATAAGTCTCAATAGGTTTAACACTTTATTGGTGTTAAAAACATTTAACAAGGAGGAGGTTGTCTTAAAATATAGTATAATGATCCATAAAAGTGCGATAATATATGCACTTTCAATTAAATATAGTGAATTTAAAGTGAAAATGTATTTCCTACTTTCTATAACCACATTGAGAGGATTAATTTCTAGTATTTTCGTGGTCAGATAATTTCCAATCTATTCCCTGGACTAGCTACTCTTATTGAGTAGCGAACCTTGTAAAAATATCATATGATATATTTTAATACTTTCATGTTATTTCGTGTTATTTCATGTTATATGGAAAATATAATTAGAGAATATAGATATTAACTGGTCTAATAGTTAAAGGGATAAAAATTTTAATTGGATTAAGCATTCCCAAAGACTGATTCACCCCTCCCCCTCCAAGAGTTAAGCATATCCCAAGCTGGTTCTTTCAAGAGGTATAATCATGTTGGTTCACCGATATTAAATTCACTATGTTTAGTTTATTATATTTTTATGATTTTAATTCCATTCCTAATTTAACAATGAAGTGAAGCTTTGGAGGAGATTTCGTTATCTCTAGTAAGAAGCCTATTTCTTTCAAGACCATGATCAATAGGAAAAAAGAAAGAAATAAAGAAAGTTGAAGAAGATGTTCATTTTATCTAAATAAGAGATATTATCTTGTTATATATGCCTTGCTAATAATGAAGATATATTAGGCTTGTAAAGTAAAGAGTAGGTGGATCAAGTTTCTACTAATAAGAAGTAAAACCTTTCTACCTCAAGTGAATCAAAACATTCAAGTGATCAGTCAGTATGTGTTATCAAATTTGACAATTGTTCTCAAAATAAAGTTCATATCCCCAGTGGTGATGATCAACATAATACCTATCAATCTTTATCAGTTATTATATTAAGAGATATTTTGGATAGTGTTCCTACATAATTAGTCTCACTTGTTGGAGGATTATTTCAGTTTATGTTGGAAGAAATAACTCAGTTGAGAAAAGAAGAAGATACTATGGATAAAGGGTTGAATAAAAAAATTATTGAATGTTTAAATATATCCAAACAAGTTGGAACCTTTAATTAATTTAAGAGAAAAATTTAAATAAGTTTCTCAAAATTCCTCAAATAATATGAATATAAAGAGGGGTTTGAGAATTCTCTATAAGAAAATATCCATGAACTTGAAGAGAAATTAAAAAAAATATCATCGATGTCAAGGGATTAAAATTGAAAGAAAAATCCAACAAGATCAAGGAACTTGACTATTTCATTTAGAACAAAGTTATGTTTCATGAAGATAAAATTGAAAGAATGAATATGCCTTGTGAAGAAAATATGATTATTATTTAAGATTAAAAAATCTTCCTTAATATTAAATTTCTTGAATTTGATGTTATAATTGGCCTATATTGAGAAGACATGTATTGAAACTTCACAAAATAAGGTGATAGTTTATGTCACTACTCAATTATAACTAGTTAATTATAAGGAAATACCTACCACATGTGATTATAAAATCATGATTTCATTCATTGATTTATCACAAGAAGTTAAGAAGAAATAGTTACTACCCAAACCATTATATAAAAATATTTCTAAATCAGGTATCATGAATAATGTAGTTTGAAAAAAAATATTTGGAATAATTATAGATTAATTAAGGTGATGAGAAACCTACCACAATGAATTGGGAGGATATGAAAATAATGTGTAACCTAGTTCCCCACTATGAGAAAAAAATTGTGAAAAAAGTGAAAAACATCCTATAGAATAAATAAAAGGATTAAAATTTGTGAGTCAATGTTGGTGCTATAAAATATTTTGGAATTGGGAATTATATGTTTATTATAATCCTTAAAATTGAAAATTGCAAGGGAATCCCATTTCAAGGGGGATAAACACAAAAAGTGAAACAAAATCCATAGGTCTAGAAAAAAATTATCCAGCTAACAGATTTGGAAATCTTGAAAAATTATATGATGTATGAAATAGAAGTGTTTACGAGTCTGGTATATGCTCATATCATCATTTATAGAAATATGAAGAGAAAAAAAGACCACAAAATTTAGATCGGAATCAATAAGTAAACTTTGGAGGAAATCAGATGAATATTGTGAATAAAAATCTTCCCAAGAAGGTATTAGAGGGGAATGGTGAATATTCCTAGGATTCTAAGTTAATAAAGCTAAAGGGTAGTGCATCAAAAATAATTAATAAGAGGGATGGAACTTTGAAGAACCCATAATGAAGATACAAACATGATTCCATAGTTCCTAATGACATATTTGTTATCTAGACAGATGATTTGGAAAGTATGAAGAAAATTTAAAATGAACACGATAAAGAAGTGAAAAAGGAAAAGAAAATATTATTAATGATGAAGAAAAAGTACATAAGAGATTTTCTAGAAAAGGAAACTCTTAGGTTATATTAGTTTTATGTGAGAGATGTAAGAAGACTATTCATAATGAAAACTATTGATTAATAATTTTAGTAGTGTATGAAACATTACTTTAGAGGAGAACTAATTCATCATCTATGAAGGCTATTAAGAAAACAAATTATCCAAACAAAGAAAAAGAGGATTTGAAGAGATCCATATGACCCCAATATAAACAAAAATAAATATTTAGATGTTCAAGAATGAATACTATAGTAAATGGAGAAACCTGGTTGATAAACACATATCAAACTTTTTGTTCACCTTGAAGAAGCAAGTAATAATCCACATTATTACCTTTAAACTTTGCGTATTATGTTTGTGATTATAATACAGGGAATTGAAGGTGAAGTAAGTTCTCACGGGGACATCCTGAGAAGCAATGACAGAATTTAATTCCTGATAGCCAAGCTGAAGAAGTCACAATCCATGAATAATTCCACAATTTTATATTCAAATAAAAATATTATGGAAGATCATCTTGGATGAACTATAATAATATTATGTAATATTCTAGATAGCCCGGATAAATATAGACTATATTGGATTGATCTTATTTCTTGGTATCCCAAAGAGTAAGTGTTCAGGAATATAATCCTTGATGAAATTTTGAAAGTCTTCCAATCTGGATAGTCACAAGTAGAAGATCTATTCTGGTGTTATCACTATACTATAATTTCTTAAAATCCATTATTTATGAGATCCTCCATTATGAAGATAATTATAATTTTTCCCATTAGGGGGAGATAATCATTATTTCAATTGGTATCAAATCAGATTATTCATGAAATTTCATGAAGAACATGTCTTTGGAAAAGGTATGTATCACTTAATATCTCATCCTTGGTTACACAAAATAAATATCAGTTTACAAAGGGGAGTAATTGAATTGATTAATGAAACAAGAAGAATCAATGTTCCCCAAGTTCGCTTATCCTTCCTATTTCACTTGAATATTTTTTATCTACTTTTTGAAGTGAGTTCAGTAGATTCAGGTTGATCCTTATTATAAAAGTTTCATATCTCATTTAAATATCATCATCCTATAATTAATGTAGAAAAACCTTGAATATAGGGGTATGTGTTCTCATTTATTAAGGTATCATGATCTTTTTGTAAGGGAAAATGTTGTTGCGTAAATAAAATCCTCTTATTTCACTAAAACGAAATCAGTTATTAGCATCAGTTTATTAGAGGGTTTTTAGGAAATGATCACTAAAACTTTTTTTAAACTGAGAAACATCTTCCACTACCCCTCCCCCACCCCCAAGCCCGACACCCCTGCCCCTATCAAACCCTCACACTGACACCCTTCACCCCACTCCACTGACCACTCTCTCACCCTCTCCCCCGACCCCTCTATCCCACTCACCACTGGCTGCCTTCTCCCAGGATCTCTCCGAGCCGAAGCTTGAGTCTCTGGACCCTCTCTCCCCAAATGGTCACTACCACTTCTTCCTAGGCTAGGTAATTAAAAAGTATCTGTGTTTGGATATGATCAAACTTTTTTATGGTTTTTTCAGAATCATTACTCCATCCAGTGAGTTATTATTTTACTATTCCATTATAGAAATTTGAATTTAGGAGTTTAGTTAATTACTTTTAAGGGTTTTAGGGTTGACTTATGTGCTTTTATACCCTTTGGAGGTCTTTTGGGCTCTATTGTATTGTGCGAGTCATCGATTGTGGTAGGAATTTCCATTCATACATTATAAAATATTAATCCATGATTACTGGTTTATCTTTAAACTATATTTTGATATTATAATGGTTAGGACATATGTGAAATGTAATCCTCACTTAATGGTTGTGGTTTTTACATTGGTTTTCGAGTGATTTATAGAATGGGGTTTAAGATATTATGTTTCCATATCTATTTCTAATAAAATTAGTTTCTAATGAATGAAATTTTAATAAAATCTCTTGATTTAAATGAAATATTTTGAGTAAACATTTTTAAACTAAAAGTAGGACTAGTTTCCTTAATATTTTCTTACAAAGCTATGGATATTTTGATATTTATTTTTGATTTTTCATTTTAAATGATCTAAAATGTGTCCAGGTAGAATTTATTAAAGAATATATTTTCTTAAAAAGGATTTTATGTATCTTTATTTAGATTTGGTTTATAAAGGGATGGTTTGTATATTCTAGTATACTTCTAAAATATATATCTAAAAGATAAGTTGAATTCTTTTGTTGTATTTATGGATATAATATAAAAAGGTATACATGGGGTGGAAAGAAGAGCTTCTTTTATATACTTCATTATCTTTATTATTGATATTTGTTTTGAAAATATAGCCTCATCTTCCTTGAATACCTTTTTAGGAAAGATAGGGTTCTTGGGTTGGTGAAACTATATCAATATGAGGTCTTTTCCAATAGTTATGGTTTTTCATTGACTAGTGAAGTAATTTTGGGTGCATCCCATTGTCCCAATGAAGTTGTTGTAGTTACATTTCACTTGTTGAGGGTTTACCTAATTAGTGATACAGAATTACTAGGTTTATCTAGTTTAAGTGGTCATAGGGGTTCTCCCATGGTATTAAGTATTTATTTCCTTTTGATTGAGTAATGTTAATTCAATTTTTATTTAGCTATCTTTCATTATTTTACCTGAGTAGATGTTGTTTCTATTTATATTCAGTTTCCTTCTCTTTGTTGTTGTAATAACATTACTTCTTAGATTATGAAACTTCCCCTTTTCAATTGGAAGCTATTATTTCTTATCACTTATTACTTACCTTTATTGATCACTTTTACCTTCTTATTTTTTCAATGTCTGTTACTAAATTGATATTATGTTAGAATTTATAATTTTTGGGAATTTACTTCTTTTGTATTATGTTAATATTTAATTTCATGTTCATATATTTATTTTCATTTATTATCATCCAGGTTTCCCAAATAGATGAATTAAAAAAATCTTTTTCATTGAATAAATAGTAAAATACATCAAATAAATCAAAAGTTTTTTATTCTTCAGATGGTTGGATAAAATAATTATGTTTTTTACAATTTATCTTCATCAAATTTTTAGATCTTGATTTATTTGTAAAATGAAAAATTTATTGTATCAAACAACTTTATTCACATAGATCATACTCATTAGAATGTGGCAATGTAGAAAATTGAGTTCTCTTATTATGCATACATGATGAAATCAAAAATATTATAGTGGAAAACATTTTAACAAAACTCCATTATTGTTGTACCTTCATGGAAACTTATGATTAAATTTTTTATTTCTAGGAATGGTTTATCCAAGATTTTAGCTAACAAAGAGGAGGTAATATCCTTCTCTATAATTAAAACATAAAATTAAATATGGAGGATCAAATTATACACTCCAAATAAAGCATCTTCAAATACACTCTCTTGGAATATAGTGGATTTGTTATGTAATTTTAAAACCCCTCTATTTGTTTTGAGATGTACCATCTATAAATAAGAAAAAATAGAATGGGACATACATAAATAAAATCTCTTAGATCACAACTGGAAATACTAGTAGAGCATTATGTGATTCCCCCTCTAGCTAGAGATGTGTTAGATCACTAAATCCAATGCTATGATGATAGAGAATCACTAGGATCACCCATAT
Organism: Viscum album; assembly: GCA_963277665.1. NCBI lineage: Eukaryota > Viridiplantae > Streptophyta > Magnoliopsida > Santalales > Viscaceae > Viscum > Viscum album. Next base: position 1,518,409,466 of record OY728128.1, read on the forward strand.
TTAGTGACCCTAGGGTGTTTCTCCAATGATTAATATTTTAAATTAATGAATGTTTGTTTTTTTATTTTTCTTAAATTTTATATAATACTATCCATGATTGATTTGATTTTTTACTTTGTATTTTTTAGTACTTATATGGCTCTTCTTATAACTACATGGGTTGTGCTTTTTTCACTTTCATTTATCAATTTTTCTACTTACCAATACTTATGTGTTTTAAATTTTTTAATAATGTGTAGGTACATTGTGATATGGATAAAAGTTGGATCACATTACCAAGGAACACACCTCATTATGCTAAGGGTTTCGAGGAGTTTTTAGATTTTACAATTTCTAATGAATATTTTGATGGGAGAATAATATGACTATGTCAAAAATATAAAATTAGAATATGATTGAAGAGAGATGATGTTTATGAACACATGATAATGAAGAAATTCCCTGATCAATATTTTTTTTGGATTTTTCACATAGAACCGATCATTACATAAATTTTTAGCACTGATGTCAATCAATATATTGAGCTCCCATGTTCATAAATAGTGAAAAATGGAATGAAAAACCTTATAAATGATTCATTCAGCATTGCAAGACACCGAAATCAACATAAAAACATCTTAGAACAACTAGTTTAGTGTGATATAAATAAAAACATGACAAGTGATGTTTTTGAGAATATAGGACCACCAGATCAAGATTTTAACATATCATTAGATCCTCCTCTTGATTATGGGGAGAATAATGTAATGGAAAAATTCACTGAGAAGACATATGTGTTTAATGGTTTAGTTGATAATTGAAATAAAGATTTGTAAAGTGTATATTTAAAATATTCAAAACCTTTTTTTTTCTACTGAAGTTATACCATATCAAATGACTATGTAGAATTAAAATAAAGGTGAGGTTCGTGATTTAAGAATTGTGGAGTGATGAATTTCCTAAATCCAAGATCCATGAGTCCTTTTATGATATGAAATAAGTTGATAACAATATTGGTCTAAATTTTACAGAAATACATGCATATCCAGAAAATTGAATTCTTTATTTGGGAGAGGATTAAAGAAGACAATATTGAAAAAAATGTTCTTCTTCTAGATGGAAGTCAATGGGTGACTTTGGATGTTTGAATCAACATAATATTATGTTGAAGAAGAAAAGGAACACACCTAAAAAGGTTTTCCAATACTTTCCTTTAAAGACACGATTGAAATGATTATTCATGTCACTTAAAACCATCAAACACATGAAGTGTCATTCTATAGATAATAATAAGGATAGGTTAATGTTACATCCAAGGGAATCACAATCATGGAAGAAATTTGATTCATTGCATCTATATTTCTCATTTTATCCTAGTAATGGTCAATTGGGTTTGGTTTATGATGGATTCAACCCATTTCGAACTTTGAGCACTAGTTATAGCATTATGTTGGTTGTTCTGATCTCTTACAATCTTCCTCCATGGATGTGTATGCAACAAATATATTTTATCTTTTTAATGATTATTCTTGGAAAACAAATGCTTGGAAATGATATTAATGTATACTTTCATACTATAATTGAATAACTACATTAGTTATGAATCAACAATGTTGAGACATATTATGCATCATCATAAACAATGTTCAAAATGAAAGCTGATATAATGATGGACAAATAGTGACTTCCCTGGACAAGGCAATTTACCTGGTTGGAAGAATTACAATAGTTTTGATTGTTTGGTTTGTAAATTTTATTTTTATCTTGAATGAATACCTCATGGAAAAAATAGTTCTTCTTGTGTAATTGAATTTTTCTTGGTGCATCTCATAGATTTTAGTTTAACAAGTCAAAATTCAATGGTTCCATTGATCATAGACCACCTCCAAAGTTGATAATAGTTTTTGAAATATTTTCACAACTTGGAAATGTTGAAACATACTTTGGGAAGGTGTTTCATTTTAATAATAGTTGTAAATGAGTTTGAAGGGCCTCATCCATTGAAATCAGAACACAATAATGTAAGAAAAAAGTATACTATTCAATCTTCAGTATTTGGAGTTTAATTTTTTGCGGGATAATATTGATTTTATGCACATTGAGAAGAATTTTTGTGAAAATTTGATCTTCACGTTGCTTAATGAGATTGGAAAATATAAAGACCATTTATATTCTGGAAAATACTTACAAATAATGAACATAAATCGTGATGTCTAGCTAGATGAGAATAGAAAGTATGATTTAATAATTTTTGTAATGAAAAATAGGGATAAATATAATTTTTTTCAAATTTTAAAACATGTGAAGGTATATCATGGGTATTCAAGTAACATATCAAGGTTTGTTGACTTAAATAATCATAGGTTACATGGATTTAAAATTCATTATTAACATATTTTGTTGTAGAAGTTGATACCATTGGCATTGCATACATTATTAGTAGAAAAAGTTACTATTTTTGTACTCCAATTTTTCACATTCATTAGAAAACTATATTAGAAATATTTAAAACCATTTAAACTTGAAAACCTTTAGGAGAGATTTGTATTGAACCTTCGTGCAATTGAGATTTTCTTTCCTCCATTGCTTTTTACTATCATGATGCATTTATCTGGGTATTTTGTTGGGGAAGCTAAATTAGGAGGCCCTATACATTATATATGTATGTATCCAATTGATAGTTACTTTATTTATATGGTTTTAATTCAATTAAAAAATCTTTGTGATTTCATTTGTAAGGCCCCAACCCTAGTTATCCAGATTCAAAGAATTATTACATAACATTGGCATGATCACAAAGATCAAGTCTCGAAAGACCGATTAGTTTAGTAGCCTTGGAAGTACTAGATACATTCCTACGTTTTACATTAAATTATAAAATGAAAACAACAACAAAATTTTCTCCATTGACCACAGGTATATCCCTTAGACTATCCCTGTATGTTAGTCATAATATAATTGTTCACATCCTAGGAAAAATAAATCATAGAAAGGGGTGAGATCAGATGCTCAGTTAGGATAACAATATAGAAGAAACTTTCATAAATAAGCCTAAAAATTTAAGGCAATGTATAAGACTAAAACAAAATCCTTTTAAACTTATACTTTATTATAATATGGAAAATATAAATCAAAATAATTATATTTACTTATTCACATGGATATTCTACTAGTCGAATAATCACATGAAATATCAATTTCCAAATTTAAAATGATGGAATGCATAATGATAGACTTTATAACCACATAGTCAAGTCCTTTTTCCAAGACTACAAATAAGATTTTGGCCAGGCCTTGTTCCAAGACACTAGTTCATCACCCACTAAGTCCAATGTATTCCTTATATAAAAAGGTTTAAACATATCATAAACATTCATATTAAAACTAGCACACAATATGTTAATACATTATCCATAACTCACGAATGGTATAAAAATAAAACATCCACAGTCAACCATATCACAAAACCTTCAATACAATATAGAATATTTGGATCATAACAAATCAACTTCAAACAAGTTTAAAATCCATCAATAGATGTTGAAATAGATGAAATAAAATCTGTTTGAAAGAAATACCTCTTTTTATTTTCAAACCATTTAATAGAAAGCATTTATTTTGGAAATATTCATAATATCTTGTAAGGGAAACTTCTAAGGTGTTATAATGATGGAAAATAGATGCACCCGCCGTATAAGTTAAAAAATATTCTTTTCTTAATTTTGTCGGAAAGATCGTAAAGTACCTTGTTTGGAAAACAACACAAATATTCCATTATAAACATCTTATAAAAAGTAAAACAAGGGCATAAATGACTTTAACCCATAGTAAAAATGTTTTTAAATATATTTTAAGAAACATGGATGTGGATGATGAAGAGGTCCTAGTAAATAATTACATATAAATAACCTCAGATAATAAAGAGATTATAGAATTAACCCTTACCGTGTACTTATATTGGTCAAGGGAACATTAGAAATTTGTATAATATTTAAATCAATGTTATTAAATTATAAAAGAACCATATACATAAATATGATATTATATATGATTTTCTAATATTGCTTTGTTAATAATATTTTAGTATTATCCTCATTTCGGTTATTAACTGATTCATTTTCCTTTATATATTTTGTTATGTAAGTCGTTTTTATTATGGATAGGATGTATTTGATTCATATATAGAATGATTTTAAGTTCTTAAACATTATTTTTAATCATAAAATGAAAATTATTCTTGAATGATTACGATGGGGAATGAATCTCATCCCATTCGTGGAGACGGTAATCCGTACATACGCACGAGCGACAATATCATTCAATTGAAGGTGGAATTGTATATAATTGAATGTTATATAATATATACATAATCATTAACTTTTAATATTTATTATTTACATTAATTATAAATCATTATTATACCCATCCAAAAAAATAATGTATTGAATAACAACTACACCACGACGTGGAGACTATAAGCCGTACGTACGCACGTACGGTGACTTTTCCATTCATATGATGGATAAAATAATTAATATTGTTTTAAAATTTTCATAATAAAATAAAATTATGTATAAGATTCTGGATATATTATTTTATAATGGAAACAAAAAAGACAGAGGAAGTCGAAGAAGAAAAGAACTTGAAATAGGTGATAAACTATTTACCTCTTCTTCGGGTTCTTTCTTTTGATTTGATCAAAAAGGCTCCATAGGTTGACTTTTTGACCAATGGAAGGACTATATGAGGAATTAAGAGAATTTGGAAGGATATTTGGGAAAATTTTGGATGATCCAAATGTCTCTAGAGAAGTGAATTTGAGTGAAGGGGAAGTGCCCTTTTATAAGAGGGGTGAGGGGCACCTTAGGAAAATATTGAAATATTATTTTATAATAAAATCATTTTCGGTTTATAATGGCTCAAAAATGATTTATTTCTAGGATAAGGTGGGGATGGGTTGAAAACCACTCAACCAATAGGTTTTATATAGGTTTGGGTCACCATATTAAACTTATCTTTTTAGATTTAACTCTTTGTTAAATAGTTTGACATTTACCATGTCTCTTTGTATTTTTATATTATATGGTTAATAAACATACTATAACAAGACAAGATAACCCCAAGTGGTTCATTATTAATATATATAACCTTATCTATGTACATTGGCTGAAAATTATATTTTTAGGAATATTATATCAATTAATAATATAATATTTGTTTTTTTTTAAAAAATATTTCAATTTGACACTATTTGGTATTTTGTTTTTGTTAAAGTCATATAAACATGATTATTTTACAAAAAAAATCATATAATCAACCCTAAAATTTCATATTAACCTATAAAATTAGTTTAATTCATCAAAAGTCTTAAATTAGATTTATTTGGATATTTATAATATCAATTAATTTAATATTTCATTAATAAGGTAATTACTACATCATCATTGTGTCATAAATAAATATAATTATTTAATGTTAAAAAATTATAAATAAAATACTATTATGTATTAAATTTTGTTATATTTCTAATGAATATTTATAGTTGAATTTATATTATGTATAACCCTATATTAAACATGTTTTAGCTATGAGAACTTGAGTTTAACAATTTAAACTCTTCTTTAAATTAAATAATAATAAAGGTCCCAATCAAATCCAAGTGGACCTAAAGGATTATTTTTTATTCCTATGGATTTTTTCATAAAAATAATATTATCCAATAGAATTATTTCTTGTGTTAGGGTAATAATAGTATCAAATTTACCTTTAATTACCCTATTTACTTTTAACCGTGGTAAATAAAAGTTAAAAGCTACTATTCATGAAAAATTATTTTCATCTTATTGAACCAAATTTTACTTACTAATATCAACCATGTATTTCAGATTTTTTAAATTCAATTCACAGAAGTGGTAAAATTATATTTTATGCAAGTTTCCAAATGCTCCTAGGAGGTGTGTAAAAGACGATAAAAAGATCCATAAAAATTTTATATATCTAAACTTATTATAAAATTACTCCAATGAATTAAATTGAAGTTATATATGTATTATGTATCTATTTTGACCTAAAATAAATTTAAATAAAATAAATAATTATTTAAATAAAAAGTCGGTTTTCAACAATAACGCAGTGTTTTTCACTATTCATCAAAAAATTGAATGTTTTCAGAAAAATCCCAATAAATATAACCTAAGCTAATTTCGATATTCCGAATCCAAAAATAAAGTCCATTTTGAAATATAAAATTTATAAAATTTCAAAAAGTCAGTATTATAATGGCTAGTTTGATTGGTTGTGGTATGTTTGAACTCAAAGTTACATACAACACAAGCTATTGTTTTATTCAAAGAGAAACGTACCGTGGAAGCTTGGGGTGTTATATTATACCCTCCTTAAAATAATTTCATCCTTGAAATTTATAGAATATTACTGCATAAAATTATTTAGGTGGTTCTTCATCATAGGTTCCTCGGGTTCCCACGTTGCCTCTTCCAACTTATGATTTCTCCATAGAACTTTTACCAGGCGAGTCATCCGGTTTCTCAACACTTGTTCTCTGGTATCAATAATTTTGACTAGCTCTTCACAAGAAGACAAATCAGGTTCCAGTTCAATTTTTTAATAGGTGAGTACATGTGTTGGGTTAGGCATGTATTTTCTCAAAAGTGATACATGGAACACATCATGAACTTCAGAGAGACTTGGAGGCATTTCCAAATAATAATATACAACTCCAATTCATTATAGAATTTCAAAAGGTTCAATGTACCTGGGATTCAATTTACCCTTCTTACCAAATCATATAACTCCCTTCCATGGAGATACCCTCAAGAAAACATGATATCCTACATGAAATTAAAAATGATTCCTTTGGTTATCGACATAGCTCTTTAGCCTACTTTTAGCTACTTTGATGTGGGTTTGGATAAACTTCACCTTTTCCATCATTTACTCAACAAGTTCTGGGCTTACGAGTTTTCTTTCACCAACATCATCCCGATAAGTTGATGTGTGACATATCTTTCCATATAACTCTTCATATGGTGCCATTTAAATACATGAATGGAATCCATTTTTATAGGGAAGTTCTACTATAGGTAAATATTGATATCATATACCTTGACTGTCAAGGGAGAAGGATATCAACATGTCTTCTAAGCTTTGAACAGTCCATTCTGATTGTCCATCAGTTTGAGGGTGGTAGGCAGTGCTCAAATGAAGTTCAGTATCCTAGGCATTCTGAAGACTTTTCCAGAATCTTGATGTAAAATAGGGATCAAGATCAGAAACAATCGATAGGGGTACTCCATGACGTCTTACAACTTCATTAATATATAGTCTTGCAAAACATTCAAGTGGTAAATCTTTTCTTATAGAATGAAAATGTGCTGAATTGGTATGAAAATCAACAATGACCCATATATCATCATTCCTTCTAGGATTCTTTGGTAGTCCCATGACAAACTCCATCGTAATATCATCCCATTTCCACTCAGGTATGAGAAGAGGTTTCATGACTTCTCTATGATATTGTCTTCCAGCTTTCACTTCTTGATAAACCATACATCTTGACACAAAATCAGCAATCTCTATCTTCATGTTGTCCCACCTAAAACATTATTTAAAATCTCTATACATATTAGTGATACTAGAGTGTATTGGGAAATTGGATCTATGAGCATCATCCAACAATTCCCTTTTCAGATCAGGTATATCAGGAACACAAAGTCTCTTCCCAAATTTCAAAATTCCATCTTCACATATGAAGTCGATTAATGTCCAATTATTCCCAAATTTAATATTCTTTTCTAATTCCTCATCATTAGTTTGAGAAAGTTTTATCCTTTCTAGTAAATATGGATTGGAAACCATTTGAAACAGCATTGATGTTTCACCTTCCATGGTTATTCTCATATCCATCTTTAATAGATCCATGTATATAGGATCCTTTTCCACTCTCATCTTGTTAAAAACTCCATGATTCTATCTAATCAAAGAAACTTCCACCTTATTTTCCTTCCCCGGGTGGTAGTGTATAGTTCAATCATAATCCTTGAGTAGTTCGAGCCATCTCCTTTTCCTCATGTTGATTTCTTTTGGAAAGAAAATATACTTCAAACTCTTGTGATCAGTATAAATATCACATTATTCACCATAGAGATAGTGTATCCATATTTTCATAGAAAATATTACACCTTCTAACTCAAGATCGTGAGTGGGATAGTTTTGTTCATTAAGTTTTAGCTACCACGATGCATTCTAAATAACTCTATCATTCTGCATAAGGACACAACCAAGTCTTTTCTTTAAAGAATCACACTAAATAACAAACCCATAATTCCCCGGTGGTAGAGCCATGATATGATCATTGACTATTCTTCTCTTTAGATCCTTAAAACATTTTTCACACTCTTTTTCCCAACAAATTTAACCCCTTTACGTGTGAGATTGGTTAATGGGTTAGCCAATCGGGAAAAATTTTGGACAAAACACCGATAATAACCTGAAAAACCAATAAAACTACATACCTCAGTTATACTCATTAGTGATAGCCATTCTTGGATTGCCTTTTTCAAGTAAGGATCAACAGAGATTCAATCCTTAGAGACAATATGGCCAAGAAAAGAAATCTCATAAAAAATTCACACTTGCTAAACTTCCCATACAATTCATTTATTCTTGGAGTCCTTAGGATAATACGGAAGTGATTTTCATGATCTTCATATATTTTGGAGTATACCAAGATATAATTAATAAATACCACTACAAATTCATCAAGATATTCCTTGAAAATCCAGTTCATTACATTCATGAAAATAGAGGGTGCATTAGTTATCCTAAAAGGTATTACTGTAAACTCGTAATGCCTATACCTGGTTCGAAATGCTGTTTTCAGAATGTCTTCCTTCTTCCCACACAACTGATGATATCCAGATCGAAGGTCAATCTTTGAAAAATATTGATCTCCATGAATTTTATCTAATAAATCATCAACTCAATGTAGGGGATACTTGTTATTTATTGTTATAGCATTTATCTCCCTGTAGTCAATGCTCAGCCTCATAGAGCCATCTTTCTTCTTAACAAAAAGAATAGGGGCTCCCCATGGAGAAACACTAGGGTGAATAAATTTTTTATTACTCAATTCCTCTAGTTGTTTCTTTAGTTACCCTAATTCCACATCATCCATTCTATAAGAGGTCTTCGATATGGGCCTTAAACCAGGAATTAAATCAATAGAAAACTCAATTTATCGTTCTGGAGGATTTCCAGGTAAATACTCTGGAAACACATCAACATATTCTTGCACAATAGGTACATCCTCTATTGGAACATTCCTTTCCTCACCCATAGTTATTTCATTATCTTTATCCCCAATAATTGAATTTAGCTGAGCTACTAGGGGTGCATCTAGATAAGAATTAGGTAGTTACATTACTTCTCTAACTATTAGGTACTCCTTATCATCATCAAGAATTGTAACTTCCTTCTTCTTACAATAAAATTTTGAATCATGGTCTAAAATCCAATCCATTCTAAGGATTATATCAAATTCAATCATGGGTATGGTGATGAGATCGGTATAGAAAAAATATTTATATTCCCTAATGGGAACTGATTCACAAAACCTTTTTATGCTGATACTTCCCGAAAGAGTTTTGACTGAAAACTCCCTTGCTAAATCATATTGGAAATATCTGATTTTCTTAGGAAACTGGGAAGATATAAAACAATTCAATGATTGTGACTCAAATAAATAATTGGATAAACTTGAGGAAACCATTAAATTTCCAGCCACCACGTCTTTCAGAGCTTCAACCTCAGCAGTAGTGATCGCATAAGCTTAGCCTTGCTCCCTTGTACATTTCTGTGGTAAGTTTCCTTGTAAATTAGGAAATTCATTTACATAATTCACCCTTTCTCTATAATTATTGCATTCAACATTAATAGTCTCTTTCTTTCATTTGAAATCATGAGCTTAGTGGCCTTTTTCACTACACTTGTAACATTCTCCCATTCCCTTCAGGCACATACTAGGGTGTTTCTTCCCACATTTACTATAGGATTGATATTCAACTTTTCCCTTCTTCCTTTTATTTTCATTTCAAGAGTGTTCATAAGATCTATTCTTCTACTAATTTGCTTTAAAGTCATTAGACTTAGAGAATTCATTTTCTATATTGATAGCATATGAGACTATATCTTGGTATGATGAGAAGGATTTTGAGACTAATACTCGATGGAGAAATGGTTTTAAACCATAAAATAATTGATCAATCTTACTCCTTGGATTATGTGTATAATCTGCTGCATGCCTTTCTAACCTTTTAAAGTTAGCCTCATACATTAAGACATTCTCATCCTCCATTTTTCTCATACTCATAAATTGTATTTCCATATCCTCTTGATGGTCATGAGGAAATTATTTTTCTAAGAAAATATATTTAAACTCCATATATTCCATGTTTGATACTTCTTCATCTTCCTTTGTGTTTTTAATTAATGACCTCTATTGATTTTCATCTCTCGTGAGGCGATAAACTACCATGACAAATTTTTCGCTTTCGTTACTCCCCAAAGCATGAAATATTTTCTCAAAGGAATTTATCCATTACTTAGCTACTAATGGATTTGTACTCCCATTGAATGTTAGTGGTTGATTCCTCATGAAGCGGTCTAACATTGATCCTCGATGTTGTGGATTAGGGTTCTCCATATGGGTAAGGTTATTATTAATAACATGAGTGAGTTTTCCTAGTATGGTGATAAGATGATCAGCAGTAGTTGCTTCACCATCTCCACTATAAATATATTGAGTAGGAGGAAAATACCTACATGGATTACATACATTTATAGAGTTCCCATTCCTTCCAATAGGTGTCATTTCAAAACAATGGCATACAGTAGATTTGTTTATGAATCACAATAAATAATCCCAAACTTCTAAAACACTTAACATAAATTGAATAGTTTATAGATATAATCCATAATCATAAAAATGTTTTCTTTGAGAGAGTATATTCTCATAAACCTTTAATAATTTTTTTAAAGAAAATGATAATTATCCTAATCATATCCCCGAGGAGTGGCGTAACCAAGAGTGCAGCAAGGCTCGTTGTAGTGCACTAGTTCTTGTTCAAGTCTAGCTCGAAGCAGTGTTTTCGGGATTTAACCCAAAGAATATCTATGCCAAAGACACCTCTTCCTACACGTATCCATATAGGTATGTATTTATTGGAAAACTCACAAAATCTCTACATTACCAAAATTCTAGTAAGTTATTCTATACAAATCCTCAATGTCTATCTTAGGGTAATGTTCTCTAATCAATGTTTTTCTAAATTTATCTTCTAATGTTTATACTAAACTTCCTCTGATACCAACTCTAATGCCCCAAACCTAGTTACCAAGAGTCGGTGCACTGTTACATAACATTGGCATGATCAGAAAAGATCAAGTCTTGAAAGACTGATTAGTTTAGTAGCCTTGGAAGTATTAGATACATTCATAAGTTTTACATTACATTATAAAAATTAAAACAACAACAACATTGTCTCTATTGAACACGATAATATCACTTATACTATCCCTGAAGGTCATTCATAATATACTTCTTCACATCCTGGGAAAAATAAAACATTGAAAGGGGTGAGCTCAGATTCTCAGTAAGGATAACAATATAGCAGAAACTTTCATAAATAAGCATAAAAATTTAAGAAAATGTATAAGACTAAAACAAAAGCCTTTTAAACTTAAACTTCATCATAATTTGGAAAACATAAATCAAAATAATTCCATTTACTTATTTACATGAATATTCTACTAGTTGAATAATCACATTCAATATCAATAGCCAAATTCATAATGATGGAATGCATAATGCTAGACTTCATTACCACATAGTCAAGGCCTTGTGGCAAGAATACAAATAATATTTTGTCAAGGCCTTGTGCCAAGACACTAGTTTGTCTCATGAGACCTAGCGATCCATCAAGGAGCTATAGTGGGCTCCATCCATCACCTTCTAAGTCCAATGAATTACTCATGTGAAAAGGTTTAAACCTAACATAAACATTCGTATTAAAAATAGCATACAAGATGTCAATACTTTATCCATAAACCATGAATGGTATAAAAATAACACATCCACAGTCAAACATATCACAAAACCTTCAATACAATATGGAAGATTTGTATCATAATAAACCAACTTCAAACAAGTTTAAAATATATCAAAGGATGTTGACATAGATAAAATAGAAACTATTTTAAAGAAATACCTCTTTCTATTTTGAAACAATTTAAAAGAAAACATTTATTTTGGAAATAATCTTATAATCTTGTAAGGTAAACTTTGAAGGTGTTATAATGGAGAAAAATAGCCACACCCTCCATATAAGTTAAAAAAAATTCTTTCCTTAATTTGGTCGAAAAGGTCATAAAGTAATTTTTTTGGAAAAAAACACAACGATTCCTTTATAAACATCTTATAAAAAGTCAAAAAATAGTATAAATTACTTTAAGACAAAGTAAATTTGTTTCTAAATATATTTTAAGAAACATGGATGTCTATTCTAAAGAGGTCCCAGTAGATAATTACGTATAAACAACCTCAGATAATTAAGAGATTGTAGAATTAACCCTTACCTTGTACTTCTCTTTTGTTTAGGGTAAGTTAACCTACTGTATAATAGTTAAATAATTTTTATTAAATTATACAATAATCATATACATAAATATTATATTATATATGATCTTCTAAAATTACTTTGTTAATAATATTTTAGTTTATCGTCATTTCAGGTATTAACTGATTTGTTTTACTTTATATGTTTTATTATGTAATCCATGTTTATTATGGATAGGATGTATGTGATTCATATCCAGAATGATATTATGTTCTTAAAAATTATTTTTAATCACCAAATTAAAATTATTCTTGAATGATTACGATGGGGAATGAATCTCATCGCGTTCGTGGAGACGGTAATCGGTACGTATGCACGAGCGACAATATCATTCGATTGAAGGTATAATCATAAATAATTGAATGTCATATCATATATAAAGAATAATTAACATGTTATATTTATTATTTACATCAATTTTACATCATTATTATTCCCATCCAAAAAAATAATGTATTGAATAAGAACTACACCATGACGTGGAGACGGTAAACCGTACGTATGCACGTATGGTGACTTTTTCATTCATATGATAGATAGAATAATGAATATTGTTGAAATTGATTTATAATAACATCATAGTATGTAGAAGATACTGGATTTTTTATTATAGAATGGAAACAACAAAGAAAGAGGAAGTGTAAGAAGAAAAGAACTTGGAAGAGGTGTTGAAATATTTACCTCTTCTTCAGGTTCTTCATTTTGATTTGATCAAAAGGGCTCTTTAGGATGGCTATTTGACCAAAGTAAGGCCTCTAGGATTAATTTAGGGAAGTTGTGAGGATATTTTGGTAAGTTTTTGCCGATCTAAATGGCTTTGGAGGTGTTAATTTTAGATAAGGGGATGTTCCCTTTTATAAGAGGGGTGAGGGGTACCTTCGGAAAATATTGAAATATTATTTTATAATAATATCATTTTAGATTTATAATGGCTCTAAAATGATTTATTTTGAAGATAAGGTGGAGGTGGGTCTATAACCACACAAACAATAGGGTTTAGATAGGTTTTGGTCACCATAATAAACTTATTTATTCATATTTAACTCATTGTTAAATACTTTGACATTTACCATGTCTCTTTGTATTTTTATATTATATGGTTAATAAACATACTAAAACAAGCCAAGATAACCCAAAGTGGTTCATTATTAATATATATATTGTTATCTATGTCCTTTGGTAGATCATTAGATTTTTAGGAATATTATATCAATTAATAATATAATATTTGTTTTTAAAACTCTTTTATGTCAATTTTGACATTATTTGGTATTTTGATTTTTAAGTCGTAAAAGCATGATTATTTCGAAATAAATTAATTAAATCAACCCTAACATGTCATATTAACCTAAAAAATTAGTTTAATTCTTCAAAAGTCTCATATTAGATTTATTTGGATATTTATAATATCAATTATTTAAATCTTTCATTAATAAGGTAATTATTGCATCATCATTGTGTCATAAAAAAATTATTTATTTAATGATTAAAAATTATAAATAAAATACCACTATGTAGGATATATTTTTAGATTTCTAATTAATATTTAGAGTCTAGTTTATCTTATTTATAACCCAATATTAAAAATGTTTCATTTATGAGAACTTTAGTTTAACACTTTTAACTCTTCTTTAAATTAAATAAGAATAAATGTCCTAATCTAATACAAGGGGACCTAAAGGTTCATTTTTTATTAATAAGGTTGTTTTTGGTAGAAATAATCTTATCAAATATAATTAGGACATGTGTTAGGGTAATAATAATATCAGTTTTTACTTTTATTTACCCTATTTACATTTAACAGTGGAAAATAAAAGTTCAAAGTTACTATTCACCAACAATTATTTTCATCTTATTGAACCAAATTTTACTTACTAATATCAACAGAGTCTCTCAGAGTTTTGAAATTAAATTCAATGAAGTGGTAAAATTATGTTGTATGCAAATTTGCAAATGCTCCTAGGAGGTGGGTAAAAGGCGGTTAAAAGTTCCATAAAATATTTATATATCTAAACATATTATAAAATGACTCCATTGAATTACATTGAACTTATATAGGTATTATATATCTATTTGGACCTAAAATAAATTTAAATATAATAAATAATTATTTAAATAAAAATTTCGTTTTAAACAATAACACATTTTTTTTCTCTATTCATTAAATATTGAATGTTTTCCAAAAAAATACAAAAAAAAATCACCCTAATAAAATTTTGATATTATGAATCCAAAAATTAAGTCCATTTTGAATGATAAAATTTATAAAATTTCAAAAAGTGGTTATTACTATTCATAATGCCTAGTTTTATTGGTTGTGGTGTGTTTGAACTTGAAGTAGCGTACAACACAAACTACTATATTATTCAAAGGAGAAGGTACCATGGAAGTCTGAGGTGTTACATCATTAAATACATAATTATGTTTTTTTAATTTATTTCACAAATATCTTGGGCATTTAAAATCATATGTGAAAAATAAAAATAAACTTTAAGGCTCTATTTTTGAAGGCTATTTGGAAGATAAGTGTATTACCTCTTGTTCTAGACACTTGGATGATATAGAGACATGATTAAATCGAGTTGGATGTGTTGATGAAACATCGAATCAATATCAACTACATGGGAAACCAAAAATCTTTCCTGCTATTGGTTGATCAGTTTGGAGGAGATCAAATGTTACATTAACAAAAATGGAATTATTACAGGAACATAGATATGTTTTGTTGATTATTAAAATAGAAGATCCATTTATTTAATATTTGAGGATAAAAATATAGAAAAATGAGAAGCCGAACTCGAAATGAGAAATCTATATCAAAATCTGTTAATAATGAGCTTGTAGAATGGTTTTCATAACGTGCAAGTTCATAAATTTTTTAATAATTATGGATATTAGGCTGAAACTTATATTTTTTAAATCTAATAATGTATATTTATTTATGTAAATCATGAATACTGATACTTGAGTTGAGTTGTCAGAATATTTGAAGTTTCTTACTCCAGGTCCTCTAGAACATTCTACAATGTTTGATGCATATAATGTGAATGGATTAAAATTTCGTACAGTTTATCGAGAATAGGTTTTGAAAATAGAGAATAGTGGTATATTTATGTTTTTTTAAATGGGATACTAATGAAAGTTTAATGATATTATCTAATTAAATTACCATAGTAATTTTTTAGTTGTTTTATTCAAATGAAATTGGGTCGATATTATCAAGGGTGTTAAAATAGATTCCTTCCAATTTACTTCTGTGAACTTCTCTAACTTGATGGATGCCGGTTACCATGAATTACATGATCTTTATATCTTATCACCATAGGATAAAATGGAATATTATACAGAATATGTCATGGGAGAAGGGTGGAGTGTTGTTTATCATGTAAAACTAAGAGACTTGTATGATATGGGTGATGAAGTGGAAGACTTAACCTCAAAGATTGAATCCCATCAGTACCAAGAAGTGAACTTATTTTACCATCATGATATTGAAAATATTTTTATTACAGTGGTGTATGAATTAGATGAAGTAATTATAGAGAAGGATAATGACATTATTGAAGGAGAAAATAATTGTATGCGGAGTCATCCATTGATTTATCAATCACTTACATCATTTTCACAGTCATTCATTATCATATATTTGTATATTTTTTTTCCATTAATGTTCATCTGTTATCATTTCTCATTTTATTATACAATATTTCTTTGAAATATATGTTATGGAGTTAATTTTGTTTGATTAAATAAAAGGAATGGTAAAGAGGGAGAAGAAAACCACTCCTAGTTCTTTATGAGGATATTGGAGGGTGACTATTATAGATAAAAAAATTAATATTAATAATGTAATTTCACTTTATTTATACTTCTAACTATTTTATCATGAAATTTGGAAACAATATGAAATGTTTATATGTCTAGAGTCTAAAAAGACTAAAGATAGTTGTCCCATTTGACTGTTATGGGGTCCCTACAGACGATGTTGTAGGATTATTTGGCTAGATTCTAGTCTAGCAGACGACAAAGTTGGTTACCATTCCAATTACATATGATGATTGGAGGCATATGCATTCATCATAAAAAAAATGAAGTTTTTGATTCAATGAAAAAGGTAATTTTAATATATTATGGTTTAATTGAATTTAATTTTGTTATTAAATTCTAATATTTTCAAAATTATTCTCTTTATACATATGTTTTTCTACATTCCCTTTACTTATCTGATTGTATCGATCACTGGTGGTTAGAAGATAAATCAAACAACTTCAAAATAATTTATTTCACAAACTTTTATTGATTTTAAGTTTAAATATAATACACAATATTGTTTCATTTTCCATATAATTGTCCTATAGGTGCTAGTGTAGGAAGTAGAGATAGAGATGGAGAGGGTGAAGGGAAGAGTTCATCATCGGGTCATGATTATTGGAGAGGTTTTGTTTACATATCATTTGTGGCATAGAATATTCACATGACATTTTAGATGGGATCAGGAAAATGGGTGACTTATGTATGTTTGGTATAACCATGTGTATATATGTTGTGTTTCATTTGTTGGGAAAATATGTTACTGATTATTGTTTACTCTGATAATAAGATATGTAAATTTTGGTACAACCGTATGGTGGAATGATCTGGTATATGCATTGTTTATTTTTTTCGAGGTTTGTTCTAGGGATAAAGGTTTGAGGGATGTAGATTCTATATCTTATATTTTTTATAATTCATAATTAAGTTGTTGTTTAAACCACCATAATATTATGGTACTTTTTTGGGTAGTGGGTAAAAATCACTACTAAATATAATGAACTTTAATTTAGCAGGGGTTTTCACTATTTTAGTGGTAGTTATTTTGTTAAAATAAAATCAGAATTTAGAGGCAGTTTCAACCACTGCTAAATTCAAATTACTTTTTTTGTAGGAAAACTGATGTTAAATTCATTTTCTAGGATTATTTTCAGAATGCACTACTAAATAGAATAAATATCTGTGTGATGGATACTAAAACTAATTTTAGTGTAGGTTTTTTGAAACCACCAGAGATCCATATGGTAGCATTTTAAACCACTACTACATGGTGATTTTATTATATTATTTTCCTTACTTAGAATTTATCAAGGATAATTAGAGTGAAATGATGTATGACACATTGTTTAAGAATGAACTGATAACCTTTTACCATGAAATTTTTATTTCTTATTAATAATTGGGATATAAAGTGAAATGAAATTTTGAAAAGTAAAGGGGAGAGAGAAGAAAATTATTCACATATTGGAACATTCATTTGGAGAAGATATTTAAAGGTATTTCAAAAAAAATACAATGGGGGAGATTGAAGAGCCGACTCTGTGTACGATTTTTATTTTTTGTAGAAGATTGTTATTGTTTATCAATGGTGACCAATGAGATATGAATATCTCATTTATTTCAATATGATAGAGTAGTTTCAAAGTTAATGGAGCTTGGATGAAGATATCAAATTTTATTGTACGAAAAAAAATATATGGTTTGAGGATATCAAGTTTCATAGGTGATTTATAGAAAACTGTTAAGGATTCATTAAATGGCCTTGGATTTCATGATTAAATAATTTTACTAGTAAATCAGATGATTGTTGAACTATTTCTAAGTTCAAATACATTTACCAAAGGTGATACATTATTTACAAAAAATATTAAAGCTGTTTTTATGTTAGAGAATGTATTTGAATCTTATATTAAAAAAATAATAGAGGAACTAAAGAAGGCCAAGAAATATTTCATCATTGTATGCGAACTGTAAAAGAGATCACTTGAAGGATCTTTATATCCTATTTTTCATGAATAAGATCCATGAAATATAAATTATATTTCATAAGGGATGTTTTGTAGATGAGGAAGTAGTGGATGGATTTTATTTATTTTGGTATACTTAGACTTATTATATGATATATTTTTAGTGGTATTTGTCTAAAAAAAATATTGTTCAACACTCTAAGAATCCTTAGACAACCTCTAATCGCATCACATGTGGGACAGAAAGGTCTTCCTTTCCTTAAGAAGGTTAGTAGGGGTGACCTACCAAGAAAAATGAGGGTTTTTTATAAGCCCTACCTCTAAATGTAGGCCCATGTATAAGGCACCTAGAGCACATATATTAAGATGCACGTTTCTTAGTCCAGAGCCTGCAGATATCCCATGGATCACGTGTGTCTCATCCCATGAAGGAATGGAGTGTGGTGTTATCCAGAAGCCATCCCTGGTGTCAAATTAAATGGTGAGCGGTCATTATTTGATTATAAATAGGAGCTAACCAAGTAGAGATTTATGATGTGTGATAGTGGCATGCAACCACTCTTCACCCATCAATTAAAAGTACAGATAAAACAAGTACTATCTGATGGATTTCATCTAAGATTTTAATTTCCCATTCCATTTGAATTTGAAAAATTTCACACATATTTTTCAATATCTTCATCGTCATCCGCCACCTGCCTCTTGAAAGCGGTATCAATTCACCAAAGAATTTATCTAAAAACCTAGTGATCAAGAAATAGGATGTCATGTTCATTAGAGTTTGAAATAATTAGATGAACATAATAAAATGAATCACGCAACTTCATTTGCATGATCTAGATGAAGATATATCATTTGAACATCAGACATAGTTGTAGAAGGCCATTTGAGCTTAGGAATTTGGTATGGTGAGTTTCATGTGTTTATGAAGGTATGCATGTAAGGATACCACCATAAAGGAGAAGGCCGACCATGGAGAAAAATATACATGATTTTTGGTGTCTTAAAACCCATGTTTGAAGAATTAAAATACTGAAATATTAAAATATATTATTATCAATCTTCACATAGAATATTTTATAGGTATTTGTATCGGTGGATACATGTTCAAATGTTGGTGATCATCACTTATGAAAGGAGAGGCACCGAGCATGTTGAAGTTTCTACTTCCCAATATACATATGAGAGCACTCATTTTTTAGATTAATAGATCCTCTCTAAGTGTAATTTTACGCAATAAGGCAAGTAGTCATGTGATCATTCAAGACCTCATGAAGAAAGAGAGTCCCATGAACCTTCTTGGTTTTTTGAAGGAGATATGTGCACTTATGTGTGTGAAAAAGAATTTTGTGCTTATGATTTTTCATGAGGAAGAACCATGAAGAAGTCAGTTTCTCAAAGAGAGGGGAACTACAAGCCATCAACCTGTGTTCATCACACTTTAAGAGCTTCCCAAAAAACATATTTTTTAATTTCATCTTCTTGAATGAAGAAAGGATTTTATAATCTAGTGAGTTCTTTCTCTCATCATGTTTTATGAAACTAATGTCTTAAATAGCCATATAGTTCATGTGAAGGAATAATCTATACAGTTTCACTTGCACGATGATTATAGGATGAGGAGGAGATTCACATGTGCGTATTATTGCACATAAGGATGTTAATAAGGATGTGTCATGAAGAGAATTGTAGGTTCACATGAGGTAGTACTCATAAATAAAGGAAGTTTGTTCACATATCTATGTGTGTGAGAAAAATAATAGAAAAGAGAACAGTGTGCATGTGTTCATGAATACATGAATGCATGATAATTTTAGAAAGGGTGAATTAAAAATAAACAAAAATACATAAAATAAAAAAAATATGAGTGAGGTTTATTCAATGCAAATGCATAATTATATATAAATTAAGTGATTTTATATAAACCAAGTCTAGGATTTAAGAAGATAATGGTCTTAATATATGCAAGATCATTACTACAACTGCGGTACAATATATTTTCATTTAATATTTTCTAAACCAAGGAATGAGAGAAGTGAATTGATACACTCAGGTGTAGATATTTAGTATCAAAGAAATTGAATTTGACATTGCTACCTAATTTCTTATTATTATGTTTCCAAGAAGAAAATTGTGTTCCTAGATATAGATTGATTATTACTCAAGGAAGAATAATTGTGATGATTCTTCATTGAACTGAAAATCATTATTTAAATTAGAACAAAGGATTTTGTGATTCTAGAAAGAATAATTTTTAGATGTATTATGTTTTTACATTGAGGAAGAAAGAGATAAGAAGAAGAACTTAATGACCAATTTATATTAATTTGATTATCTATTGGGTTAGAAAGAATTGTGGGATTATCAGTCCACACTAGATTTACATTATTGTGACTGAAGTTAGAAAGAGAATAAGAAGATGAATTGAATCATTATATTTGATTTTATGAGAAGGAGAATGGTTAATTTCATGTTGCTAAGTGAGTAAAAAGTAAAGAAGTGGAAGATCAAATAAGTATTGTGACATCCAATAGGTCCAAATAGGTGGAATATTTTATTGGTGTTACAATCCTTTTACAAGAAGTATACTTTCTTCAGAGTCAGTATAAATATCCATCCATGTGATATAAAGCATTCATGGTCAATTGACTATAGTGAATTTCAAGTAAAAGGGTGTCTCTTACAAGATATAACCACATTCAAAGGATTACATTCTAGCGGATGTGTGGTTGGATAATTTACATACCATGCCAATGACTAGATACTCTTATTGAGTAGTGAAACTTATAAAAATATAATCTTCTATATTTTACTTCTTTTATATTATTGCATGCGATAGGGAAAATATAATAATAATATTGATATCATAACAGGACTTAGAGGTATGTGGATAAAAAGATGAATTGGATTAAAAATTCCCCAACACTGGTTAACCCCCTATAAGTGTTTTTCACATTAAAAATAGGTCCTTCCAATAATCACCATATTGTATATGTGTTTTCGTATAATAAATCATGTAATAAGTGTGGTAAAATTCACATCAAGTATTTAATACATAGTATGTAAGACTGATATCCAAGAAACATGGTAATTAAGGAACTCAACATTGTAGAAATTTAATTAATACACACATTGTGTATTTATTACAAATGACATGGTGAGTAATTAATTCACATGTGATTTTAAAATTAATTAACATGCATTTTATTTAATCACACACATTATAATTAATTAATTATCACATTGTGTAATTAATTTAAACACTTTGAAATTAATTAACATGTGGGGTATTAAATTCAAAGACAATGCAATTAATTAATTCTCTTATTGTGTAATTAATTTAAATATGTTTTAATTAATTCACACATGGTTTATTATTAACACACACATGTGGTATTTATCACATTCAATGTAATAAAATTTATTTATATGGAAATATAATTAATTGTGACATTAAAATGGTCATTATTTTATATGGAAATCATTTGAATAATATTAAATGACA
This sequence comes from Viscum album, assembly GCA_963277665.1. Classification (NCBI taxonomy): domain Eukaryota; kingdom Viridiplantae; phylum Streptophyta; class Magnoliopsida; order Santalales; family Viscaceae; genus Viscum; species Viscum album. Next base: position 1,518,431,419 of record OY728128.1, read on the forward strand.
AATTAATTCAATGTAAATTTAAGAAATACATTATTTTTTCCCTCTAATTACACATTATATACATATTAAACAAATATGAACTTACAAGGTTCTTTTGATGTACCTTAATGATAAAGAATTAAGTTTTAATTAGATTAATTAAATTAATTTCTTAACACATTATCTTAATAAATTAATGAATTGAAATTAATTCTTGATGTTTGAAAATTTAGGTTCATTTTATGTGTGGTTAATCATGATCTATGACATAGATTCATCCACTTTCAAGTATCTATATTGGGATTCCATTTCTTGGAAAGCTATATGATTTTTTACTTTCCCAAAATTTATGAATTTTAGGAAATAGAAAAACATTGGAAAACTATTTAATGAGATTAAATCTCTTTTTTAATATATCAAATGGGAAATGAGGCCATATACATAAAATTATTATTAAATTATAAAAATGATTTTAAATTTTATAATGGTAGGGGAGAATAAAATCCCTTATATCGACATAACAATGGAAAAGGCAAAAAGGATATATTTAGATGGGATAAGTAATATCTCATTTGAAATATATAAAATGGGATATAGTGATATGAAATTAATATAAAAATAATTATAAATTCTATTATAATAAAATAATTTTAGTTAAAAATGAAGGCGAAGGGTTATAAGTCCTTACCTTTCAAAGTTTCTTTTTAATGTTTTAGAGGACACATTAGAATCTTAAGAACTATGTGGGAGGGATTTGAAGAGATATTGGAAGTTAAATTAATGATAAATGAATTTTGGGTGTAGTGTAATGAGATAATGGGTAGGATATGGATCCTTTTATAGGTGAAAAAGTGGGGTGTTTTCATTGAAACTAATGTTTGGTAAGGGGTATGAATCAATTCACATGGGTGTTAGGAGAGTTTTTTAAGTTGTGTGAATTATGTGGAGATATGGTATATAATTCATGAAATAATGACTTTTATACATAAAAATTATTTCTAGAAGGTGTAAGTGACCTTTTAATCATTAATAATTTGAGATATATCATTTACCCATTTTACCCTTATTAATGTTGATTATGAATTTTATCATGGTAGTTATTTAATTATAAAAAATATAAGATAACCCTTATTACCAAATTTTAATGTTTTAAATCAAGATTTAGGACCCATTAAACATAATTCAATTACAATATTTGATTAAATTAACTTTGAAATTAAAACAAAATATATTGGAAAAACAATTTTTATAGAGAACTGTCATTGTCTATATTTAGTCTTTTTATTATTGTTTCATACTAATCATTAATTTAGTGACTATTTTAATGTTTATTTGTGTTTAAAGAATATATTAGATTTAAATTTTAAATTATATTAATATAATTTATTTATATAAAAATTAATTCTTTGAAAACAACCATTTTTACTTTTATAGTGGTAATTATCATTATCTTATGTAATTTATCTTCAATGACTAAAAATAATTTGTAATAGTTAAAAAATTGGGACTTAATGTCTCTAAAAATAATTTCCATATTGTCTAATAAAATTAAAATGTGTTTAGAAAAATAATTTTACACATAGAACTCATTGAACCAGTATTTTAGAAAAAGGGTATTATGCATTAAAATTATGTTTAGGATAAAATTATAAATGATCTTGATTTTCATAAATTATTTTTTTATTAATCAAATAAATTTTATTTGGCTTCAAAAAATGAATTTTATCGAAATATCATTTAATTAAGAGGACAAGATAAAAACATTTTAATTTATAAAAAATTATTATTTATGTTCATAAAATGTTAAACATAGATTTTATAATTTAATAATATTTTATAAAAAACATATAGTTTTACTCTTTAAATACATATTTGAAAATTTTAAATGTTTTATATACTTTTATTTATTTCATATGTAAATAAAAGTTACATTTTTCGTAAAAACTATATTTGTCACTATTCACATAAAAATCAACTATTCTGAAAATATACTAAAATTTCCTCTTATGATAATATATATATAACGTGTTATAGTATGAATTTTATCTTTTTTAAATTTAATTATAACAATTTTAAATCAATAAATTAAATACACTCTTTAATAAATTCCCTTTAGTGTGTGTATTGTTTGATTGATAATGATACAGTGTTTAATGGCTACAGTCGGATCTCAGGTATTACATTCTACAAACATTAAATAATTTCATCCTAAAAATTTGGGTATATATTAGCTTTTCAAAAAATTTGGATACTCATTCCTTATAGATTCTTTAGTCTCCCAAGTTTTCTCTTCTGATTTCCGATTTCTGCAATTTACTTTCACCAAAAAAGTTGTTCGATTCTAAAACACATTCTCTTTGGTGTTGAGAATCTGGATAGGTTATTCATTATAAGACAATTCATGCTCCAACTCTATGCAATCATATGTGAGAAAATGTTTTTTATTTCAAATGTATTTACTCACTTTTGAAACATGGAATACGTTGTGTAATTTAGAAAGTTTGGTCAGAATATCCAATCAGTAGGCTAAAACTCCAATTCCTTTTAATATTTCAAAGGGTCCAATGTACGTTTTTTATGACGGTTCTTATCCTAAGAATGGTAAAAGAAAATTTTTTGAACCCTATATATAGCACAATTTCAAAACCTAGGGTCTCCCTCAAAGAATTAGTTTCAAATTCCCTAATGGTCTCCCTCTAAATAATAATTGAATTTTTATATATTTTAAGAATATGTAAATGAAAAAAATAAGATATGGTGTTAAAAAACATAGATATGGGGAAATTTAGTGAAATGAAATTACTAAAAGTGTTAATTAAGAACACATACAAGAAAATCAAGATGAAACTAAAAGTAAGATATGGAATTCAATAAAAACAACGATAAATCCAAGCTGATATACTCTTAGATACCCTTAATAGATCTTCTAAATAAAACCATCATCACTAATAAGATGATATTACTGAGATAATCGGATCACACAACTAAAATAAAATACTCAATCATTGTAAAGGGTAATGAAATAAGAAAAATGAATTAGGTAAGAGAGTAAAAACTTTTCCTATGCAAAAATGAACTCCCGCAAGGACCCAATTCAACATCATATTCTACTTGGGTGAAGAAAATGTGATGATCATTATGATTCTTGGATATCAAGGGAGAAATGATATTCTCATCCTAAATGAATCCAAATTAATTATTTCACTATTTTTTTGGATTTAATATCACATCACCTCGAGGAATGAGAATATATGATCATTTTATTTATAAAATAAAAAAACAATAATATTTATAAAAAAATAAATCAAATGAAACAAAATGGTAGGTGTAACATCCCAAAACCGAATGTCACTCAACAGTGCTCTAATCATAGTGTGTCACAAGACCTCAAGTGCATATTCCCAAATTCCCGAGATTTTATACTAGTAGATAGGGCCTGGGAGTGTAAGTATGGAGACTATGACCTCATTACAGGAGTGTAGCACAGTATAATATTAATAACAGGTAATTAGCAGAAGCAGTAAACCATAAAAATGAGAAATAAATAGTATAAGACTGATAAATAAGAAACACCATAATTCCTCACATATAAAAAATTATGATACAAGTTATATTTCTCTCATTAAGAAGACAAAACATGTTTATAAGTGAGATTTAAAATACCAATAACTAAACTAAAAAAAGGGAAAAAAAGTATCCCAATAGCATCACAAGCCTCATCTGGGTCTCTTTCTATCCTACTCCAATGTAGAAAATCAGGTACCTATAGTAGGGTGCTTTTCCTTATCATCCAATATAATAATTTAATATTTTTGGGCCCCCAAAGGTGGCCCAAACATGGTGTGAGACTAAATTTCAGTGGGAAACCACCCAAGTTATTTTTCAATTAGTTACTGAATATAGATATAACAGGTAGTGTGCAATAAGAAAATAAGTATTCAAGGAAGTACTCAAATGTAAACATCATATAGATACAATTTCTCATTTGATATCAATTTTATCTATTCAATTTTTTTTGAATCTTTATCATTAAATTTATAAGTCATGAGATCTAGTGGAAACCATGCATCACCCAAATAATCTATAACACAATATATTATAAAGAACGCCATCTAAAAGTTAAAATTCAAGAACGCATCTAAGATTTTTTTTGGCTTGGAAGATGCATCATATAAACCATTTTCTTCATTATCTAAATTATAACCTTAGCCCTTCTTTTACATTCCTATGTTTTAATTCAAGTATCATTCCATGTGTAATATCATACAAAACCTTACAAGCCCATACCTGTAGAACATTTCAAGAAATCGATATCGCTTTAGGTGTTGTATAATGTCTCTGCTAATCGAGTCTATCCTCGGTGGTCTAGTAAGGAAACTGAGAATCACCCATGGTATAAAAGGTCATATTCCCTTTGAGTCTATCAATTAAATTATCATATGATTCTATGTATCACATGGTATATAATTCGAACCACAAAGTCAATCCTTGGACGTCTTTTAGGGAGTCTAACAATCACTTAGAAATATTCAAGGTTCATGCCAATTGAGTTTGTCTGTGGTATTCTAATATGAGTCTACCTATAACCCAAGGAACATAAAAACTTGTAATAAACTTCATTTATCATGCCATGGTCAAAACCAAGAGCATCCAATTTCAAACTCACCTTAAAGGGGACTCAAGAATTGGCCAAGATTAGGAGGATTTCCATTCATTTACTTGCATTGGAATTTTTAATATGAAAAGCATCACAATCATAAAAAACTAATACATGTAAGGGTATTTATCTATCTCAAATGGGAATATAAATTAAAATGGGAATTCTTTCTTAATCAAGAATTTTCATTACCTAGAAGTCATTTATCTCATGTTGGAAAATCAACAAAATGACTAGTTCATGCTAGCTCAAGCATTTACAAAGCATGGGTCGTGGTCAAAACCATCCCTTAACTTTGAACAAACTAATTAACTATACCCTTAAAAATTTGATACATAAACCAATTAATCAATTTTATTTATAATTAATTTCAAAATTTAACTCATAAATTGGAATGATTATTTAATATCCCTATGAAGGTGTAAAAGGGAACTCCCTAAGGCATCCAAGTCAAAAGTCATCAAATGTCCCATTTAAATAATAACCCACCCAAAGGTGTGGTTCCAGTTTCATGGTTCTTAACCAATACATAAATATTATCAAGATTTTATAATTTCTTAGGCCAACCTAGAAATTCTAGGATTAAATTTAAATTTAAGTAGATGCCTGTAAATTGGGTGCATGACACAACAACATATATAAACCAATTGACTTCAAGTGAAATGCACAATACCACCTATCATTGGTCCGTAATTGATAGATCATCCAATACATATCTTGATTTTGATATAATCAGGATAAAATAATAGAATTTATGAAGAACCAAATAATAGGTCAAATTATATTTCATTCAAATAGTTAAACTAATACCTACAAGAAAGAACAATGAATAAAAAGGAATCAAGGTCTTACTGTTACAGATCCAACAAGATAAATGTTATTTGAATCAGAGATTGGTTGGAGAAACCATCTTAATTCCAAGATTAGGCTCAAATTATTGCTTCTAAAAATTTCATTTGTTGTGAGGGAGAGAAGAAAAAATAATTATTTCATAAAATTTTATTAATGAATTTCAAATTATTAAATTTCAAAAGATATATTGGGTTTCATGGTTTAGTATCAGGGTCTAAAAAACAATGTATCAACATTGAATATGTATCTGAAGGAAGGGGAATAGCACATGGTTGGTTCACATAGTTTACTAACCATGTGAAAACCATGAAAAAATGCACTATCAAGATCTCATAGCTAGCTGCACAATCATGCCACCCAAAGCACATGGTTTTTCTAAAATTGTCAGGCCCATTTCTTCTCTCTTACTAAGCCTGGAACAGTTTGTTAAATTGTGTGGCATGCCCCGAATGGTTAAAACTAACCATGTACCATGAACTTTTCACCCCAAATATTGAGTTCTAGGATCTGATCCAAACCTGGACACCCCCAAAACATTCATGACCTCAAAGGGAATTTACATTTGGCAATATATAAAATTTTAAACTAAGATTTGACCGAAATAAAAGGATATGTACCTTAAGGAAGTACCGAGTTATTAAAAACACCCCCTTAAAGAAATTAATCCTATAATTTCACTTACAAGGGTGGTAAATCATGATCTATTAATAACTCTAGCCACTATGATCATACATCAGCCACCTACTCCCAGGTTTTGTCTTGTACTCGTCTGTGCTTCCATAACACCCACACTAAAGGAACTGACTCGCCCAAGAGAACCATTGTACTATGATCCACAATATGTATAACATTATTATAAAAGGACACATTTTTCTAAATCTAAAACTTCTCAAGATGAAAGGTATGGGATGTATATGAATAATAGTGTTGTAGATGAGAGATAATGAATATGTCGTGCATGGATCGATGCCTCTGAGGTAACTGAAACTGATAGGCTACCGGATCGACACTCTCCAAAATCTCAAACGTCCTGCCATATCTTAGTGAAAGATTACCATATATCATGATCCAATTATGTCCAAGCCTTGGTGAAAAATATAAGAAACCTAGATCCCATACCTCAAACTCTAAAGGTTATCTTCTACGATCTGTGTATGATTTCTGACGTGACTGTGCAAAAGCCATCTGATTTTGAATCAACTGATAATTTTTTGTGGTTGAAGATCCTCGTTTGTGTATACATGTTCATACCAATTATTGGGTATTTAATCATATTATCACCAGATACATGTTTTTTTGTAGATAAAATGATTTATTTCAGTGTTCATGGTACATTTCATGTATTTTCAAGCCAAAGTCACAAATCAGGAAAGATTAGAACAAATATTGTATTATAAACATCATGTACATTATAAACAAGCACCATGCACTTTATCCAGACGTGGTTCAGGTAGATTAAGTACACACTCAAGTAACAAACTATATGTCACACATCATGTACTACTCATTCAAACACAGTGTCCTAACTTCTAGAAGTGTTTTTTGGTTTCAGTTAAAAGTACATGCCATGTGGGGTGGTGTTACACACTGTGAACCACCCCCAACTGCACTCTGATGCATTTAATGTCATTTGGAAGCTCGACGATTAACCTTCCAGTAGAGAAACCCAAGAAAACAAAGTTAACCTAAGTGCACACTGTGTACTTTGGAGTACACTTCTTGTAATTTAGATTACATGTAGTGTAGTTTGGAATTCTATAAATAATAGGGTATCCCTCTGATTTTTGTGTTGAAAATTATGGGGAGGTACTTCCGCTCTGCAATTCAACCTCCTCTAGAATCCAAATTTGATTTTTTGTCTCTATTTTCAATTCAATTTAGTATAATTATCCCCATCCCCATAGCCCTCTCATATTAATGTTAGAGGTTGAGTTTCGGCTCAATCCACCCTCTGTGGCTATGTTCATAAGAGGCTGGTTTTCCCCATGTTATGGTTGTAATAATAATTATAAGTGATTTGTAATTGAAATCTCAAAGGGTTGTTTTATTATGATTTTTTTACAACATCTTCAATGAACCTAGAACCTCATTTACCATTGGTGTTGTATTGGGCCAATAAAAACACCAATGGAGAACACTAATGGAGTTGAAATGAGTGAATCCATGACCATTCGGTGAGTCAGTTTCCACTTCATAAGGGGTAAAGAACCTAAATTTTTTTTAATCAGTTAATTACCGAACCAAGGAATTGACATTTAAATGTGTAATTATTATTTTTTAGACCAAGGAATAATTATTTTATTAAATATTTTTGGTAAAGAACTTTAATCAATACATCCAATAATAAATAAAGATGATTGCATTAATATCCTATTAGAATTAAAACCCCGGAACACTTTTTATTCTATTTTTTCTATTCTTATTTTGTTTAATTTAAATTTTATCAAATCATTTCACTTAGTATATTGTTCCCTCCACTTATTTTGTCTAGAATATCTACTGAGACTCTTCTGATCTGTGCTTATCCATTTCTTCTTCATTCTTACCAGGGGATTAATTCGGACTACTGCTAGTTACATAATTAGTTGGTTTTGATGGGAAATTTAAATTATAATTGGGGATGCAAATTGTGATGGGATTAGTATCAAATTATTGTGTCATTTCTAGGTAGAAATGAAAAGAAACTGTGATATTCATATTAAAGTTGGTTTACCCAGAGTCATCTTTTTATTTTTCTTTTCTAGATTATATTTCTTGGGAACCTCGACCCCATATTCCAGGGATTATTATCTAACTGGGGAGTTGTACAATCCACCTAAGGATTATTTTCATCCTTATGATCAATACCTATCATACCCATAGATAAAAGAATACTATCCATACATAGATGATGGGTTCTAATTTAAGGAAAAACCCCATACATTCTTCACCCCACCCTTCTCTTCTTCTCCTACAGAACTATATTTGGGTAGTACTGAAAGGTTATTATTGATGATGGATGTCTTTACCACATTCCAGTTAGACCAAAACGAAAGGTTGGAATGACTATGAAATATGTTAGAATAGCTATATGAGATAATTTCCAAATTGGATACTCTGATAGAGTTTAAGGATGGGTGTCTTGAACCCTTTTCAAATGAGGAAACTTGTTATGATATAGGACACACCCTTAATTCACTATAGATTCCCAAACATACTTTTCTAAATTCAATCTTTGAAAATAGGGACACATCACAACACATTAATACTGAATTTGAATAATTCTTTATTTCTAACCCCTCAATTCACTATTTAAATATTCTAGAGGAGTATTGTGCTTATTTTTAGGTATTAAATATTTTGAAGCAAGAACCTCAAAAGGTGGAGAATGTACCTGATCAAGCCAAGAATCAATTCAACCTTCGACATCTACTTTCCATAGATGTGGGATTTTTCAAGCCGTCTCCTAGACCACCTGATGGTCAAGAATCATGGAAACAAGATGAGGGCACCAGATGCATGTAGTGGTATGCACTGTGAAAGCCACACCAACCTTCATATTATAGGTAAGTAACCATAACTAAGGTCGAGTAAAATATCTAAAACAAAGATGCTTTCTGGGAGGCAACACAGACACTCTTCTTTCCCATTATTATTTAATTTCTATTTTAATAAAAAGATGGTGTGCTTATACACACCGTGGACCACCATTTTATCCACACATAGTAGAAATAAGAACAAAATGAGACCACACGCCATGTATACATTTTTACAAGGTGTGTAATTATCTTTTTAGTTTATATTTTAATAGAAATTTTAGTATATACTCTAATGGCCATAAGGCCTTCATTTTTATTGATTTTTGATAATCCCCATTTCAAGGGATGAGGGGAACCCTTACAAGTTTTATAGGCTTAGATATTAAATGGCCCATAGGTTTAAGGGATTACATGACATGAAGGTCTTTGGGATGAGTTATGTGTCAATGGTAAGGTCATTGGAATGTATCTGAGACTTCACCAATTTGAATCGCTCCTCACGTCCCTTTGGTATAGGGTTCATTTTTTTGAACCCATTTTTTCATTAAATGGTGTGTGAAATTTTTTTCAAAACTAAATATAATTATTTGGAAACCAAAAGAAAACCCATGTTGGGGTGGAATTAGTTGGTCGGTTTGTTGCAAAACGAATCCAAAAGAATTGAGGTTTAAGTCCTATCAACTAGTTCAGTTCCATCATTTTTTCACATTAATGAAACCACAGAACATATATTTCAGTAGACGTCATGTGCACCATGTTTTCATTAATAACATAAATCTTTTTCAAAAATAAGAAATCACATGGATGTGATGTGGGCTGATTAGAAGATTCATGACTTAGGGTTAAAAAGACTCGGGAACGACTTCTGCTAATCTCCCTACATCATCCCAATTTTCAAAATTTAAAACCACACACTGTGCATTCTTCTTTTACACATGCAGTGTTGTACCTATACATTAAATATTAAATGTTAATGAAAATATACAGCACTAAAAACTCTTCTCCATTCATTGAGAGATTGCATTTGGATCAGTCGATTTCTAGTTTGAATCATGCCCAATGAACCAGACAAATGTTTGTTGTTATATTTTTCAAATTTTGGAAAAAATGGCATGTATTTATTCAATACATTATGTGTATAGGTTTATTTTTTGTTTGTAAACAATATATATTACTTATATATATTTATTTTTTAATTATAATTAATAATTATAATATAGTTTATTATAATAATTATACTTCTAATATTAATATTAAAATAGGGTGAACACGGCGTGAGGGACCCTACATATGTCATGTATCTCGACTATAGAATTTGGGATCCCTAATCAGCCTAACCACGTGTTGTGCACCCACTTTCTCCCCATTTTCTCTCCCCCATGGCTTCCTCCATACTATGTTCCTATCCCAACTCTCCAATCCATAATTTCACTTCATTTCAGGCTCATATTTCAACATCATCTCCATCCTTGATCTAGGTATGACATTTCTCACCTTCTATTTCATATTTTTACTTGCATTTAGGGTGATTTTGAGATCAAACGACCATTCTAATTTCTCTGGCAGTATATAGGTAAAATGAAGAACACCAGATTTGTAATATAGGTACATGGCCCCACACTCTCTATTTCTCAAATTTGAAAATATAGGGAGTGTACATTTGTTACACGTTGTGTACTGTGACTCATCACAATCATTAGGAGAATCACATGTGCTGAGACCCCATGGCCCCAATCCCATGAATCTACACACAACGTGTATGTTCAGTACACATCATGTACCATATTCATCAGGCATATTTAGTGTAGAGGAAGTACACATTTAAATATCGTGTTCTTACACATGTTGTGTAGTTCTTCCACATGGTGTGTGGTATGTTGTATGCCCCCTTAAAGCCGAGTCCATGTGTGGGAATTTACACAATAAGAAACCCATGTTCTCACACACAATGTGTATACCTTTTGACACACCATGTACTAGATTCTCCCTAAACACATTCCAACTCGGTGTATTTATCCAGAGTTCATGGTTTTACAACACGCTCAAACTAAATGCCATGTACACTAGATCTACACTCTGTGTACTTATGTTTTTATGTTTTCTCAATTTTATTCCTTTATTTTCATATCCTTTTATTTTTTCTCTTTTATATCCATTTTAGCTATGGAAGGTGGAGATTGAGTGAGTGGGATGTTCCCAACACACACTACTGGTGGGGAGAGACCCTGTTAGATCTAACTTCGAAGACCGACGACACCAAGGCCAGACCTACCAGTGTGTCAGCCTCTAGACTTAGTTACACTACCTCCACTTCTACCGGCACTCACACCATTGACATATTCCAATCTAGCTGACATTGTGGAACCCTCTACAACTTTCATTGATCCTCCCACTTTTGTGACTGTCTGATTCATAGATACAAGATCTCTGACATAATAGCTCCCACATCTAGTGCATCACCATCAGAGCCATCAAAGACTTCAATAGACCAGAATTTGGCTGAACCACCATCCACTAATGGAATGACCTTAGAGCCAGCACCCACATCAATATCACCACCAACTTCCACCACTGCTAGACCCTCCACCTCAGCAGGAATAGCTCCATGACAGCCTACACCGGTGGCTACCTGACCCCAGCCAAACCCCTGCCTATTCCTTAATGAAGGAAAAATTGTGGAAGATAAAATACATTGTATTTCACTGTACACAATCCAGCTGAGTGGCTATTTTTTTCATATCACAGTTTCCCAGAGTCGTTTTGTTTGGGAGGGGATATGGGATCTTCTAGGGAATACTCACTTTCTCAACACACTATAGGTTAACACTCCTCCATTAAGAGATTTATTTTTTGTATTTCATAGAAACCTTTGATTTTTATGGGCCTATGTATCTCCATAGACCCACAAATACAACTAATCTAGTTATATTTAGGATGGGTGTATAAAATTTCACACAAACTATGGATGAATTTGTCCAAGGTGTATATTTTCCCCCATCATTCCACCCCACACCTTGTCTCCACCCCCACCCATCATGAGTGCTCTAATCTCATTTCCATATGACAGGAGATTACTAGGCCTGACCACATGTATACCCCACTTCTCATAAGAGAACACTCATAATTTCCCATCCTCTTCATTTCATCCATAGGTTCTTCAACACTATCCTTTTCCTACACCATGAGGACATGGGTGTTTTTCTCGGATAACAAATAGAACTTCTCACATTTTTTTTTGACATGACTATCCTAACCTCCCTTATCTCACTGATTCTTATTTCCACTCCATGATCAATGGTCATCAGGGCAACCTGAATGGCAGCTTCTATGCCACTTGGTTAGCACACTACCTAGGGATGTTGGAGATATCTCTCCCACACTAAAATTGAGGATATCTCTAGAATATAGAATTCTTTATTATTATCTTCATGAGGATGGTTGAGCATCAGGGATACAAATTCGTGCTCGTGCACGATTTTTTGGCTCCTACTGGGGCAAGAGATGCCCCAGCTTCCCCCATTGGGGTTGCTGATCCGGTCCCACCCAATCCACCATAGGATGTTTCTTATTCACCCACCCCAGTTCTTCCTCCCTTCCTTCATCATCCACTATCCCCTATTCTTCATTCCCCTCCACATCCCAACCTCCACCCACACCCTGATCTGATCACCCCATCTCCCTCCACTTGGCCATTATGAATCGTTATCGAGCCCTCCTTGAGCACCACCAGGCTGCCATCGCACTAACACAAACCTATATGGAGGTCATGTAAATGATCATTATACAACACTGGGACTGTCACTTCCACCATCACCTTTTTCTCATTCAAACCCTCATCCTTCAATATCGCATACACTATTGAAATATGTATCCAAAGATTCTATTCTTCTATCAACCACGGGACCAAACGCTACCACTACTTCTATGATAGATGAACTCAATGTTCCTACAACTAATAGTGAGGACCCAACACCTCTAGCTTCCACTTCCATTGATCCTCCTCTTCCAGATCCCCCTATTACAGTAGATGCCTCTTCTGAGGCCACCCAATGACTGGTTTTTTCACACTTGTTTTATTATATATATCTCTTTTTTTATTTCTTTGGGATGTGATGGTGTGTGTGAATAGAGAATTCATTTTCTATTTTATCGACAGTCATATGTAATCTGGATTTATATGGACATTTCCTTTTAATTACATTCCATGTTTTTTATCTCTATGTGAGAGGAATATCTTTTCTGAGTTTCTTTTCATTCTTATTTTGGCATTACTTCTAACACTACTTCTCCTTATCATGACCCACTTATGTTTCCCATGCATCGTCTTCTCTTCCTTAGTGTTTCAATTGGAGGACCATGTGAAATATTAATTTTAGCTGAGAGTCTCTAACTACACTAGTCTTTTCACATAAACTAATCTTGGAGGCATCATTAATAGATGAAATATTTTTAAATGTGGAATATTTTTTATTAATTATATTTATAAATGATAAATACAAAAAGGGAATATTAAATGATGTATAAATATTTTAAATTTTAAATTATTTTAAAGTGATTATTTTTATACATTGATTATAGATTTAAATTCGTGGAAATTTACAATAATTATATTGATCATTTTTATTCACATCATCACATGATTAACCCATTATTATCCCCATTCTCGAGAGGTATTCGGATAATTTGGACAAATTCTTTCTCATAACCTATTTCTTGAGAGATTATTGGGATATGCCTGAATACAAGAACATGTGAGTTTTCCTCTCCAAAACATGATTTTTTTGAAACACATTAAAATTATTGAGGTATTTGATTGATATTTTCAAACACTTCAACCTTGATATATACCCTACATCTAACCTTAATGAAACCCTTAGAAAAAATGAACAGCCTTGATAGTAAGCCACATCAAAAGCCTATTTATCCTTCCTACTCTAATTCTTTTATAAATTTTCATGATTATTCATTTTTTATTATAAGAAGGAATTTGTCTCTTCATTGTACATTTGGATGAGAAACCATGAAATTTAGTATGGGGGAAAGTGTCATTTTTTCATTTGGGTATGGTCATCCCTTATATTAAAAAAAATCAAGAGGGAGCAATTATTTCATTACACTTATTGATAGTTTATGGGCTTATATTGGAAAGGGACTATCATGGTGATAGTGACATTTTTGAGAGATCTTGTTGGGGATTCATTTATTGTAAGAATTATTTTATAAATATCATGCTTTATTATTTAAAAATTAAGCATCCTTTTTCAAGACATTTAGATTATTTTTCACACCATTACCTACCTACCTGAACCCACAAAATCATATGAAACTTATTTAAAGACCTCATGATTTTTGTGATTTGATTTCTAAAGTAGAGAATGAGAATACTTATAAGCCTATAGATAGATTTCATATACTTGAGATTTAGGATAACTCTGATTAAATGATCTTGAGTGATGAGTGTGGTAATTTCTGGTGAAGTAAATCATTATGTGGCATAATTATTTATGACAAGTTGAACAATGTGTATACAAGAGAATGAAAAATATTTAATTAAATTATATAGGTGGTTTGATTAGAGTATCTTTGAAATTGAAATAGTTTTTTTGCTTTACTAAAATCCTCTGTTATGCGTATAGAATTTATAAGTATAATTAGTTGAATTCATCCTGTTTTAGAGTATGTATTCTATTTATTTTATGATGATATTTTTCTTTAGGGTAATAAAATGACTAAGTGTGGTGGATTATGATGTTCCTGGTTTTTGTATACACTTTCATACCTATTATTGAGTATTAAAACACATTTTCACCATATACATGTTTTTTTGAAGACAAAATGCTTTATTTTAGTGTTCATGGTACAATTGAAGAATTTTCTATCCAATGTCACAAATTAGGAATGATAAAAAAATATTGTATTATAATCGATGTGAACTTTATAAACACACATCGTGTACTTTCATCCAGACATGATTCGGCTAGACTGATTACACACCCATGTATCCAAATATATGTCAGATGCATGTACTACTAATTCATAGATAATTTCCTATCTTCCAGATGTTTTTGGTGGATGAAGTTGAAACTACACACCATTTAGGGAGACTCTACACACCGTGTACCCCCACCAACTGACCACCGATGCATTGGAAGTCATTGGGCAGCTCAGAGGATCACCTACCGGTGAAGAAACCCATGAAAACCAAGTTAACTTGAGTAAAATACATATAATTTAAAGTAAAAGATATTTTTTTTAATTTTATAGATAATAGGATAGCCCTTTGAGTTTTTTGTTGGAAATTTAGGGGGAGGTTCTGAATCACTACCGTTCGACCTCCTCCAAAATCCAAATTTGAATTTTATTATCGGTTTTGAATTATTTTTAGTGTAATTATTCCCTTCCACATATTCCTACCATATCCATGGTAGGGGTTGAGTTTTGTCTCAATCCACACACCATGAATATGTTCATAAGAGACTAGTTTCTCTATTTTAGGGTTGTAATAATAATTATGACTGATTTGTAATTGAAATCCCAGAGTGTTGTTTTGTTATGATTTTTGTTTAAAACTTTTTCAATGAACCTAGAACCTTATTTACTATTGGTGTCGTATTGGACTAAGAATGGAACCAATGGAGAACACTAAAAGAGTTGAAATGAGAAAATCCATGACCATTGGGTGATCAAATTGCTTCTTTTTAAGGGGTAATGAATCTAATAATGTTTTAGGTAGTTAATTACTAGACTAAGAAATTAACCTTTAAATGATTAATTGTTTTTTTTTTCAACCCATAAACAAAGATATTATTTAATTCTTATGATAAATAACTTTAATCAATAAATCTGATACTAAATAATGATGATTTCATTAATATTAAATCAGAATTACAACCCTGAGCCACTTGTTCTTTTGTTTGTTCTATTATTATATTGTTTAATTTCAATTTTCAAAAATCATTTCACTTATTATATTATTCCCTTCACTCATCCCATATAGATGATTGATCGAGACTCTTCTGATCATTACTTCTCCATTGGTTCTTCTTTCTTCCCATGGGATCCACACTGACCCCCACTTGCTACTTAGTTAGTTGGTTCAGAATGAGAATTTAAATTCAAATTTATATCGCACCTTATGATGGGAGTGGTATCAGCAGTCTCTTGAACAAGATGAGGTCCCATCATAGTTTCCTCTCTTACCTCTAACCAGCACATGGGTGATAGGTATGGCCAACCATATGAAGCCTCATATTTCACCATCTTAAAAGTAGATTGAATGCTTTTATTGTAGGAAAATTAAATCAGGGGTATCTGCCACTCCCAAGATCCCGTAAAATCTAGGACATATTCTCATAGCATGTCCTCAAGAACTTAATCGTGATCTTAGATAGGCCATCTGTCTAAGGGTGGTATTTCATATTTAGAAGAACCTTTTTATCTAATTCCCTCAATATCCCTTTCCAAAATCTAGAAGTAAACTGGGTGTACCAATCTAAAATGATGGTATTAAGGACCCTACAAAGTCGTATTATCTCACATATATATAACATACCAATCTCATTAACACTAAAGGTCTCCTTGATAGGTAGGAAATGTGAAACCTTCATGAGCATACCAACAATAACCCCTGTGAAATTTTTACCTCAAGGAAACCTTGGAAAACTAGTCCTAAAATCCATCATGATATAATTAAATTTCCACTTAAGAATGGGTTAACTACCTAAAGAGTTTGGTTAGTTGATGGTGTTCTTCCATCACCTATTGATAGGTGAAACATCTCATGAGAAAAACAAACAACATCTCTTTTTACACCTAGACACCAGTACTGGTGATGTAAATCCTAGTAGATCTTGTTGACCCCAAGATGAACTACCAAAGATGAAGCATGAAAATATTACATCAAATCCTTTCACATTTTTCTTGAGACCCATATGCGACTAAGTACTCAAAAAATATCACCCTCAGCTATGGTCCAACTAGAAGGAGGTTCCTCACCTACCACACTCTCCCATAGATCTATCCCTTCTATGTATAATAGTTTCTTTATCACTACTCTATCCAAAAGGGTGGAGGTAATAAATAAGGATGATAGAAAAGTCTTCCCCCACATCATTCAACTCCAAGTGCATCTTAGGGAACAAAGTCAAGAGTTTCCACTCACTAATGGTCTACTAAACTACCTACATCTGAGCTCCCCTACTCAGTGAATCGACAACTGTATTTCCATTACAAGTCATATAGTCACAAAAAAAGTCAAAATATTGTAGGTAAACAATCCACATCCAATGCCTAAGATTCATATCATGCTATGTAAAAATGTACTTGATGCTTTTTTGGTATGTGTACATGAAAAAATGCTCTCTATGTAAGTATTTTCTCCAATGCTGCAATGAGTGAACAACCACAGCTAGCTCAAGATCATGCCTTGGTAATTTAATATCATGTGTCGTTAGCTTATGAGACTCATACACCATGGCTTTATCTACCTACATAATAATTGATCCTATCATGATAATTGATGCATCACAACACATATTGTAAATTCTTCCTATCTCTAGAAAATCAGTATCAACACTCAATTCAATTTCCCTTTTATCTTTTGAAAGGTCATATGACAATAATAAAACCATATGAACTTCACACCCTTCTTAGAAATTACCTTGAGTGGTACTACAAGGTGTGAGAAGTCCTATATAAAATTCATGTAGTAACTATCAATTAATAGGAAACTCTACAACTCAAAGAAATTCTTGGGATACTCCCAGAAAACCACAACTCTCCCCTTATCTAGGTTTATTGATACTCCTATCTATGAGATGGTGTTACATAAGAAGTTAATATGATCCATCAAAAAGTGTCACTTTGTGATCTTAGAATATAATTGATTCTATCTAAGGTTTTTTAATATGATCTCAAGATGTTTGTCATTGTTGTTTCAATTATGAGAATACACCAAGATAGAATCTAAAAAAACCAAAAATGAATCATGATAAGGATGAAAAACTTGATTCATTGGTTCCATGAAGACTATTGGCATGTTTTTAAGATCAAACGACATAACCAAATAATATTATAGACCATACCTGATTCGAATTTTTTTTTTCAATGTATGTTTGAGGGTATAACCCACACCTGATGATAATTGAATCTCAAATAAATATTTGAGAAGACCCGAGCTCTTCAGAGCTGGTCAAAAAGATCATTTATCCATGATAGAGGATACTAGTTCTTAACCGTTATCTATCTCAATTTTTGATAATCTACACATAGCTTCAGATTTCCATTCTCCCTTTTTGAAAAAAGGATTGGAGAATCCGACATAGAAGTACTGGGTTGGATAAAACCCTTTACCTCTAAATACTCTAGTTACCTCTTAATCAATTTCATATTAGTAGTGTCTATCCAATAAAAATAAATGTATATAGGTGTAGACCCTGGTGCTAGCTCAATAGAGAACACCACCACTCTCACTAGAGGAAATACTGATTTTTTTTTCAGAATACATCCCTAAAATGATCAACCACTGGCGAAAAATCATCATAATATGCCCCTGGATCATCAAGATACAAACTCATAATTTGGGTTGTCATCCCGCCCAACCAATGATGCAAGAGTCCAGATCATCTCACCTAGACATCCCATTATTCTTTATGAATAAACATACCACCATTTCATGATGTCAAGGTCATCAGTTGGTGATAGAATTCAACAAAATCATGATGAATGGCCAACCAGTCCATTCTGAGAATTATAACAAAACCATCCATCTAGGGGACATAGAGGTTCCACAAGAGGTGATACCCACCAATATCAAATACTCACTCTCTTAACTAACATACACACTCCGTTATAATCCCCAATATAGTGTCAAGCATCAAAACAACATTAGATATCTAAACATTGAGCCCAAGTTTCTACAAAACGGTCATTAATATAAATTTATGTGAATCCTCTGTATCAAAGAGTGAAAATGCTAAAGTGGAGGATTCTATAATAGTACCTATGATAGTAGAACGTTCATGATCCTTCCCATCAAGAGTCTTCTTCACTACATATACATGGGATAAATCGTGTCATCGTGATACTATATGGATACCCTATGACAATCTTCTCTACTTCCTCTATAAAACTGGGGTCTGACAACCACGAACATGACCAAAACCTCTCCCAAATCAACTAGTTGTGCACAAGCTCCCTTCTTAATGAGAATTTTTTCACCCTTATCCTGAATGTAGAGTTGGTGTAGACCCTCTCTCACTGTATGGTGGTGGAAATGTTCTATAAAAGCATCTTATATGGCCCATCTTGCTTCAAGATTAGTACTCAACTGAGTCCATCGTACATTGTGGCCACATATGTCCTAGCCTACCACACTGGTAACACCTCACTTGGTTCCTTGAGTGTGTTCTATGACTACTATTATCACCACATGGATGCTCGGAATGATTCTTCATGCAGTTCTTCGATACATTACAATATCTAGATGACAGGCTACCCTAGCTCACACCCCTAGCCTCTCTTAGATTACGCTATGTGATAAGCAGCTGATTCACTATTATAGAAATTGTAGTCAGCCAAAAAACATTCACCTATGATTTGATGTCATACCTAAGACCATTATTTAATTATATTTCTTTCAATTAATCATCACCCATGAAAACAAGTGTGAAGTTATGAAGCTTTATAAAACAGGCCGAGTAATCCGTAACTGTTTATTCACCCTACTCTAGGTGTAATAACTCACATGATTTATTATCCCTCAGCGTCTGAAGATAAGAATAATCATAGAAGGACATATGAAACTCCCTCCATGAAATCCCCTAATGACAATCATTATAAGTGATAACATACAACCACATGCTGGAGGAATAACACAACATATATGTTGTAAGCTTCACCCACCTCTTAGGAGGTGTCTCTACGTGCATGATGATAGATATCATGGCCTCTAGCCATGACTCGGCAGCCCGTGGTCGTCCATCCCCTGAAAAAATGGGTAGATTATATTTATAAAACTCATGCATCAACTCTTCCATAGGGAGGGAAGGTCACAGTGCTCCCGGAATGGTCTGCATAAAGTGTAAGAACCCCTCATAGAACTATACCTCAAAACCTGGGTATGGTACAAAAACTTGTGTTGTAGCTGTAAATTTTGGAAGATCCATAAGTACCCATGTCCTACCACCTCTAGAGTGTGTTTATAACCACCCTCCTAGAATATTAATGGAGTAAATCATGGTATAATATCTATAAAAATTCCAAGAACACACCTTTGATCATGATTAGTATAAAATTTATAAGATCAAAAGTGTAGATATAGAAATAGGACAGGTAAAATCCTTCCTATACAAGAACATACCCCTCCAATTACTCTACGAGTGAGGTATGGGTAACATACAGATCATAAATAAGAAAGAGACACTACAAATTCCCCACTACTAAGGTCTGTTACATTCATGTTCTCTTCCACGATCCATTTTAGTTTCCATTTTATTCTAGACTCATTTCACATTCTGTTTTCACTTGAATTCATATATTAAATTTAAATTTTATACAATTCAAGTAGTTTTTATCCAAATTATATTCCAAGAGTTCACATACTCCTTAGGGACTAAAGGATGGATTCCACCTATTTCATACCATAACACATTTCCAAATACCTATCACAATTGTAGGTATAGCTACCAAAAAACCTATCAAAATAAAATTCAACAAGTAATGAATCTTAAATGGCCTGGAAGAACACATGACATGTGAAATATAGTAGGTAACTATATGATGAATGATATTGGACACCCTCGTATCCTCAAGTGTCAACTAAATATAACCCATAATCAAATCAACAGTAAGAGCATAAATCAAGTGCCTCACCCAACGGTGGAATCAAATCAATTGTAATTTACAAAATATATAAAATAATAATTAAATTCTAGTCAATGTGGAATTATCCTATATGCGGGTTAGCTTCACCTAGTTAAAAATTAATAAAAAACTCATACTCCTTTCTATCCCTTTATTTTGTCACCAAATAGTAAAAAAAACCCTTCATACCATTTTGTAACATCCTGAACTGGGATGTCACTCAACAGTGCTCTGAGCTTAGTGGGTGACAAGGCCTCAAGCGCATCTCCCAAAATTCCTTAAGTATCCAACTAGAAATGATTAGATAGGAGTGTTATTTGGAAGACTATTCCCTCATTACAAATGTGTATTACATCAGAATATCAATTACAAGTAAGCAGTGGATGCATTAAATCATACAGATGAGAAGTAAATAGCAGAATACTGATAAATAAACAATACTAGAAGTCATCACATATACAAAATGATGATACATGTCATATGTCTCTAATAAGGCATCCAAAAAATGTTTATAAGGTAGTTGTACAATACATATAACAAAAGTACAAAAAGGCTAAATGTATCATAGTTGCATCGTAATCCTCAACATGGTCTCATGCTCTCCTGCTCTGATGAAACAAATCAAGTACATGTAGTAGGGAATTTTCACTTATCAACACCTATAATCATATAATCTATTTGGGTTCCCAAAGGTGGACCAAACAGGGTGTGAGACTAAATCACAATAAGAAACTACCCAAGGTCCGTGACAATCAGTCAGTGAATAAATATAACAGCCATTGTGCCATAAGCGAAGCAGTAAGAAAAGAAATACTCTAATATAAACATCCTATAGATATATGTTCTCATTTTCTATCCATTTTATTGAATCAATTTATTTTATTAATCGATTATCATTAAATTTATAGGTCCTAAGATCCATTACAATCCTAAAATCCCCCGTATAATTAATAGAACAATATATGCTGAAGCAGACCATCTATAATGTATAAGTTAAGGATAAATCCAAGATTCTTCTATTTCTTAGAAAATGTGTCATATAAACCATTTCATTCATTATTAAAATTATAAATTGATCCCATCCTTGACATTCCTAAGATAGAATTAAAATTCTTCTTTAGGTGTAATATCAACCAACACCTTATAATCTCATCCCCGACGAGGCTCTCTGCAACCCTATATCACTCCAAGTGTGGTATAATTTCTATGCCAATGGATTCCATCCTCGGTGGTCCACTATGGGAACCCGAGTATCACCCATGGAATAAATTATAAAATTACCTTTGAGTTTGTCCATGGAATTATCATATGAATCCATGTATCACTCGACATATAAGTCAAACCCCAGAGTTCGTCTAGGGAAATCCACAAAGGAGTCCAAGTATCACTTAGGAATATTATTGGTTCAAACCAATTGAGTCCATACATGGAATTATAATATGAATCCTAGTATCACCCAAGGCACATAACCATTTAAATCAACTTCATTTATTATTATATGGTAAAAAAATAGCATCCAATTTGAATCTCACCTCAAAGGTGACTCAAGCATTGGCCAAGATTGAAAGTATTTCCATTCATTTACTCACATGGGAATTTTTAATGTAATAATAATCACATGCATAACAAACAAATACATGGATTATTATTTATCTCACATGGGCATATCAATTAAGAGGAAAATTCATTCTTAATCAAGAATTTTCATGGAATATACATAATTTATCTCACATAAGAAAATCAACAAAAGGATTTGTTCATGATATATCAAGAATTTACATAGCATGGGATAAGGTCCATCGTTAAAACCATACCTTACCTTTGAAAAAACCTATTCACTATGCCATTCACAATTCAATTGATAAACAAAGCCATAAAATTGATTTATAATTAATTTCATAATTTACCTCATTAATTGAAATCTTAATTTAACATCTCTATGAAGGGATAAAATGGAACTCCCCAAGTCTTCCAAGTTAAAATCCATCAAATAACCAAATTAAATAACAGCCCACCCAAAGTGGGGTTTCCTGTTTCAAGGTTCGTAACATATAAATAATTATAAACAAGCCTCTCTAATTTATTAGGCCATGACTAGAAATTATAGGATTAAAAATTAAATATAAGGAAATGATAAAAAATTGGGTGCATGACATAACAACATATATAAATAGCTTGAGATTAAGAGAAAGTCATGAAACCACCTACTGTTGGTCTGCTATTGATAGATCATCTAGGATCAACTCTTGATTTGGATCTGATTGGATGAAAACAAAATAACAAATTAAGAACCTAATAATAGGGAAAATCAGCTTGCACCCAAATAGTGGAACTTATATATATATATATATAATAAGAACATATACAATGAATCAGGGTCTTAATTTTATGGATCCAATGAGTTGAAATACCTTTGATTAGTAGGTCGGATGGACAAACCACCATGATTCCAAGATTAGGCTTAAAGGAGAGCTTCTCAAAATCTCATTTGTTATACGGGAGAGAAGAACCTAATTTTAGGTTATAAAAGGTTTTTAATTAATTTGAAATTATTAAATTACCCAAAATATCTAAGGTCGCATGATTTAGGTACATAGTTTAACAAATTGTGCAATACCATAAATGAGTATTTGTAGGAAAGGGGTATAGTGCATGGTTTTATTGCATGTTTTACTAACTATATGAAAACTATGAGAAAACTAATTGTCAATATTGAAGAGCATGCCACATGGTCATGGAAACCGAATGGCATGGTTTTTCTGAAACTATGTGGACCATTTATACTCTCTTCTTAAGCCTCACATGGTTTGTTAAACCGTGTGGCCTTACCTATACAGTTTAAACTAACCATGTGCTTGGACATTTTCACCCCAAATATTAGGTTTCAGACTCTAAACCTGCCCCAGACACCCCCCGACACTTCTATGAATTCGATGGGAATTCACATTCAGCCGTATTTAAACATTTAAACTGATATTTGATGGAAATGAAAGGATTTTTACCTCGAAGAAGAATCGGGTTCTTACAGAAAGAATAAGATGAAGAGTGGTTCCTATCTCTTGAAATTAGAGATGATTCCCATGTTCATGGATTCATGAAAAATAGAGGAGATCCCTATAATTATTCAGAAAAAATATAGTGTCAAAAAAATTTCTTATAGACTATAAATTCTACATTGTGTGTTGTGATGTTCTCAACATGATCTTAAAGTATCAGTGAAAATAATCAATGTACAGAAATGAAATGTGTTTCCCCTCAAATTTTTCATACAATGGCTTTGACCACCACCCACAATCTCATTTTCCACCCCTTACACTGATCATCTACAATCATGGAAAACAATAGAAAAATGAAAAATGCATGTCAAGAATTTCTGATTTTGAGAATTCAACTCTTATTTATGATATTTAGGATATATATGAACATGAATTAATTTTTTGGTTTTTTTGAAGTGGTGAGACGACACACACGTGTCCTAAATCTATTTTTTTGTGATTGAACATCACTAGTTAGCATCATAGATTTTTTTATTTTATATTATTTATTTTACTTTTATTATATTATTATTAGCACTAAAAAAGTATATCTAAGTAAATATATGTATATATATTTATTATTAAGATATATAAATAAACTAGTATTCCACCAGTGCGGACATACATTTGCACATATTTTTTTTGGAATTACAAAGAACTATTATAACAATAAAAAATTAAAAAACACAGGATCAGAAAAAAAATAATATAATTATCAAACATCACAAATGGAACCATAAATATGTAGTCGAAAACATTAGAAAAAGATGAAAATTATACCAATATTAGAGAACCACCATAAATGGATTCATCAAACATCACATTTCATCCACAAAAATAAATTTTAGTAATGGAGGAAATCAGATGGAACTTAATAGAAATGAAATAAATGACACCAAAGAACCACTATAATAAAATACACCAAAGACCCATTACACATATTATCCAACAACATGAATGGAAAATAAGATAATAAACCACTACGAATATCAACAACAAATGTAACCAAATTAGAGTTAATTTTACTAAATTGGTAGACATTACAAAATAATTAATCTACATAATATCATATTAATGCTTATAATAAATTAATTTCACATCTATACATGAACACAGATATACAGTTTTGAGGTTTTAATATTTTTAAAAATCTAGAATAATGAAAATTGAAGAGAATAAATTCATAATAAAAATATCGAAGAACTTATTAATCATTATCACAATTATCCCCCTAAAAGTTAATTGTCATCTCACTATTTTAGTTCTTTTTATACTCTGATAAGTTTTTCCAATTCTTTAACAAAGGATATATATAGTTTTTAATATATGCAATGAAAATTCATATTGATATGAAAAAAGTAAAACCAAACAACTAAAACATAAATGAAAAAAATTTAAAGTATGTACTAAGATCAATCAATATTTATAATACAGGTGGTGTGTTCAAATAATAAAAAAACATACAAGAAAAAGTAGAAAAATAAACGGATGTGAATAGTTATAATTTGTTGAGAGGACTCGAATTAGGAATATCATTATTTGAGGAGTTGTGGGGGTAGTTCAAGACACTATAATACATTAGGTCAAAATCTATGATTGGAATTTCTAATGGAAGGTGTTCCCGATTCACTGTCAGCATGCTTAAAATGTTTTTGATGAAGTTGAAAAATATAAACCTATACAAAAAAGGAAAAGAAATTAGGGAAAACAGATATTAAGTGTTAAATGGACATCTTTCTCTATGATGGAAGATAAACCAAGTATATAATAATTAGCACATAAATATTTAGGTTTCTTATTATTCTATTTGTTTTATAAAAAATATCTCCTTATGTGATGATTATGTAAATGATATTGTGAAAAAAAACACGGACAAAAATGTAAATACATCATAATAGGAAGGGAATAAAGTTTCAACTACTAATAACTTTAATGATTTGTTGAGCCGAATCAAATGATATAGCTCTTAGCTTTATCAAATTGATTTGTGGCCAAAATGCATGACATTGAAAAATGTAGGCCTAAAAATCAAAGTACATAGGGTTTCATCATAAATAACCAATCCTAAATTAGCAAGAATCTGATAGAAAAAAAGTTCTATATAATGATCATAATTTACTTCTTAGTCTTTTCACCTACACCAGTTGTATGACCAAAATATTGGTTGTACTACCAGAATACTGGTTGAAGGTTCTAAAATACTAATTTTTAATTGTACCTCTTAAAGTGCCTATACAGAGGGACTGACTTAGTGCCATCATCAGGTGAGAAGTTATCAGGGTAGCAGAAGAGGACATATGGAATCAGATTGAAGCCTATAATTGGAACAATTATCGGATATTAAAAGTATGTTTGTGTTACAAATAATGTGTTATAATATGTAAATTTATGCAAAGGTATTTATAAATAACCTTTAATCTTGTAATATTCTTTCCATCCTTTTTTTAGATGTTTCATGAGAATGTATCACTTAAAACTGATCAAGAGATCTAATAACATTTATAAAAACAATTAATTTATAAAAAATTAAAATAAATTACAACATAAAAGTATTCAAAATTTTTTAAAGAAGTAAAATGAGAACAAAACATATCCTACTATTTATTAATGTGTGTTCATTGTTCAGCATGCTGCAAAATTTTAATACACAAATTTGGATTAAAAAGGAAATTGTAGGACTTCCTACTTATTAGAGGAATGTGATCAATGTAGTTGAATGAAAGAAATCATTTAATCTAATTTATGTTTTCATTTACCATATGATGAAAAATTTAGAATATAACAACATCAACTCTATTCAAAATGTATGAATTAGTGCATCAAATCTCTATAGAAATAGTATCAATCAAAATTGTATAATTCTTTACATCAAATCCACACAGATATTGAAACCTATCCTAATTGTATAATTTCCATGTCTGAGGATTTATGAAAAATAGTGGAGATCCCTCTACTTATCCAAACAAATACAAGTTTAAAAAAAAATCTATCCGGTAATAAATTCCACATGGTGGCTGTGATATACTCTTCGATAGCTTCAAGACTCAGTGAATATAATCAACTTCCATGGATGACATGTTTTTCACTCGAATATTTTGTGCAATGACAATGATTTCCACCCACAATAACCTTCTCCATTACTTACACTGATCATCTATAATTATTCAAAACAACAAAAAATATAGAATGGATGTCAAGAATTTTTTTATTTTTAGAATTAAAATTATATTTATGATTTTTATGTTGTAGACGAACATGAATTAATTTTCAAGGCCTTGTAGAGGTGAGTCGACACACCCGTGTCATATATCTATTTTTTTGGGCTCGAACATCACTAGTTGGAGTCGTTGCATTTTTTTATTTTATATTATTTTTTTACTTTTATTATATTATTATTAGTAATTTGAAATATTTATATGTAAATATATTTACACACACATATATATACACACAAACTTATATAATTATATATATTTTTAATATATATAAATAAATATATACTATTATTATTGAAAATAAAGGGACTATCCTAGCTTCGAGGGTCAGGTGAATCTTCCTTCCTCGGAAGAGCTTGGTGACACCCTTCAAGAAAAAATAGCTCTAGTGGTTTCCTTCAATGTATCATAGATACAACGCGGAATTGGTGTGGAAATAGCCCTGCTGGCTTCCTATTCAATCATGACGACATGCAACACATCTGTCTTGGTGGAACTTGTCTTAGGTTGTCCTTCTTCAAGAACAGAACTGGCTTGGTCACATACCTTAGGTGGTTCCATTGAGGTATTTCAGTGGTAGTAGGTGCGGAATGTTGGTTTGAGCTAAGTTCTTCTATGATGGAATGGCCCCAGTTTCATCCTCAAGCTGAGGATTCTGATTTCATCATGTTCAGTGTGTCCAGTGTGGTGAAATTTTCAATCAAAAAACCAATTGACTTTGATTAATTGAGATTTTCAGGTTTCATTTCTGGTGGAGTGGTAGACATCATCCGGTGGACCTCTATCGCAGTGGTGGAACATCTGCCACAATTGTATATATTTAGTGGTGACATCATTGATCGTCTTCCTCAATCATGTTGGATCCCAGTTTGGGAGTGTTCATATTTTATTCCTAATTTACATGGAGAGGTTTGGATCAAGTGGTGGCCTTCTACAACAGTAATTGTTGAGTATATATCCTCGTCGGCATGTCCGACTTTAGGGTTCAGATTGACGGTCAGATCAAGAACCCCTATCACCTAAACATTTAACACACAAATACAAAACTACTTCAATGCTCGAGGGTTACCCCAGATTTTAAATGAATCACTTAACAAAGTCATTTCTTCTAGTAATAATCACAAGCCAAACTGATCCCATAGAGACCATCAGGAACTCAGTTTGGCTAAATGAAAATCAGAGAAGGAAAATGAATGTTTCAAGAGAGTAACAATTGTTCTTGTACAGAAGGGATCTCTCACGAGTCCCCAATTCACCATCACGATCTACAAGGGTGAAGAAGAAGTGATGTTCATTATAAAACTTAGATCTCCAGGTAGTGTCAAGTTTCTCTTACAAGATCGAGCCTAACTTATTAGTTGTGAATTTTAGGAGATTTGAGATCATAGAACTCATAGGAAGAATAATAGACGACCACTATTGGAAAAATCACTATTTGCGACGAGATTTATTCCCATCACAAATAACCCGTCCAGGAAGTTATTTGCGATGGGGAAAGTATCCCGTTGCAAATAACCAATTATTTGCGACGGGATTTCGTCTGCCATCGCAAATAGTTTGGTGTGACTTGCGCACCAAACCGCGCGGCTTGCGCACCAAAACGCGCGGCTTGAGCGCCAAACTGCGCAGCTTGAGCACCAAACCGCGCGGCTTGAGTGCCAAACCCCGCGGCTTGAGTGCCAAACCGCGCGGCTTGCGCGCCATACCACGAAGGGGTATTTGCGACGGGTCCTGTTGCGAATAAAACTTTTAACCGCCGACTGTAATTCATACGGGCGAGGGTAATTGCGACGAGCCCCATCAGAAATACCACCATTTGCAACAGGAAGCCCGTCGCTAATAATCTCAATGCAACTAATCTAACCTATATATACCCCCATCCGTTTTTTTCCAAATCATTCAGGTCTTACTCTCTCTCTCTCTCTTCATTCTTCAGTTTCAAAGAGAAATTTTCTTTTAGTTGAAGGTTTTTATACGATAGCAATCAGAGGGCGTCAATATCTTAAGAATATCAAAGTTTAAGGTATTTATATTTTATTTTTTTATATTTATTTTTTTTGTTAATTTTAATTTTTTTTATTAGTTCTAATTTAATTAGATTTCAATTGATTTTTATTTATATTTAGTTTTACTAAGAAATTGATATTGTTAGTTATAATTATAAATAAGTAGTTATAATTAATTTTAATTAGATATAATTAGGAATAAATAGATATAATTAGCAATACATAGTTATAATTAGCAATAAATAGATATAATTAGCAATAAATAGATATAATTAGCAATAAATAGATATAATTAGCAATAAGTAGATATAATTAGCAATAAGTAAATATAATTAGGAATAAATAGATATAATTAGGAATAAATAGATATAATTGGGAATAAATAGTTATAATTTGGAATAAATAGATATAATTAGGAATAAATAGATATAATTAGGAATAATTAGATATAATTAGGAATAATTAGATATAATTAGGAATAATTAAGAATAATTATGTATAATTAGTAATAATTAGATATAATTAGTAATAATTAGTAATAATTAGGAATAATTAGTAATAATTAGTAATAATTAGTTATAATTAGAAATAATTAGGAATAATTAGCTATAATTAAGAATAATTAGGAATAAATAGGAATAATTAGGAATAATTAGGAATAATTAGTAATAATTAGGAATAATTATGAATAATTGAAATAATTAGGAATAATTAGGAATAATTAGCTACAATTAGTAATAATTAGGAAAAATTAGGAAAAATTAGTAATAATTAGCTACAATTAAAAACAATTAGCTACAATTAGTAATAATTAGCTACAATTAGTAATAATTAGATACAATTAGTAATAATTAGCTACAATTAGTAATAATTATATACAATTAGGAATAATTAGCTATAATTAGGAATAATTAGCTACAATTATGAATAATTAGCTACAATTAGGAATAATTAGCTACAATTAGAAATAATTTTCTACAATTAGGAATAATTTGCTACAATTAGGAATAATTTGCTACAATAAGGAATAATTTGCTACAATTAGCTATAATTTGCTACAATTTGCCATAATTAGCTACAATTAGCTATAATTAGCTGCAATTAGCAATAATTAACAATAATTAGCAATAAATAGCAATAAATAGAAATAATTAGTAATAAATAGAAATAATTAGCAATAAATAGAAGTAATTAGCAATAAATTGCAATAATTAGCAATAAATAGCAATAATTAGCAATAAATAGCAATAATTAGCAATAATTAGCTATAATTAGCAATAATTAGCTATAATTAGATATAATTATCTATAATTAGCTATAATTATAAATAATTAAGAATAATTAAAAATAAATAGCTATAATTAGATATAATTAGCTATAATTAGGAACAATTAACAATAATTATCTATAATTAGCTATAAATATCTATAATTAGCTTTAATTAGCTACAATTAGTTATAATTAGCTATAATTAGCTATAATTAGCTATAATTAGCTATAATTAGGAATAATTATCTATAATTAGGAATAATTAGCTATAATTAGGAACAATTAGCTATAAATAGCTATAAATAGCTATAATTAAGAATAATTAGCTTTAATTAGCTATAAATAGATATAATTAGCTCTAATTAGTAATAATTAGCTATAATTAGGAATAATTAGATATAAATAGGTATAATTAGATATAATTAGCGATAATTAGGTATAATTAGCAATAATTAGATTTAATTAGCTATAATTATTTATAATTAGAAATAATTAGGAATAATTAGAAATAATTAGGAATAATTAGCAATAATTAGCTATAATTAGGAATAATTAAGAATAATTAGCTATAATTAGCTATAATTTGCAATAATTAGCAATAAGTAGCTATATTTATCAAGAATTAGCTATAATTAGTAATAATTAGCTATAGTTTGTAATAATTAGGAATAATTAGCTATAATTAGAATTAATTAGTAATAAATTGCTATAATTAGCTTTAAATAGCTATAATTAGTTATAATTAAGAATAATTAGCTATAAATACCTATAATTAGCTCTAATTAGGAATAATTAGCTATAATTAGTTATAATTAGATATAATTAGGAATAATTAGCTATAATTAGTAATAATTGGATATAATTATGAATAATTAGTAATACATAGAATTAATTAGTAATAATTAGTAATAATTAGTAATACTTAGTAAGAATTAATAATAATTAGTAATAATTAGTAATAAATAGATATAATTAGATATAATTAGTAATAATTAGATATAATTAGCAATAATTAGCAATAATTAACAATAATTAGTAATAAAAAAATTATATTCTCAATATTTATGAAAAAAAAAATATTAATATTATTAAAATAATAAAAAATTTATAAAATATTAAAATTATCAATATTCGCAACATGATTTTCTCTATTATTAACATGTCCAAATCTCAAAGGGTCACTAATTATTAGGTCATGCGTAATAAAAAGTTTGTGTTAGCCATGTCCAATGTAAACTCTATAATTGTCTTTGCATAGTTGATCACCTCACAAGTAGTGTTGCAGTCGGAAAAACCAAGTCATGCCCTTATTATCTATAAGAATTATCTCACATGAACCTTTATATAGACCATTCTTCCTAGAAAATTTAATGAAAAAATAATGATATTCCCTCAAATTTTAAAGGAAGAATGATCTATGTAAAGTGTCATGTGAGAGGATTCATAGAGATGAGAACATCATTACTTTGGTCGTCCTATTGCAACACTACTTGCGAGGTGATCAACCATGCAAGTACAATTGTAGTGTTTACATTGGACATGACTGACACAAACTTTTTATTGTGCATGACTTGACAATTGGTGACCCTTTTAGATTTGAACATGTTAAGAATAGAAAAACGTTTGTTGTGAATATTGATAATTTTAATATTTTATAAATTTTTTATTATTTTAATAATATTTATATTGTTTTTTTGTAAATATTAATAATATAATTTTTTTATTACTAATAATTATTAAACAAAATCTGCTTGGATAATGAAGTGAAAATTTGTAATCATCTCCACAACGATGATTACCAAATTTCCTTTCATTATTCAAGCAGTTTCCTTTTGAAAAGTAATGCAAATTATTACTAAATTATTAATAAATAGTAATAATTAGTAATAATTAGTAATTAATTGTAATAATTAGTAATAAATTGTAATAATTAGTAATAAATTGCAATAATTAGTAACAATTAGTAATAATTTATAATAATTTGTAATAATTAGAAATAATTAGCAATAATTAGTAATAATTATCAATAATGAGAAATAGTAAGTGTGAAAAAGATACAATTAAATGAGCTATTAGACAAAAGAGTAGTCGTTAATCGACTGGAAATTGTGTCACACTTAATTAATGATAATTATTAAGTAGTTATAGTTATTTATCTTTTTTTTTTCAGATAGTGTATTTATAATTTCAAACTATTCAAAAATAGTGATGATTTTATATTTTATGTAGAAAAATATGGAACAAGGAAGTCGACATCAGTCATTATTAGTTGATCAAGCTTGGATTAATCAGTGTAGAAATCCAAATTGTTCTGGTTTTAATCCTGTATATATTGAGGGTGTTGAAGCTTTCTTAGCATTTTTATAATCAAAAACAGAATTTGTTTCAGAAGTCACAATTAAGTGTCCTTGTAAAAAATGTGCTCTGAGAACATTTGACACATTTGACAAGGTTGGGGGATATCTCTTACGGTTTGGTTTTCAATGAGATTATGTTTTTTGGTATCAACACGGTGAATACAGTTCCAGAGAAGATCCAAATTACTTGATTCTGGATCCATCACGATTTCAAATTTTAGTACATGATGTTGCAGGTCCATCTGTGCAACAAAATTAAACTCACGAGGATATTGATTTAACTCCTAAGTTGGAACCATCCAAATTTTATGAGTTGTTGAGGTCTGATGAGGATGTATTATATATTGGTTTCAAGATAAACAAATTAGAAGCGGTTGAAAAATTTATGGCTATTAAATCAGATAATGCAATGTCAAACAACTATTTTGATCAGATATTTTCTTTGGTTAAAACATTGTTACTTGAAGAAAATGTGTTGCCTGCAAATTACTATGAGAGAAAGAGACTGATTTGTAATTTGGGCCTTAGTTATTGGATGATTCATGCATGTCCAAATGATTTCATCTTATATTCTAGAGAAAAGGAGTCATTGGATATTTTTCCCACATGTGGGCAATCGAGGTATAAAGAAGCTCAACCAGGGAAGTCTAGAACGATTCCAGTAAAAAAGTGGAGATATTTCCTCCTTACTCCCAGGTTGTAGTGTTTATTTATGTCTCAGAACACAACATCAATGATGTCATGGAACCAAACCAAGATTTCAACTGATAAGAGCTTGAATCATCCATCTGATGGTGATTCATGCAAACATTTGGATCGCCTGCATCCCTCTTTTTCTGTAGAAGCCCTAAACGTGTGATTAGGTCTTTCTACTGACGGTTTTAGTCTGTTTGGTTTTTATGGTAGTTAGTATTCAGGTTGGCCTATATTTATTACTCCGTACAATTTGCCTCCATGGATGTTGAGGAAGGATCCTTATATCTTTTTGACTCTAGTAATCCCAGGACATCCGAAAAAAGAATATTGATATTTATTTGAAACCATTGATTTATGAGTTAAATGCATTATGGAGGGATGGTGTTAATACATATGATGTTGTTGTGAAACAAAATTTCATATTAAAAGAAGCATTTATGTGGATGATTAGTGACTTTCCTGCATATGGCATGTTATCTGGTTGGAGTAAACATGGTCCAAAATCATGTCATTACTATATGAAAGAAAACAAAGCCTTTATGCTGGTCAATGGAAAAAAACTTTATTTTTGATTGTCACCATAGATTTCTTCCAACCGATCATCCTTTTTAGAGGAACAAATCTCATTTCAGAAAAGGTAAAATTGAAAGGGATGAACCTCCAAAGATGATCTCAGGTATAGAGTTAAAATCAGTTGTATTTTCATTACCCCCATCACATTTGGACCAACATTAAACCAACAAAAAATTGATGGCTTTGGGAAAGAACATAATTGGACAAAACATAGCATTTTTTGGGATCTTCTATATTGGTCTGATTTGTTGGTCCACAAGATGTTGGATGTTATGCATATTGAGAAGAACTATTTTGATAATTTATTTCATACAATTTTGGATACACCAGGTAAGACCAAAGATACTGTAAAGGCATGATTAGATATTTCCCAAATATACAGGCGACCAGAACTTGAATTATGTGAAAATTTCAGATCACAGAGGTTAATGAAGCCAAAAGCATCTTATACGCTTTCCAAAGAGATTCGCTTATTATTTTGTTAGTGGATTGAAGATTTGAGACTTTCATAAGGATATGATTCCAATTTGGGAAGATGTGTTAAGAATGGTTATATTACTGGATTAAAAAGTCATGATTGTAATGTTATAATGGAAAGACTTATGCAGATTGGATTTAGAGGTTTGTTGAATTCTATGATTTGGGATTGATAACAGAAATATCCTATTTTTCAACACATTTATGTAGCAACAAGAGACTACGATGCACTAAGAAAACAGGCAGAAGATGTTGCTATAATTATATGTAAACTAGAAAAAATATTTCTGCTGGATTTATTTGACTCAATGGAACATCTGATATTACATTTTCCATAAGAAGCTAAATGTGGAGGTCCAGTACAGTTTCAATGGATGTAACCATTCAAGAGATGCATGCAGAAATTGAAGAAAAAAATACGTAACAAAGCACCAGTTGAAGGATCTATTGCTGAAGCTTATTTGTAAGAGGAAATTGCTTTTTTCTGCTTTCATTATTTTGAATCTCAATATCCCTTGAAACAGAATCACATGGGATGAAAAGATGGGAATGTTAATGATGAAATTAAAAATCAATTAACAGTTTTTAATCAGCCAATTCTTGGTTTCAGTAGAGTTCATGAACGATGGCTTTCAGATGATGAACATCACAGAGCTCATACATACGTTCTTCTCAACTATGAAGAAATGACATAATTTGTCCTGTGAGTGATTCAATCACTTATTCTATAATTTATGTTATATTATTTAAACTTATTTAATTTTTAGGATATATGATAGTCATATCAAGAAACAACTTCCACAAATTACAACAACTACTCTTGAAGAATGCATATAAATTTTTTTTCTCAATGGTTTCGAAAACCGGTAACATAAATTATTGATGGTTTAATATCAATTCTGTTTATTATTTATTATATTGATAATTGTTTTAAAAAAATTTAGCTGTCTCAATATGCTGATAAAATTGATAAGCGACTGTGTATATTGAGTAACCCATCATCCAAAATGGTTAGATCTTATAATGAATATGTGGTGAATGGTTTTCAATTTCATACACATGCATACGGGGGATAAAAAAAATTATCAGTGGAGTTTTCTTGAGAGGATCACATCACAGAGAAACTTAAGTTTACTTTTATGGCATTTTGGATGAAATTATTGAGCTGTGTTATCTAAGATAGAATTACATAACAATGTTTAAATGTCAGTGGTTGGATACTGAGAGAGGTTTTCATGTTCATCCGACTCATGGAATCGTCGATATTAAATATAAAAGTCTTCTTGCAGTAAATGAACTATTTTTACTGGCTCAACAGGCATATAAAATTTATTATGCAAAGTACTATGCTACTTCAAGAGACTTGACCGATTGGTGGAGCATAATAAAAATGAAATCTCCGTAAAATCAGTTTACTCAAACTGAATGTGGTTCCACTGAAGTGGAAGGAATTGAAAATTTTCAAGAGACGGCTCAAAATCCATCTGATTCCCTAAGAGACGTGAATATTGATGATGACACCCCACAATTAAGGATCGATGGTGATGAAGATGTTAATGATGTTACAAATGAATTTGAAATGATAAGGGATGCTGAAACTGAAACTCATATGGATATTGATGATACTGAGGAGGAAGATGAAGACATTGACATTGACAGCTATGGAGAAGAGGATGAAGATGAACATTAACACAGTTAAATGTTGGTTATAATCATAACTAATATATATCTATATATAATAGTTATTTTCAACTATCTTTTAACAACAATCATTTTGTGTTTCAGATGGACTCTGATCTATTGCGTGAGTTAGAGGAGGCTAAGCTACCTTTGGATGATGAGGATGTGGGATCAGCTGACCCACAACCTACTGGTGGTTCAGGAGGTACACAGAGGGGGCACGGTCTTGCGCGACTGATGATTCCTGACCCTATCCCTAAGCGACGTCCACATCTTGGTTTCGATCCACGCACACGAAGGTACGGTAACCTGTATATTTTAGTAAGATTTCATTAATTTATTTATATATATCCTAATTGTTTGATTATTTATTCCTTTTTCATAGTTTTCATTATGTAGCTATTGGACAGGGGAGCACTATATTTCACAATTATTTTTCTTAGCCATGGATCACATGGGAACATATTCTCGTTGATGTGCGACGCGACATGTTCCATCATTGGTTGGTACGTAAATAAATAATATTTATTTTGAAATTTATTTTATTAACAACTTGATATTATATATTATTTGTAGGGTTTATGGCATCCTATTGATGATAGAATACACAAAACTATCTACATGGAATATCAGGTATCTATGTGTGACCGTTTCCGCCAGTTTTTGCAAAATTTGAGAAGGATAGCCATTAAGAAACCAGGGGTGACAGAATTTGATGAGTCGTGTAGAGCCCACCGACCAGAGTACATTTCATCTCACGTTTGGGATGGATTATGTTTACACTGGTTTGGTGGTGGATTTCAGAGGAGATCTTCAGTGGGACGACAGAACCAGGGGAGACAGTAGGTGACGTATCGAGCTGGTAGCCATACATTCAGTTCACATAGAGAGCATCTAGTAAGTATATTTTTTAAATATTTTTTATAACTTTAAATATAAACGGTTTATTTTATATTTATGTAGGTAGTCGAGCTTCCCGATATTATGGAGTTCGACATTTTTCGAAGGATGTACATGGATCCAGAAACTGGAGAGATTAGAGGTGATCACCAATGTCATATTGTGGTTAGTATTATTTTTTCAGTTTAAAAATTAATTGCATATAATATTTTGACAATTTTAATTTTAAATTATAATTAAAGGAGTCATATGAGGCTGCGACCTCTCAATCACAGGCTGAGGGTCAATAAGAAATGGCTGAGCAGACCAGTGCTCACCATTTCGATGAGGCGGCATGGATGTAGGCGACTCAGTATGAATTTGAGAAGGGCAGAGTAGTTGGAATTGGGTCTCATTTGACTCCTAGTACTTATTATGGAACTACTGCGATGTCGGCGTCTAGCTTGAGAGGAGCTCATGGAGAGACATCATCTTCTGGCTCACAGTATCAGGAGCAGTTGCGAGCTCATGCTGAGCATATAGAGACTTTGCAGAAGCAGCAAGAAGAGATGTGTCGGTGGCAGCAGCAGCCGGAGCAGCATTACGAAGAAGAGATGCGTCGATGGCAGCAACAGCATCACGAGCATATGGAGTACATGTGTCGTCTGACTCGTAGTTTAGGGATGGAGTTTCCTCCACCAGCTCCTTCAGCTCCTCCACCTCTTCCAGAAGACGACCCCCCCAGTGATTTTTTTATGTTACAAACATTTTAATTTACCATTGTAATATAAATTATTTACATTTTATGTCTTTTATATCTGTGAAAATATTACATAATTTAATTTTTAATATTTTTTTATTTTTTTATATTTTTTGTGAATATTGAGAATTTTAATATTTTTTATTTTTTTATTATTTTAATAATAGCAATATTAATTTTTCATTAATCGTAATTTTATTCAATTTTTTTTAAAAAAATTAATTTATTATTTGCAACAGGACTATTTGTGACGGGGTCCCATCACAAATGGCCTAACTAAATATTTTTAAAAACATATTTGCGACGGTACTACTTGACCGTCGCAAATAATGTGTTGCGACGGGCCCGTCGCAGAAAGTGTTATATATATATATATATATTTTCAACGAGATGAGAGCACGTCACAAAAACATTTATGTATATATAATACATATAATCGGAAGCTTATTTGCGATGGGGATGTTTCCCGTCATAAATAACAGTTTTTGCGACGAGCCCATCAAAAATACTAGTATTTTCGGCAATGTTTTCTACAACAAGCTATTTGCGATGGAACCCCTTTGATAAATCCTATTTGCGATGATATCCTGTCGCAAATAGGCCATCGCAATTATTTATAATTCCAGTAGTGGACCATTGTATTTAAAAAATAAAAATTTCATAATGATATTTTAAAAAGAAATAGGAAAAAATGAAACAAAATGGGAAAAAGAAGAGTGATTGGTTCCCATAAACATGAATGAGTGACAATTCTTATGTATGGGGATTCATCAAAAATAGAGGAGAGCCCACAAATTATTCAAAAACAAAACAGAAAATATAGTAAAAAAATTCTAACCGACATCAAATTCCTTGTGGTGCACTGTGAGGCACTCTCCACCAACATTCGATGAATCCTCAATGAAAATAATCAATTTACATAAATACATATGCTTACCCTCTAATATAACGTGCAGTGCCCATGATCACCTTTTTGATCCCTCACACTAATCATTTTCAATTTTTCTGAAAAATAGAAAAATATAGATTGGATGTCAAGCATTTCTGATTTTGATAATTTAATTTATATTTCTTACTTTTAGGCTATAGGAAAGTGTGAATTAATTTTACAAGAGCAATACTGAGCACGTGTGCCCATGTCCTAAATCAATTTTTTTGGACTCATTCATCCTTAGTTGGCGTCCCAACATTTTTTTATTGTCTATTATTTTTTAACTTTTATTATATTATTATTTGTATTAAAGAAATATATATAAATAAATATATTTACACACACACTCATAGATATATATATATATCTGTGTGCGTATAATAATAATAATAATTGTATGTTTATATCTTATTGAAAATAAAGGGATCGACTTGAATTCAGGGATCAGGAGGTTCTTCCTTCATCGTTAGAGCTATGCAACACCCTTCAAGAAACAATGGCTTGGTTGGATGCCTTTGAATTGGCACAACGGCAACACAAAATCGATGAATGGAGGTCCATCAATGGTTGGTTTTTTCCTTAATCACGGTGGAACATGACACATCCAGATCGACGACATGATTATAAGGTTGGCCTTCATCAAGCGTGGAACTAGCTCGGTCGCCAACCTTTGGTGGGTCCGGTGCGGGATTTCGATGGCGCTTGATAGCGAATCACTGTTTTACAAGAGTTATTCAAAGACGACATGGATCCATTGGAATCTTTAAGTGGTGGCTTCCAATTTCATCTGGTTCAGTGCGTCTAGATGATTGATCACTACCATAGATTGAGTCAAGGGAAGCGCTGACCTTTATCAGTGCTAATAAAAATGCACTGATAAAAGGAGGGTCTTTTCGTTGTCATTATTAGGGCTGATAAAAGTTTCAAATATATAATTTTATTAATTTATATATAATTATTATATATATTAAAAAAAATAATGTTTATGTATACACACTAAATAAAAAAAATTCATGTTAAAAATTAATAAATATTATTAATAATTCAAATATATATACAGATTAAAAAAGTATTTATAATATTATTAATATATATTTAGATAATTATAATATTATAATAAATTTTATTTAATAATAAATATATTCATTATATTAATCATATTTATAATTATGTATTTATAATTATATATTTCAAATTATATACTTATAAATTCATATAATTTTTTTTAAAATATATATAATTATAGTTATATATATATATAGATATGTTTCTAATGAATTTGGTCAATAAATATATTGATATGTGAGTATAATTGACGTGCATATGTTATGTAATCATAATGAATTAATGTTCATTTATAAATTACACCCTTGTAATTATTTATTCATTTTGTCCATATGCGGTGACTCATTTTTTAATATATATATACTCTTCTAGGTATATGTATATATATTAGGTGCTTGTGGGTACAATTTAATTAAACCCACACACACCACACACAAGTATATTGTACTATGTATATGATTCATTCATGTCATTCCCATGAATATATTCTCATAAATAATTATAGAATTACAAAAAATATATTTAAATAATAAATATATTCATAATATTTATAATTATAAATTTGCAATTATATATCAATACTTTTTAATTATTATTATTTTGTCATTATAATTGTAAATAAACATATATATTAAAATAATTATACAATTACAATAGATAAATCTATTATATATGTATATTATGTTCTTGGGGGTACAATTACATTTAAACGCACACACACACCTCAAACACAGCTTGGAAAGGAAAACTATAGCCCCCAAGGAATAACCTACCAATCAACCCTTATTTATTCAGTACATGGCCCGCCGGGCTAGTGAGAATGAAGCTCATTACATGGCACATAAGCTTAGTGGGAATGAAATCCCAATACATGGACGTAAAGGCCCAATGTTTTGACCCAAAGGCCCTATGGTGAATAGTGATGCTATAGTACCTTGTCTGCTACAGTGATACTATCACTACAACCCCTGCTTCAGTGCCCACCACCGCTATAGGGTCACTGGTCAATAATTCCACCACTACTACAGTACACTACAGTACTTCTAATATGACCTTCAACCAATGGGGTTTGAACCCCCATTTTTTATGTAGTATTACGGGGTGCATACCACTAAGTCAATCCCAAACTACATAGATACATCTATTTATAATTTTATAAATAAATAAATATATGTAGATATAAATATATTTATAAATATATTTACTTATATTTATAGTTATATATATGTAAATAGTTATAAAATTATAATAAATGTATTTATTATAATTATAAAGTTATAAACATATATAATTTAATAAATATGTTTATAAATATATACAAATAGTTATAAATAAATATAAATATTTATAAGTATAATTCTAAATATACATACATATATTTAAATAATTATAAAATTATAATATATATAAAAATTATATATATTTAAAAAATTATAAATAAAATAAACATATTTTTTATAATTTTATAATTAGTTTAATATATATATATATATATATATATATATATATTTATAATTCTTATAATGTTAAAAATTTATATAATTAAATAAATATTTTTATAAACATATAAAAATATTTATAATTATAATTATAAAAAAATAGAAATATTTAAATAAATACAAATTTTTTAGAAATATATTAATTATATATATTTATAAAATTATAATTACAATAAATATAGTTATTAAAATTTTATAATTATTTAAATATGTGTTTATATATATATTTCTAATTATAACTATAATAAATATATATTTAATATATTAATTAAATATATTTATAAGATAATAAATATAATAAATATATATGTATATATATATGCATTTTAAAAAATTATAATAAATATATAATTATTTGTAGTTATAAGTATACAAATATATATATTCTGGAATAGTTGGGGAAAGCCCCATTATTATAAATTGAAAAAGAAAATTGGAACCCCTTTGGATTTATGTAAGGGAAAACCCATTACAATCCCATAGGTCAAGAGGCAAGTAGCCTCAAAAATCATTGGCCTGAGAGCCCAGTGGGACAAAACCCATTACAAAATCAAAGCCCATTACAAATCCAAAGCACAAAGACAGGAAAACAGTGGATCAAGAGCCCATTGGCACCAAACAAAAATAAGAAAAAAAATCTAGACCTAAGGTCAAGTAACCCGAGTCTTATCCTAAGGTCTCCGCCTCTCATTCCTTGTGCACCCATGCCATCACCGATAGTGACCTACAAGCTAATCATAAAACATACCTTTATCAACACTTTTTAACTAGTGCTGATAAAAGATTTACCCATTTTATAAATGAACCCTAAGAGTCAGTTTCTTCTCTCACATGCCTAAAGCTCTCACAGAAGATGACCTCTTCTGTTGTCGACCCCTCTTTGGCCGCATACCGACCCCTACCTCGACCCCACACCAACTGCTGCAAATCCCTCCACTGCCTCTATGAATATCCCCTCCGTCGCAAACCCACTCCATCGAGAACCCCACCTCTACTGCCCGTCGAACCCCACCTCCTACACAAACCCCTCCACCAACCCCACTTCCACCGTGAACCTCTCCACATCCTTTTCTTCCGCTAACTCAGCCGTTGGACACTACTTCTGTCGTCATACCTCAAAATCTAAGGTATGTTATTATTTGGCGTACGAGACTAGTTTCGGTATTACCTGACTCTCTGTATTTTGAGTCAGGTTGTATGATCTATTGGTATGATAGTGTACCCCATTATGTTCATCAATACTATGATAATGTGCATGGTTTAGTGTCATGATTATTGAGTTTTAAATTGATGGGGGGGTCCTATGTGGCCAGAGGACCAATGAGAATTGTGAATAGGGGAATGTATAATTTCTTGAGGTTTGACTTGTACTCTCAAGTGTAATTGGATATGGTGGGATAAAAACTGTGTCATGTATGTCTTTTTAGACATGAAAAATATATTTTGGTGGTTATAAAATTCTTTTTATGGAAAATTCAGCATGTTCATGTTTATTTTTTGGATGATGGGTATGCATTAATTTTGACTTGGAACTATGAAATGAGAATATAAACTGGTGTTCTCACAATTATGGAGGAGTTTTATATCTAAAACTACATTGATAATATCATTGGACTTCTAAGAATGTGTTTTTATTGGAAATTCTAATCGCTGATGGTACCATATATCAGAGTTGGCTTGTTTTATCTATGACCTAAGGTGAGGAGCACCATGGGATGAAGGATTAGTTGGATTAGAACCCTTAGGTGTCTTAGGATATATTTGTGTTGGTGACTATCATATTGGGGTTTTGATAATGGATTTGATATATGGATTGTGTTTTGGCTGTTTAAGAACCTTTAATTCAATTTTTTTCTCTAGAAGCTTGTCTAACATTCATGAATGGAATGTATTCATTTTTTGTAGAATTAATAACAGTATAATTTCATTAGATTTGGTTGGATGAAAACAAAGGCTTCTTTAGGATGAGTAGTGTTATTGTAGGAAATTTCTAAGAACCCATCTTTGTACAAGTCTTAAATTTTACAGAAAATTTCAATTTTCATCTCTTTGGATGGTATAATTTTAAATTTTACTTGAAAATATTATATCAAAGGTGGGAAACTCATAAAAAAATTTTAATAGACATGTAAAATGTTTAATGAATACTTTTAAGGATTTATAGGTCACTAGAACAGGCCTAGGGTTGTAGGGATAGTGGTAGACATCAGCCGATAGCCACCAGCTAATCGCTGGCCATCCACCAAATAGTTGATAGGGTATTTAAATGGTAAAATTATAGTTTTACCCCCTCTAATTTTTAGAGGGTGAATAACATATTATTCCCCTTTTTTATCTTTTTTATGAGTGAGTTTCTTTCCCCTTCTCATCGTCTTCAAGAAAAGGGGGTGTTTTAAGTAGATTTTATTATTAATCAATGGTGTGATTCAACCTTAATTAGTCTCATTTTTTTCATCCTCCTTTCATTAGATTTTTCCTTATCATTAGTTAGGGGTTTTCAGATGATTCCATCATTGAATGGTGGAATCCAATGATTCTCATCAAGATCTTACTTATCCAAGCTAGAAGAAATCCCAAGATGTTGTATGCATGTCGCCCCACATCAATTCATTGAGATATGTCACTGTAGTGATCTTTCAAACTTTTTCAAATAAATGATTCAATTTGAGGGTTTTTTAATCTCATTGGTTATGGAATTGGAATGGGATGACACCAAGAGTGTGTACTTGACCACCCATGTGCATTTGGTTGTGGTTTGAGTGTAGTGATAAGACCCAATAAATAATTAGGAAATTATTTTTAATGGGATTAAATTGGAATTTAATTGTGATTTGTTTGAATTTATTTTCAGATTACCTTTATATTTTGGATCATGTGTAATCCTTTTATAGATTTATATTTTAATAAAATGTTGGTTATTTTTATTTCTTGTATCTTTTTTAAAGTGCCTCTCTTGGGATGTATGTCTTTGGTAAATTTCCAATATTTATCTTTTAAAATGATTCAAGTGTTTTGAAATGATTCATAAAAAAATATATGTGTTCAACAAACACTTTTCGAGTTTAAAATATATTTCCAATTATTTAAACACAAGGCATGGAATTGGGTTTCTTGCTAAGGGTTTTCAACTCACTCTATTGGCTTTAATAAAGGGATGTGAATGTTTGGAAAATGTATTTAATGATTGGTTCA
Organism: Viscum album; assembly: GCA_963277665.1. Lineage (NCBI taxonomy): Eukaryota > Viridiplantae > Streptophyta > Magnoliopsida > Santalales > Viscaceae > Viscum > Viscum album. The sequence goes on from OY728128.1 coordinate 1,518,475,921, forward strand.
TTTTAACAAGGGATGTAAATAGTTTTAAATGAAAATTTGTAAAATACAGAGTGTTGTTGCACATTTTAAATGATTAAGACTATTAGTTCATGATTTTCCTTAAATAATTTAAAAAAGGTATTGTGGTTTTGTGAAAGAGTTCTTGGAGGTGATTGGTTTATTTTAGAAAAGATGTGTTATTATAAAGAGGAATTGGTGTAAATAGATGGTTCTTTTAATGGAATTTGAATTGTTATTTTATAAATATTTTTCAGAGGACATCTGAAATTTATTTTTCCCAAAATATTTTAAGTTTATATTTTTATAGAATTAGAAAATCCATTACATTATATAGGGAAGACAAGTAGATTGATAATAAAAACATGGAAATTCCATGTAACTAACTCTATCGAACCAATATGATATGCAACATGACCTCACTCTTGAAAATGGAAAATCAATGTTTAACCCCATTAAAACTCTTAAACTTACTTTTCATCCAACATCACTTGCATGGTTCAAATTATGGGTGTCCTCTACAATTATATCTTCTTTCTGGTTTGGGGTTAGCTTCTATGGGGATGAGTCTCAGAAAACAAAATGCAATAATAACTATCATTCAAATGTTGAGTTCCTCTTATTTGAAAATCCTATTTTGTGTATTTATTTTGTTAAATATTAATATTATTGAATCAAATATGATGGATATGAATAAAAAATGGCAGGATTCCAATTTTCTAAAAAAAGAGTATGAAGTTGGAGTGAAAGAGTTCATTAATTTTTCAAAGGATCATGCATAACACCCTTATTAAATCCCTTTTCAATGTTTATGTTATTTTTATTCCAGACTAATTTGTCCTTAGGAGTTAGAAGAACACATGAACTACCATGGAATAGATCAAAGTTATAAATGTTTTAATACACAGGGGGAAAGAGAATGTAGATAGTGGATGGGATAACAATGCATTTTATGGATTATTTGACTTGATTAAAAGTGTGGAAAATGGAGAAGACCATATCAAGGATATGATTACATATGTGAATGATGATTAATATAATATTGAGGAAATGAAAATGACAGTTGAAGAGGAACTTAGTGATGGCCAAGACTTATTTGATAAGTTAAAGAGTTGTGGAAAGATTTCATTATATGATGGATGCACTAAATATATAACATTGTTAGCCATACAAAAGCTGTATAATTTGAAAACATGCAATGGATAGAGTGACACTAGTTTTATAGAACTACTTTCTCTATTGAATGACATGCTCCCAAAAGATAATGATCTGCCATGCTGAAAATAAGACACAAACCTAATGCTACCCTCAATATTCTAATCTACAGAAGTATACATATCTACCTGAATGATAGTATACTATATCAAAAGATCAAAAAAAACTGAAGAAATTCCAAAATTGTGACACTTCTTGAAACAAGAATGAAGAATTCAGTCCTATGAATGTTTTATGGTACACTTTAATCATTCAAAGGTTTAGGTGAATATATGGAAGTGAGGAGACTCTAGGGAAATTGATGTGTCATGAAGATACAAGAAATAAAAATGGTAAAGTATGTCACCGGTAGAATCTCATCGGTGTAAGAGAATTGATCCTTAGTATAATGAATTTGGAAACAAGCCGAGAAACTTTAGTCTCGTGTTATATATAGATGGAGTGAATTCTTTTTGTTTTTAAAGTATCACTCACAATATATTTTTGGTTATGTTGGTAAACTATTACATTCCACCATGCATATGCATGAAATGAAAATAAATCATGTTATCTATGGTTATATTAGGACCAAAACAACTGGATAATGATATTGATGTTTATTTGTATCTACTGATCAAAGATTTGAAATTATTATGGGGCTAACGTTTTACATTGTATAATTCTTATAGAAATGAATATTTCATGTTGAGAGACACATTTTATGGGATGATATAAGACATTACTTTTTATGATTTTTTAGGTTATTTATTTAAAGGAACTCAAGGGTTTCCCATTTGTGAAAAAGGTACACAATCAAATATGTCGAATCATTCATCGAAAACAGTGTTTCTAGAACATCAAAAATTTCTACGCTAATGAAAAAAGTTTTGATCTTGTAAAACATAATTTGATGGATGTTTAGAATAATTTACAATACCACCTCCACTAACATGTGATAAAATATTTCATAAATTAAATGATTTGGACATTGATTTTGGTAAATAGTTTTTGAAAAACCTTATGAAAACTGGTTGAAAAAATAGATCAATTTTTTTTTGAATTAACATACTAGAATTGTTTGTACATCAGACATTTTCTTGATGTTATACATGTTGAAAAAAATTGATGTGATAATGTCATTGAAACATTTATAATTCCATCCAATAAAACAATGGATGTAATTAAGGCTAGGTTTGACATGATTGACATGGGAATATGAGAAGTGTTGGCACCAGTAATGGGTGAAAAAAAAAATTTATTCTTCCAGCTGCTTACACTCTTTCAAAGAAGGAGAGATATTAATTTTCCAACTTCTTGAATGTTGTAAAGGTTACATAGGGGTATTCATTGAATATCAATAACATCGTGTCAATGACTGATTTATTGTTAAAGGTTATAAAGTAATTTGACTACCATGTTTTGATGAAAGATCTAATTCCTATCTTTTTAGGTTGATTTTTTTTCAAGAATGTCTGTCATGCATTAACAAAGATATATTTCTTCTACAAATATATATGCAACAAAGCTGTTGACCCAGAGAAATTTACTACTATGAAAAGAGAAATTTCCATCATATTTTGTAAATTGGAAATGTTCGTCCTACCAATAATATTTTACATGATGGTTCATTTTATGGATCACTTAGTGAGAGATATTGAACTATGTCGTCTTATACACTATAGATGGATGTACCCCATTAAATGGTATAAGAAAATTTTGAAATAGTTTGTGAAAAATTGATGTTTACCAATGTTTGGTATTGAGGTTATATATATTGTTTAAGAATCTATTTAATTATGTACTAAATAACTATCCGGTGTGGAAATCATTAGTCTACCAAAATCTCCTCACACTGGATGGATTGAGTGTGAAGGAATTTTTTGAATATATGTTGTCACAATCAATTTTATAGATCAGGAGTAGACCAACCATTACGTTCTTCATAATAGTTTGAAGGTTTCCCCATATTTTGAAACCCAAAAAGAAATTATTAGGCATTTTAATTCATCAAGGGATAATATGTAGATATCAAATACACCTAATAAACACTTTATTGGATGTTTTTTAGACCAATTTTTTAAAGATTTAGATGAAAATCCAAATTCAATTTTAGAACAACATCAATGGATAGCTGGAGGATAAAGTGTGTATGTATTATATTACAATGGTTATGTAATTAATGGTTATACATTCTATAAAAATGAACATGATGAAGATAGTATCCTAAAAAATAGTAGAGTTACACTTGTGGCGGAAGCGACGAATGTTTCTAATACCAAGGAAAGAAATCCAATTTGTGTGAATATGTCATACTGAATCATCAAATAAATATGGGAGTTGGATTATGAAACATTAAAGGAGATGATTTTTCAATGCAAGTGGGTTGATAATAAGAGTATTTTTAAAATAGATGAATTGGGATTTGTGAAAGTTGATTTCAATAATTAAGGGTACAAAGAAGAAACACTTATAAGGGAATCACAGGAAGTACAAGTATTTTATATCCCAGATCGAACAAACTGAAAGTGGTCAATTGTTCTATTATCGACCAAAACCAATGAATGGTCAAATGAAAATTCAACTGAAGATGAACCTTTTAGAAGAATTTCACAATCATTTTATAGTGGCTCAAATTTATACATTGTTTTTATGTTACAGGAGACCACAATAAGGCATTTAGATATTCGATAGAGGGGTTAAATCCCTTCATCCTTAAAAAATGGAGTTCAATAATCATATTATATATTTTTTCTAATATACATCATGTTACTTCATGTTATTATCCATTCGCTAATTTATTTATGTACTCTAAATTAAATATTAATACACTTAAATAGATAATGAATTCACAATGTGATGGTCCTCCCAATCCTGAGGAACTATAGGTCTCTAAATCAATTTCTGATCATAGTTCAGGGGAACAACAACCTTCTTCTTGTGATGGTGATCCCAATCATGGGGAACAATAGGTTTACCAACCTGTTGCTACTCCATGTGCAGAGGTACAATGACCATATACCCATGATGATTCTACCTCTCTTGAGAAATATATTAACAATAATGAATATGAGGAAATGTTAGGTGATGATGGACCAACGATGAAGAAAAAACAATAGTTATGTAGTTTGAAGTTGTTTGCAAAAATTATTTAGGAAAAAAATCAAAGGAATCAAATATGAGGTCGAATGGAATGTGTGGGGCCAACATGTTAACCCCAAAAAGGCTATGTTCAGTAGTTACATTGGAATCATCACTCGACAATGCATGCTGATTGATGTAGATTCATGGAAACATGTTTTTTTGGGCTTAAGACACTAATTTGGGAAGAGATTATGGTAAAATTGTGATGTCATTTCATTCTTTCTTACTAAAATATAAAATAATGAAACATTTAATTACTCTTTATTATCCCGTGAAGAGTGAATTTGTAGTAGATGACTCTGAAAAGAAATATGTATTAATTCTTGCAGGAAGGATTCACAGAGGATTCTAACAATTCTAATGAGACATTTTCATAATGATGTTGAAGGAAAAATAAACCCACACCCACCTATTCTCTATGAAAACTTAATAACCCAAGATTCCTGTGAAGCATTTACTAGCAGTCAGGTGGAAGTGTCTTTTCAGGTACATAGTGGCCAATAATATGTTTTTTGAATATATGTAGATTCATTAATTTAATTTAAAATATTTTATTTTTGATAGAGGAATTGAGTGATAGAAATAAGGAACGAGCAAAAAAACCGACATATACCTACCTTAAAGTAAGGATGGGGTACGCTTTATTTGAAAAGAATTAATATGTATTTGAAATATACCGTAATACTTTTATGTGACATGAAAAAACTACATAATTATGTTCCTCCATTTATATGTAGATTGTTTAATCCAAATCCAAATTCACTTCCTACCAACACCATGTTATTTGCAAGGTGGAATGTGTAAATTAGGACAAGATACTAATAAATAAATAAATAATTGGAAAACATGTGTAAGGATGAAATAATAAAAAAAATTCTTTAAATTGATATCAAATAACAATGATTATTTATTTTCCTATATTTTCTACCTAAAATAGTTATAGGAATTAGAAACACCTGTACCAAAATACCTTATTACCAGTGTCCTTGAAGCGACAAGAACAATATGGCCATGCCATAGATGCTGGTTTTGGCTGACACCCTAAACATATTTTGACAATAAAACATGAGGATAAAAGTGAATAAATAAAATGGACAAGAGAAAGAATGTCTACCCCTAAGGAATAATTACAATGATATAGGGAGTTTATAGAAACTTCTATGGGGGGAAGTAAAGAGAAGAAACAAATCAAGGACATCCATCATGTGAAAACCCCACCCCACCCCACCACCTTTGAGGCAACCCATTCCCCACAAAAAAATATCTTAATCGAGGTAATCAATATTCTAATAATTTTTTCTATAAAATGTGAAAAATATAAACACTGATACCTTTTTTATACTAATATTATATAGGGTGACACTAAATGCAATTTATATCTATCAACACCCACCCATCACCATCTAGTGAGGGTTATGGTGTTCGATATACAAAATGACACTCTACACAACATACCACTTCCCACAGGTCATGTGAGAGTGTCGATTAGAATAACCCATGATCCAAACATCGAGATACCTATACCTGTTGATAAGGAATATATTAATTAGGTTGAACAAGTTTTTAGAGAATTCATCACATGGACATCACATCTTGTAAAAAAATGTCAACATGGAGGTATTCATTTTGAATTTATTTTTCAATCTAAACCATTATCAATTAATGAAAAAAATGTTTGAACCAATGAATATGATTATAGACTAACAAAGGGAAGGATGAAATAAAATACCGGCTCAAAACCATCTAAAGGGGTGACCAAACGATCGAAAAGGTCTAACAAAATCACCTTTACCCTGTATGTTTTATATCCGCATTTACTATCATTAAAAGCTCATGTGGATACAAAGTTAAAAAATGGTCATACCCACATAATTTATTTTGAAGAAAATATGTATAGAGAGGATGTTAAACACATAATTTTTGTTGATAATGTAAGTGAAATATTATATTATGATTGGTTAGGAATCTAAGTTATAAATGTATAAATAAGGTATGTTTTAATGATTTTATTTTCTAAAAGTTGATATACTATATTAATTATGAATAAATATGTTTTATATTTTTGGAAGGATTATATATAAAAACAATTGATGGTATATCCCCATGAAATTTTTTTGGACTAATTAGACCTCACATCATCTCTACAAACGACCAAAAATAGATTCCAAAAAAAAGGATGAAATAGGGACAGGACTTGTCAAATCCTTTGGAAGAAAACATTCGGATGAAAGACTCTACCTAATATAAATGATGAAGGGATAAAACTCTATTATTTAATCATATAAAATATATTTTCATTTATCTCATTGATTATCCCTTTTTTTAATGAAACATTGGATTCTCATTGTAGTCAATTTAGACACTCCAAACATTTATTCCTAGATTTAATGCATAGATATCAAACAAACTGACCACACATGATGGAATTTTCCAATTTTTAATACTCTATATCCAATATTTTATAACTAAACATCAATTTATATAATTTATATTTTGTTTTAATGGGGACTCATTTATGATAGGGTGGTTCAAAAATATTGTGAAAAACAAGTAATGAGGACAGGGGCTAAGCACAAGGAGCAAGAAAAGTACTACGACTGGACAAGTATTAGGGTATATATAATAACATTTCATGATCCAAACATATATCTAAACAAATTAATTATTATCTTAAATATTTATGTAATGTCCAAAATAAAAAATTGAAAATATTATGGTTATTATGTTTGAAAATTTATTAGAGAGACCATACTCCATCAACAAACTATCATTCCTGAAGAGGTATTTTTAAATATAATTACTATTTCATTTATGATATTTATTAATACTTAGCATATATATATTTTTCAAGTACTACTATGACTTTTAAAAAGGCTCATATTCACAAGATGATATAGTTTTTCTTAGAATCTAATGGGAAACATTATTGATGGAATAATGTACACACATAGCATGAAGATGTGACTTCTATAGAAGTAGTGGATTGTTTCATATTTATTTTTAATTTAATTATTTTTAGTATTAATGACATTATAATTTTATATACATGTGGATTACTTTTTTTGAGCCGGGATGGTTTGTTTAATGATGCTCATGCTCGTGAGATGTAGGACTTCTAGACTACAACTCATAATTAAATGAAAAGGTAAAGCTTTTTTAATATAATTTATTTTCCCATAATATTATATGTTCTCTACTACATTAACATGATCTATGTTCTTATTTTAGTTTAAAATTTTTATCATTTTATCTATAATTTTTATATTAATATCCTTATCATTTCGATCTAACACTTATTTTTTTTATTAGAAGATCTATATGTATTCCATTGATTGTATTTGTTGAGCTGCCAACACTATATATATTCTAAGTTATTTGGTGGAAAATTAATTCTTGTTAAAAGGAAGAATAGAGGAGGAAGATCATGTGATCATTTTAGTTGCATCCTATGATATAATGGGAACATGATCTTCATCTACTTTCCTGGATTTCAATAATGAGAATGGTTTTTATGATAAGAAAATCGAGTCAATATAAAGTGTTGACAGTTCGATAAATAAACATAATTTAAATCATGATAAAATTGTATGTTAAGGTTTTTTTCAAGACATTGGGATGTTTATCATTCAGTCCCCCTTCAATTTGACACATGGTGTGATAGGTGTGAGTCTAAGTGATTCTTTCTATGTAAAATTGACATAAATTTTAGTCAAAAAGACAACTGACATACTCAAAACCAAGAAAAAAATTCAGAATATTTTGATACTTTAAGAAAATATTACATAAGTCATTGTTGACATGTAAGAATTATCCACACCTTAATCTGATACATGATATTCCTCGTACAACTCAAAGTGTCTCTTTTTATTTAAAATTGACATTGATTTTAGTAAAAAGAACAACTAAGATATTGAAAATCAAGAAAACACATCCAGATTATTTTAATACTTTGGGAAAATGATATATAAGTTATCTAAGACATTTTGGAATCAATATCAGATCAATATGATGCATGGAATGGCCAATATAACTCAAAGTATATCTTTTTATTTAAAATTGACATTAATTTTAGTAAAAAGAATAAGTGACATACTGAAAATCAGGAACATGAATTCAGATTATATTAATAATTTAGGAAAATGATCCATGAGTCGTTTTTGATGTGTATGAATCAAACACACATCAATCTGACATATAATGTAAATGGTATGACTAAAAGTGTACATTATTTCTTTAAAATTGAAATTTTAGTTCAAAACATGCCACTCAGTCAAAACCAAGAATATGAGATCTGATGGTATTGATAATCTAGAAAAGTGATTAGTAAGTCCTTTGTGATGTCTAAGATGCAGTATCATGTCAAACCAATGCACGATATGACCAGTATGACTCAAAATATGTGTTTCTAGTTTGAAATAACATTTTTGTAAAAAAACACAATTGCCTTACTAAAAACTGACGAAACACATTCCTACTATTTTGATACTTTATTAAAACGATCCAGGATTCATTTTTTATGTGTATGAGTCAATGCCACCTCAATATGATGTATGGTGTGACCGATATGACCACAAATGTTCCTTTTTTATTTAAAATTGACAATAATTTTAGTAAAAAGAACTAGTGACATATTGAAAACCAATAAAATTCATTATGATTGTTTTGAAACATTAGGAAAAATACTCATGCATCATTGTTTATGTGTAGGAATCAACCACACATCAATCTAACACATGGTGTGACCTATATGACTAAAAGTGTCTGTTATCAGTTTAAAATTGATATTTTAGTTCAAAATGTGTCACTCACTAAAAACCAAGAAAATGTTCTTTGGTTGTCTTAATAAATTATAACAGGGATTAAAAATTCATTTTGACATGTATGAAGTACAAGCATGTCAAACCAATGCACGATGCGACCGATATGACTCAAAATGAACATTTTCATTTTGAAGTGAAATTTTTGAAAAAAACAAAACTAGGATACTGAAAAACCAACAAAATGCATTAATATTCTTTTTATACTTTATTAAAACAATCCATGAGTCATTTTTGATGTGTAGGAGTTAACCACATCTCAATACGATGCATGGTGTGACCAGTATGACTCCAAATGTGTCTTTTTATATAAAATTAACATTAATTTTAGTAAAAAGAACAAGTGACATATTGAAAACTGAGAAAACACATTCATATTGTTTTTATAATTTAGGAAAACGATCTATGGGTAATTTTTGAAATTTAGGAATCAAATACACCTCAATCTGACACATGGTGTGATTGGTATGAATAAAAGTTTTTGTTATCAATTTAAAATTGATATTTTAGTACAAAACATATCAATCACTATAAACAAAGAAAATTATCTCTAATTGTCTTGATAATTTAGAACAAATATTCAAAAAATCATTGTGACTTTTTTGAAGAATTCTCTTATCAAAATGACACACAATGTGATCTGTAGGACTCAAAATGTGTGTTTCCATTTTGAAATTACTTTTTACTGAAAAAAATAACTAGCATACTAAAAATCTACCAAACACATTCATATTGTTTTGATACTTTATTAAAAAAAATCCATGAGTCATTTTTGACATGTAGGATTCAACCTTACCTCAATATGATGAACAATGTGGTAGGTATGAATCCAAATGTGGATTTTTATTAAAAATTGACATAAATTTTAGTAAAAAGAACCTCTAACATATTGAAAACCTATAAAACACATTCATATTATATTGATAATTTAGAAAAATGATTTTTACATCATTCTTTATGTGTATGAATCAACCCCACCTTAATCTGATGCATGGTGTGACTGGTAAGACTAAAAGTGTTCGTTATCAGTTTAAAATTGATATTTTAGTTCAAAACATTTCACTCACTGAAAACCAAGGAAACATGCTCTGATTTTCTAGATAATTTAGAATAGAGATTCATAATCCCTTTTTGACATGTTTGAAGTAGTATCACATTAAACCAACACACAGTGCAACCAGTATGACTAGAAATGCATGTTTCTAGCTTCAAATGAAATTTTTGTAAAAAAAATAACTGATACACTGTAAACTAACGAAATGTATTCTGATTGTTATTATACTTTAGGAAAATGATCCATGAGTCATTTTTGACATGTAAGAGTCAACCAAACCTCAATAAAATCCACGATGTGACCAATATGACTCAAAATGTGTCTTTTTTATTTAAAATTGACATTAAGTTTTTGTAAAAAGAACAAGTGACATACTGAAAACTGAGAAAATGCATTCATATTGTTTTGATAATTTAGGAAAGTGATATATGGGTCATTATTAACGTGTAGTAGTCAACCTCACCTCAATCTGATACAGGGTGACTGATAAAACTCCAAATGTGTCTTTTATATTAAATATCGACATTTTATTAATGTATTATTTCATATTAGGGTTTAATTTAATTATTTATAGTATTAATAACATAATATTTGTTTTCTAATATAGACATAATATTTTTCTCAAGTTCAGATGATTTATTCGGCAACTAATACCATAGGAAGAATTTTTTGAGAGGGCATTACAGGCGTCAAAAGATGAAACATTAATGTTTTTAAATGTTTGTTGGATAATTGTAAATGTGATTATATAAATCATTGTTTTAAATGTATATAGTAGTGTTTTTTGTATATACCAAGGGTAGAAATTTTTGTATTCATGGTGTCACATTAAATTTATATACCATTGATTGAAATTGTAGGTTTTTACTGGGTGTGTTGTTATATTAAAAGCACACTAAAGCCATATATACCTTTATCAATTCTATTTGAGCACTGATAAAGGGGGGACTCTGTGAGAACTTTCTTGAGCACAGATGAAGTAACCCCTTTATTAGTGCTTTTGGAGCATTGATAAAGGGGACCCCCACTTTATGAGTGCTGATTAAGGGGACCCCCACTTTATCAGCACTGCAATTAACATATATTTTTTACCACGGTTAAAATACAATTTTCATGGTATTAAAGGCCATATGTGTAGTAGTGGAGGATAGAGGTTGATGATTTGGGATGGTAATATTGGGCTAGTGTCATAGTAGTAGTAGTATTTATTTTTGATGGTAACAATGATTTTTTTGTTCTCTTCCAAAAACAGTAGTGTAAGGGTCGAACACTAAGGGTAGAACAATTATTTGTAGAAGAAGATAATCCTCATGGTAGAAATATCCTAAAATTTACATATTTCAGATTCAATGAAATTCAAGAAAAAATTATTATTACAAAAAAATATGATCAATGAATTTACTCAATTGAAATTTTAATTCCATAAAAAATGAATGAAATAAATTCTTTGAATTTTGTTATAAAATCATTTTAGGTATCCAAAACAATTCAATTTGATCTAAAAGATATATTTAATTCCATTTTTTCCACACAAAAGATTAACAATTATAAAATAAATTTCTATTTCCATTGAAAATATATTTTCTAGAAAACACAAATTATACTAAAAAAATTCAACGCAATAAAATGATTGAATTAGTTTAATAAAAGTTATGTTCATTTAAAAATATGTAAATTTAATCCACAAAATCACATTTTAAAATGATATTCACAGAATGAGTGTTTCAACATTAATTTACCAATAATTTTAAAATCTTGATTAAAAACAAAATTTTAGTAATGAAAGCTCTCTTAATTCCTTAATAACCTATGTGTAAATATGTGCAAACCCAAGCCACATAAAACTCCCCCATATAGAAATGTTTTTTCCCTAAAAAATTCCATTCCTTTTCTCTTTATAAAATAAGAAATGATATTTTTATAGAAATCTCAAAATTAAGAATTTTTGGACTTTGGTTTTTAGAGGAAATGTTTTTTAGATGGGTGAGGGTTTTAAAAAAATTGAGCAAAGTAGGTCCTGCCTAAGTCCAAGTACAGACTAGAAATCAAGAGAACACAAATCCTTTCATTATTGAAAATTTCATGCCTCTTATATGAAGTCACTCAATCCTCCACTTCAATTCTAATTCAATTTAGAATTATAATAGTGATGAAAAATTTGATTTAAGTGGAAATAAAATCATAAAAAGAGAATCCATTAATTTTCATTTTCTTCAAGGTTCCAAAAATTCATTTGTTATCACCATATTAATACAAAAAAATGAATGTCATGTAATTAAATCATCCACTTATTCATTTGGGTTCAAAATTTCTCTCACCCTAATGATCTAATTTTTGAAAAGGTATATTATTTTAATTTTTCCCAAAATGAGTTTATGCATAGAACCCTCTGAAGCACTTATTAAGTTTTTCAATGATTTTATTTACCAAAAGATATCCATTTACCTTGTCTCAGAGACTCACTGAGGGATCCCAATATCCTATTTTAGTCTAGATCCAAAGGACATATATTTCTATCTTTTGAGTTGGATCACTATGGTGATTGATTTTCAAAAAGGTGATTCCCATTGGTTCACGTTCAAATTCCTAGTTTCCTTAAAATAAAGTTATAATTCCACAAAAATATATCCTATATCATTCTCATTATTAGTTATTAAATAGAATATCCATAAAATAGTATGGAACATAACTCAAAAAATAATACACACCCAATAAATTATTAATTAATGCAAACACTACTGGAAAAATACCCTATACCAACGGTTTGTAACCGTTGGTATAGGTCCCAAAACCGTTGGTATAGGCTATACCAATGGTTTGGAGGACAGTTGGAAAGTAAGCCGTGACAATAGGTCTATACCAATGGTTTTGGGAAAACTGTTGGTATAGGGTCTATACCAACGGTTCTGAAAGCCGTTGGTATAAGTAATTAGAATATCTATACCAACGGTTCTCAAAACCGTTGGTATATGTATTTCAAAAAAGAAACATCCGGTGGGATTTGATCCCAGGACCTATAGTTTATAACGGAATGACTTAACCACTAACCTAACCTGACTTTTGTTAACATAATTTCATAAATATAAATATGTATTGTTCTAATTATTTTAAATTTTGATTTATATAATGTTCTCTGTAGGTAGATTCCAAAACAAATCAAAGGACCTTTCCCAACAGTTTTGCAAACCGTTGGGAAAGGACTTTCTTTTTTTGGGTATTCTGTCCGAAGGTTGAATTTTGGAGACCCTTTCCCAACGGTTTGGGAAAACGGTTGGGATAGGCTACCCTTTCCCAACGGTTTGGAAAAACTATTGGGAATGGTGGTCCAGAATTCAGCCTATCCCAACGGTTTGGCCAAACCGTTGGGAAAGGTGGCCAACAAATGGGCTTTCCCAATGGTTTGTCCAAACCGTTGGGAAAGGGTACCTATACCAACAGTTTTTAAAAACCGTTGGTATAGAAGCGTTGGGAAAAATCATTTTTCCAGTAGTGAAACTTCAACAACCAACATGTTATTATCCACTATGAAGGATAGAAAATAGGTGATAATTGAAGCCTAATGACCCTAAGTTTTTGAAATATTTTGAAATATTTTGACAAGTTTCTTTTTGAAAAGAATTTTGGGGTATTTTTACGCATACAATATTAAAGCATATCTTAGCACAAATAAAATCCCCTCCTCACCACACATAAAATTAAACATTTTCCTTAATGTTTAATCTTAATGTGGGAGATAGTTTTGTTCACAATATATTGACCCTTCAGTGTCAAATAATGTTAAATATGTTAGAGCAATGTTCAAAAATCACTTCTGAACTCATCCAAAAGAATTTAAAACCTTTATTTTTGAAAGTATATGATTTTTATTATTATATAGAGAAAAATAATTTCAGATTTAGTTCAAACTTATCATGATAGAAAATGGTATAACATGAAGAATTTTGAATCAAAAATAATTATAATCATATAATCTATATTTTAAAATGCTAATCAAATTAATTTTAAACTCTCTAGAATTCAACAATCTAACACCCAGGTAAGATAACCAATTCAAATTTTTTAAAATTTTATTGGGGGATTCCCACACATATAGTTCATAGAAACATATATTAATAGATGAACATAATATAGAAATAGAAAAAGAAAAACAACACTTCCCTGAATTTGGTAACTTTGATCATTTATGTTTATTATACAATTATTCTTCCATATCCCATATAGTTGGTCATTTGGATTTTCTTAATGGTTGAAAAAACATAAGAATCCATAATTTAATGTTCAAGAAAAATTCAAACCAAAGATTGAGTTTAGGAGGTTCTATCTAGATATTGTAGTGTTTTGCTCTATTGGATTTCTGCTACCAAATTTCTGGTAGTAGTAAAACTTTAGTATGAACATGTCATGTGAAGATAGTATACAATTGTTATAGAAGATAGTTGAATAACTAAATATTAGTTAAATCAATTTTACAAGATAAATAAAAATAAAACCGACAATAAAAATAGGGTTTTCCCATGAAACACTCAGTTTATTTTCCTACGTTAGATTTGAGTCAAAACTAGCTTTTATGAAAAGAAATGGAAGCTAATACCTTTGGATTCCTTTCAAAGAAGAATCTGATTCTCTGTACATTTACTATGACGGGTATGTTCTCCTCTCCAACAAGATCAAAAAACCCATTAATAAGAATTATTGGAATAGTGAAGGGACCTGAACACTTGGTTTTGAGTTTACCTAGGAAATGTTTTAGTCTACAATTGAATAACAACACCCTTTGACCGATCATGAAATCACTATTCATAATTATTGTGTTATGAAATTGTTTTTTTCTCTGTTTGTAAATATTATAATTTTAAAATGATTTCTTTTTAATATAATCCATCTCACTCAACTCCAGTAACCTCCTCTCACCAGTAAACTTCAATTAAAATTTTAGGGCCTTTATTGCCTAAAAAGTCTATTATTGTAGTTATATAGACCAATGAAATGTCTTTCAAAAATGAATATTATAAGTTGAAATCCCTATGTATGTCTTATAAGATGTTCTATAAGAACAAAAATCATTTTAATACTTTATTTAATAATACTTTCTTATGATAGAAAATATATGTTCCAAATTATTATAATCCCCCTATTAGAGACTTTGACCTACGAATTGGATTTTGGGTGGTAGGATACACATGTTCTAAGAGAACAACTATACCTATCTATTAAATTTTTAAAATTGTAATTTTTTAAATGAGTTATATTTTATGTAATGAACTCTATGTGATCTCTAAACCTAGATAAGATGTTATTATTTATTAATTTCTCCACACTGACCACAATATTTATTGGAAGAGACACCAACTCAATCTAGTTGGAATCATGGTCCACAAATAGAAGAATATATTCATTTCTATAAGAATATGTTAATTAAAACAATGAATCCAATCCATACAAATCAAAAACACCGAACTATAGTATTCCTTTTTGTGGAAACTTTTTCCTTCAACATACATTTCAAGTCCCTTGAAACGTGTCACTCTAATCACAAAACCTCTAGCATCCCTGAACAATGTTTTCTAATAAAACCATCCTATAAAAAATTCTAGGACATTTTTTATGATCCATGGTTTCCACCCCCTGGTGATGAATATAATCTCTAAATAAGGGTTAGAATTTTCTCCTCAAACACAAATATATAAATAATTGCATCTTCACATCTTCTTAACAGAAGGGGGTCATACCAAAAGTTGTATTTCAAGTCAGATATAAACCTCATCCTTTGATTCTATGAATGGTCCTATGACATAGAACATACAACTGATAAATCAAAAAAACCATCAAAACAATTATATTTCTTTATAGAATAAAAAAATTTCTTATCTAGGAATGATGTGTTGATCTCCCATGGTTCATCAATTTGGGTGTTTGGAAGTCTTGAAAAATAGTATGTAACCACATTCTTAACTACCATTTTATCATTAATTTCTAAATCAAACACCAATAAATAAATTTTCCACACAATGAGACTTGTTTTTGATTCTTTATTAGTTAGAAGGTATTGGAGGGGTGAATGGTCAGTGAAAATAATAACCTTGGACCCTATCATGTTTTGTCTAATTTGTTCAAGAGAAAACATGACATCATCCAAATCCTTTTCAGTGGTTCATTAATTCTTATATGAATCATCTAATATCTTACAAGAATAATTAATGACTTGTATACTATTTTCAAACATCTATAAAAAATCTAAAGCTAGATCACTATTATCACAAATCACATTTAATGGGAACTTCCAGTCCAAGATAGTGATCACATGTGAAATATTGAGTTTCTCCTTTAAAAAATTAAAAGAATCTAGATATTCTCATAAAATATAAAAATTGTTTCTTTAATAAGAAAATAATATAATGGACTAGTTATTTTAAGAAATCATTAGTAGACCTCTTATAAAATCTGGCATGGCATAAAATCTTATAGTCCCCTTGACATTCTCAGGTGGCAGAAGAATTTATATTACCACAATTTTAGCATTTTTCATCTTATAATATCATATTAAAAACCAAGTGACCCAACAAAATGTCTTTAGTATACATGAACTAAAACTTTTCCAAATTTAAAATAAGTTTTGTTTCTTGTAATTTTTCTAAAAATGGTGTCCAAATATTAAATCCAGTTTTTAAAATAACTTCCAATGACTAAAATATAATCCATAAAAAGCATTAGAAATACTTTCAATCATGACTGAGAAAATTTCCATCATGCATATATGAAAATTGGTTGAATCACAACACAAGACAAAAAACATTCAAATGTAGGAAAATGTCCCAAATGTAAAAGTTAATGTGGTATTCTACTAATCCCAAGAAGAAATAAAAATATTCTTGTAACATGAATAGTCATCAAGAAATCATAAAAAATCATTTCTATTTAACCCTACTATAACTTAGTACCAAAATTTCATTGTTAAATGATCCTTCATAGTAGAAGAATTTATTTTCCTATAGTCCATTCAGACCCTCCATTTTTCACATATTTTTTTTAATTTGCTCATTATTTTCATTTGTTATAACATTTACTCCACTATTCTTATGGAATATATGGAAAAGACAAAACCATAGACAATCTAAAATGGTAAATATTATTCCATCATCAAGAAACATGATCACTTCCTCTATAACCACTTCTTTCATGTTTGGGTTATGTATTCTATGTGCTTCCCCTCATGGATTACACTTAGGTTCCTTATGGATTTTGGTCATGAAAAAAGATGGACTTATACCCTTAAAATTAGAAAGTATCCATCCAATGATCGATTTAAAATTCTTCAAGACACTCAGTGGGTTTTCTTCTTGAATTTATTTTAATTTTAATTAGATAATGATTGGTAAAGTTGAATAATATCCTAAAAATAGTTATTTCCAATGATCTTGGAGGGGTTTGATCTCTAGATTGGGTGTTTCTTGGCTTTAGGGAAGACACTTGGTTCTGGGAGGTCCATGGCCGTCATGTTTCTTCTTAAATAAGGTATTATATAAATCATCCTCTTCATCACTATTCTTTCCTTAAAATTTTTTCTCACATCTAAATTCATTGATTGGGGTCAAAATGTATTCTAATGAGAACTCATATAGGTATTCCATGAATTACCCCTCAAACTCATCTTAGGGATCCTTCTCCTTTCTAGAAATAATTCCAAAGAATGTTTTAGCATGGATCTCTGGCAAACCATTAATTTCATCCAAAAACCTCAAAAAAAAATATTCATCATCATTAAAAGGTTCCTCAACCCCTAAAATATCATTTAAAGAATGGATTTTTTGGGTGGGTTATTTAATCTTTTTTGAGAATATTGAATACTTATTTTATTCACATAGATTAAAAATTAATTTTCCCTGTGACACATCAATGATAGCTACCCCATATTGATAGAAAGGGCCTACCATGAATGGTAGGTAACTCTTGGTCACATTCCATATCCCATATCATAAAATTAGAAGGGAAAAAGATCTTTCCAACTACCACTAACATTTTATCCACCCTAAAAACTAGATGAGTAATGGATTGATCTTCAAGTTTTAAAAAAGTAGCAGAGGGTTGCGGAACACCTAATAGAAAGTGTTAAAAAAATACATTTTAATAATATTGATGATTTATACAAAATCACATTGAAACTTAATCGTGCAACCACCGTCTCCAAATGTGTAATGGATGAAAAATCTCTAGAGTTCATGAAATATTAGACGTATTCTATTATATAAGGTGAAACTACAATCCTTTATGAATTTGTAAGTAGAAATTTCATCCAAGATTTTATGTGATCATATTTTGTTGAGTGATTTAGTGTAATAAAAAGTATTAATTAAAACCTCAATGTAGTTAATTTTAATGTTCATCTTTTTGAAATCTTTGAGAAATTTTAATATTTCAGAATCCTAGATTTATTTATTTATTCAATATGAAAAAGGAATAATTGGAGAAATTTTCATCATAAATTTAGGAATCCATTCAACTTATTGTTAAATATTTTTTTCCCACTTTTTTCATTTCTTTACAAGAAATTTTCATTTTTTTTAATTTTGAACATAAGTTTTTAGAGGGTTTTTAGTGCCGCTGTCCAAAATTCCAAATTCAACATTTTCTAGATTTGAATTTTTCATATTTATCTAGATTTTTGTGATGTTTAGTTACTTTCCTAGATTAATTGGGGGTTTAGAGACCACAAATAGTTTTCACATCCAAGGAAGTTTCACTAGGGTTCACATTAGTAATGCTTGGGAGCTTACCCTTGTCTCTACTACCACAATTTATAGCTAACTACCCCATCTAAATTTATAGGTTTTTATAATCAAAATATTTTTTCACATTGTAAAAATAATTTTTATAATATTTTCAAACAAACCTACCTATAAAATACTATAACATACCACTTAAATTATCTTGGGAGTAAGAGGATTCATCCATTTTTTGAGGTTATAATTTCCACCTATGTGGTTTCAGAAAACCAGGGGAGCATTAGATATAAGCATTCCCTGCTCTCTCCAAGGGAGATTGAGATGGTTTTATACCACTGATTGTAGGTGATTAAAAATGTGTCATCCCTAGTATACATCCATGGAGAATACCAAGATTAAAAATCATTTTAAAGATATTGGGAAGGAATCTCAAAATTGGGCAACATGTTTTAAAATGGGTGAACATGGAATAATGGTAACATTTCTCCCTACATGTTTTTTGAGTATTTTTATTAAAACAGAAATTAGAATAATAATTATCTTGTGGAGTAGAATTGGACTCCTTCCTCCCAATGGTTCTTCTTATGGATATTTTTCATTTTTTAAAATTTTAAAATTTCTTAAACATTTGTTTCATCTCCTCAGTAGTTCTATCACCAAAATACGCACCAATATATTGTTCATTTAATGTTTGGTGGTAAGTGGTGAGACATTTGTAGAATTTTTTCATGGATAATTGTCAAGTGAATTTGTGTTTGGTAAATTATCTATGTAATCCCATAAATATATCCCATGCTTCATAGAATAGTTATCCCACCTCTTGTAAAAATCCACTAATTTTGTGTACCATCTCTATTGTCATTATCCTTGGGTAATATTCCATGGTGAAAGTATTGTAAACATGATCCTAAGGGAAAAAATTATTCTTTAAATTATTTAACCCATTTTTGGAATATAATATAAGAAAAAATGGAAAAACTCTTTGTTTAATACCTTCAAAACTTATTCCACTCAGTGGAAACTATTAAACATTATAGTAGAAGTCCCTAATGATTTTAATAGATTTTTATTGGGGATTAAATTTAATATAATAATTTGAGACAAAATATATTGTTTTACTCCATAATCCACCAACCTTCGTGAAAGCCTAATACATGAAATATTATTAGAGACAAACTTCATAAAAAATTCATTCAAACTATGCCTCTTTATTAGATTATTTCTAGGTGGATTGAAATTTCTAAGTGGTTGATTATTCATATTCTCAGCCTCTTAGTTATCCTTTATTTTAACTTTCTATTTATTTTATTACAAAACCCTAATGTCTTTATAAATTTATGATATGGTGGTATCTGGATTTACAATTGTTGATCTAATGTCCATTCACCAACAACATCAGATTTTTTTTAAATTTACCTACTCATTCTTGTGAAATTTTGTTATATGTAATTTATATATATATATTTGTTTGTTTTAAAATATTTAATTTTTTTGTGTCCTAATTACACATTCCCTCAATGGTAATGATACTAAAATTTGAATATCTAACCCAGATCCTTAACTTGTCTCAAGGAAAGGTAATTATTTATAATTCTACTTAAAACTAGTTTAGTGATGAGCACAAGTTGATCCATAGGGATGAATTCACATAAATGTGTTTATGTGTAAAAAAGATGATAAATATTATAATACAATGAAAAAAAATTGGGTGATGAAAATTGGAGTGGAGATGAAATGATAATGATAATGAAGATTTATTTGATTATGAGTGTGAGTGAAGGGAAAAATAGAAAGACAAAAGATCAAAATCTAGTGAGAGAAATATATTGATGCTGTTGGGGAAATCAGCTAGCTAGTTTTCATAAATATTTTACATCATTCAAGAATTATAATAAAACAACATAGATTTGATTAAAATTAGAAAACTATATTTTTCATTGGGTCAACCGATGAATTAATATCTCCTATATCTTTTTAGGTGCATAAGTCACATGGTCAAATTATGATAATAAGTCACTTATCACTATGTTCAATTTTTTATTTGAAGTCAACGTGATTCTCTCTTTGGAAATTGATTAAATTTTAAATAAAATACTAAAACTGAAGAAAATTTTTAAACATAGATCAATACTCAAAATTATTCAGTCTTACTTAATGATTTAAAATAAATGACTATCTAAAAAGAAACAGGGTGAGGTATCCAATTAGATAAATTCATTAATGAAATAAAAATGATTAACTAGTACAACCTATTCCACATAATGTGTAATCAAAAGATCATGGTTGCATTAAACATATAAAAATATTTAGTTATAGAAAAATCTACATGTAATGAAATAAATAATTAAGGGAAGTGAGAAAATGAGTCTTTTCCATCCCATATCTCCAACTCCAGCTCGTCCAAGTGATCTCCAGTAGCACTCGATCCAAAGTTTTTATTCTCTGCATTTGATTAAGAGTTTTACTTTGTGCCTATGTTAATATTTTCCTCTATACTCTTTATATTCAAGATATTTATTTTTCTATTAACATTCCAATTGTGTGAAAATATCTACCTCAATCTCACTGTCATTGCTCTATGAACAACTCACTATCTTCTATGTGACATGCTTGTCACATTACATCATCCACAATGGGGACCAAAATTGAGCCCCCCAAAAAATGAAAGATTTTCCTAAGATATCTTCCACATAACGACCATGATCCAAATCTTGTATGATCTCCATGTGAAATTATAAATAGTTATGATTACTATGTGAGGGAACTTGAATCATCCTTACCTAATTATTACTCCATGATCTCCTTTGCATTTGAGTTTTCCTAAATCAGGATGACGATGCAGAAGTAAGGTATTTTTGTACATGGAAAATAAATCTCCCCTTTAGAATTTTAAGAAGTAGTCTTGGACTATAATATTTTACTGATCCCTTACATAGTTAAGAATTGGTCTACTGTCTTAAATCCATTTTTGGCTCTGTTTTCACTAGTTAACACTGAACCTTTTTTATTTTATATTATACTTTTGACAATTTTTTATTATTATTAGTATTAGAATATTTATATATATATAAATATATACATATATAATTATTATTAATATTATAAGTATACATATATATTATTGAAAAATAAATGGACCTTCTTGACATTGGGACTCAGGTGGGTCTTCCTTCCTCAGTAGAGGTTGATGATATCCTTCAAGTAGTAATGACTCAGATGGTTGCCTTCAAATTATCACAAAGTTAGAGCAACATCGATGAAAGGTGGTTCTTAAGTGGTCGGATTTTCCTTTAATCATGGTGGCCCATTATGCATTAGGCTCGATATAATGAGTTTGAGGTTGGAATTATTAAAGCACAACACTTGATCGGTCATCATTATCAGGTGGTTCTGGTGAAGGATTACAGCAGTTCTTGTTGATTCTCAGTTTGATCCAAGTTCTTCTATGGTGGTATGACCCCAATGACATACTTAAGCACCATATTCTAATTTAATCTGGTTTGGTGTATCAAATGCAATGAAATTTTCAATTAGTAAACCCTCCAGCATCAATTACCTAATAATTTTGATTATGAATAGGTGTGGCTTGTTTCTGGGGGAGTGGTATACATCATTCAGTAGCTCTTCGGTGAAACAACTTCAAGAATTTGAAAATAAAATTTCTAAAAAATGTTAATTCAAAGAAAAAGTATTCCATGGAATAAAAAGAAAGTATTAGTTTCATAAATACTATTTTTATTCCAAAATATTTACTCTAAATACCCAAATGTCACATTCTAAAAAGATATTCCCATAATAACAATTTTAGAATAAATTTACCAACATCAATTAATTATTGATTAAAAAATTAGTAATAATATTTTCATTAATTATTTATAAATATATGTGGAAATGTGTGTAAACACATTCCACATAACATTATCTTAACTTTCACTTTTTACCAATTATAAAAACTCCCTTCCATAGTGAAACAATCAAGAATAAACGATCGCCAATAATAAATTTTATGTCTTTCAAATGATTATCAGCATTGATGTTTTAGGTTCACTAGTATATTTTAATATGAACCTGAATAGTTCATAATTTAATTTTCATATCCTCTAGAAGATCTAGGATAAATTTCATTCTATGTCCAACTTCTTCCCAACATGTTTGAGAATAACAACACTTTCCATACAGTGATTCATATGATGACATTTAGCTGCTTGAATAGATGTTATTATTTTACCAAAAATACACTTAAGGTTGATACTGATCCCACATACCTTGGTAGTCAAGAGAACATGATCTAAAAACCTCTTCAAATGTTAATATAGTCTTTTTATACTAACCATTTTCAAGCTGATGATAATTGGTACTTAAATGTATATCTGTTTTAGGACCCATTTGAAGACTCTTCCAGACTTTCAATGTCAACCAAAGGTCACTATCATATATAATTAGTAGAGGTTCCCCAAGATGAATTATGATTTCATTAATATAGAGTTTGGGAAGGTACTCAATGGGTATGTATTCTATTATTTCTATAAAATGAGAAGACATTGTTAGATGATCAATGATAACCTATATAACATCATTCTTCCTTATAATCATTGGGAGTCAAATAAAATTTCCACTGTAATATTTTCTCTCTTCTATATAGGTATAATAAGATGTTGAATGAATTCCATAGGATGTTTTATTTCATCCTTTATCTTATGGAATACTATGAATAGGGATACATAGTCCTCAATTTTCCACATTATACAATTTCACCTGAAAATTTCTCTTATCTCCATATATATATTTGTGTTAATATGGGGTATAGAGAAATTTCAGAAATATGCTTCATCTAGTAGTCCCCCTAAAACTCTGATTTGGATGGAATACATAAAATATATCCAAACAACAACCCTCTATCTATCTAGATGTAGAATATCAATTTCCCATTAGTTACTTCTTTTATTTTCCACTGTATGTTCTTTCCTTCTTGTTAGGACTGCTCGATGTTTTCTAGTAAGGATACATTAACAATTTATTTGAAAATAAATGATGGATTACCATGTCTAAAAGTCCCCTTATCCAAATTTACATGATCTCAATATATAGGATCCTTGTTAATCCTCATTATGGTTAAAATTTTTGGTCCCTCCTACTTACTGAATCAAACACCTTGACTTCCTTCCTAGGGTGGTAGTGTATTCAGAAATCATAGTCCATAAGTAGTTCCAACTATATTATTTTCCACATTTTGATATAATTCTATGAGAAGATAAAATTTAAACTCTCGGGGTTTTTACAGACACACTCACACCCAAATATTATTTTTTAACATAATGGTGGGGTAAATATATTTAAATGAAAAGATTATGGATTCCATATTAAGGTATTGAGTTGGATGTTTGATATATATATGTTGTTCTAACATATACTATTTTTTATATGTTTTGATGATTCAAAAAATCCCTATCTATTAAATTGATAGTTCATCTTAGTGTTTCAATATATTCTATATTTCAATTCAAAATGATTAATAATTGTTCAATGAGTAAATTATAAATGAATTCATCTTATGTATATTATGATTCAATATCATTAATTATATAAGCACAACATTAAATGACCCAAACTATTTTAAATGATATTTCCCTTTGTGTTTTAATTAAATGTATTATTATGTAATATGGTTATAGAAAACACACGAAAATATTTAGTTATATATTCAGATTTAAAATACTGTTAAGAATATTTCAATTTTTTACTATATCCATTAAGAAATTATCAAATGATTATTATAAATATAGGGCTTTAACGAATCCAATTGACTCATAAAAAGGAAATGATGGCCTCATTAAGAAGGATTGTACCCAATTAAGTCCATTTATCAGAGCTTCCAATAGAGATATAATCACTGGTATTTGCACTTGACCATGACCAAATTGATATCCAACAATGTAATCATGATTGAAACCATTTACTGGAGAAGTTCAAGCTCATCAAGATCACTACCTAAATAATGTTTGCGGAACAAACCCATAAAAATATCATCGTCCCACACCATACTCTTAGGGAATATACTGATGTAATAAAGTTATATTTATCAAGACCTTAATAATATGAATATGTATATTTTATAGAATAATTAATTTATTTTCATTTTTATTGTTACTTTTCAAATGTTTTTTATTTTGATTCAAAAAAACACAAATTGTATTTTTGGGTAATATTAAAATTCAACAATGGGATTTATTTTGAAAAATTAATGGATTTTTGAAATAAATATTATATTAATAAAATTTAATTATTAAGTAATATTTTTTAATTATAAATGTTCATCAAATTTTTAGGATGTGAAATGTACTTTTTTAAAGGTTAAAAAATTTTATTGTCAAAAACTCAAATTTTTTCAATAAAAGAAGAATCTTATTTTAAATGTAAAAATAAACATATTTCAAAAATTATTTATATTAAATTAATATTATTATTTTTAATTGGAATGTTGAAATTATCCAATGGTAAATTTTTCATAATTTTCTCAGATAGTCAAATTTTCAGGTAAAAAATTTAACACCGTATACATATACAATGTGTTTTTGGAAATCATAATGACCCATAAATGATATAATATAAAAAATAATGGTATATAATTGGAAAAATATATGTTTTCACCTTAAAATAATGTTATTTTAAGTTTACTTAATTAATTTTATTAAGTATTTATGAATCCTCCAAAATATTTAATATATTCTAGAGTTTTGAATTCATTTATTTAAAACTATGACCCACCACTACAAAACCAAGGGAATTATTATAATACTTTCTGTCCTTTTACTAATAAAATAATTAAAACCTCTCCACTTTGGAAAAAATCATGGGAAAAATATTGGGAAGGTTTCTGGTTTGAAATATTTTATTTCCTAGAGTCCAAAAACAAAATATTAAAGAAATCCCTCTCTTTTCCTATATAAACCCTCCCAAACTCCCAATTATCTTCACTAAAAATCCATGGATCACAAAATTACTCTTACCTTATCTCTATATAATCCTACCAAGGTGACCTCAAACTCTCTCGATTCCCCTTTCATGTTTTTGATACTCTTAAGGTGAGGGATCCTCTCTTTCTTACTTTTATTCAAGAATATACTCTATGTTATAACCATTTATTTTTAATTCCTAATGAAGGGTTATATTTTCACACATCCACCATACTTCAATTATGATATAAAAATAGTGATATATCCTTTTCTCTCGCATTAATCACTCCTAATAACACCAATCACCATTCAAAATTTTTATAAGGGTTCTTTACTTTATCATCTTTATCTAGGAATCTTTATATTGTTATGACCTTTTATTTACTATTAATAATGATGGGGTATGTTTTATAACCTACCCCATAATTCCCTTATTAGGTAAAAATGACTAGAGGTCACTTTCTATCTCATTAATCCCTCTCATGTGCACGCGTTACCATGCTGAAATTTTATAAGCATCCTTTGCTACCCCTTTTTCTTCAAGAATATTTATTATCATATGCCTTATTTTTCAGATTACCAATATGTGTACATGTCATTATATATACCAATTACAATAAAATTCATGTAAAAATTATTAAAGACAAATTATTCTCTCATCAAACCATTTTCTAAACTTTTATGTGACGGCGTTATGCTGCTGAGTTTTAAACATGATTTTCCATGGAAAACCAAATGTGTAGTGAAAATCATATCAATTTACCATCAAGGGTGTTCAATTTTATGCACACATACCTTTTTATTTTTTAATTTTATGTATCTAATTTAAACTCCTTGATCATGGAATAAATTATGACAATGAATGAACCCATTTTTTTATATTTTTAGAACACTTAACCCTCAGAATGAAATGAAAGTGACGGGTGCACCCGGAATTATATAGTGCTCTAATGAATTGGGTATTGTTTAGTATTATGATATGTATTTTTGGGATAGTGGTATACATGATTCGATTATGGTACTTTTAGACAATGAAGTCTAGGCGGTTTAGCCTTGACCTAGGTTCATGACGCAGTGTTTTAGGTTGTTTCCACATTTCTCATGTTATTATTATCATACTATATCACACATTTTTATTCGTATTCCTTTATTCCTCATTGATATTACTATATGAAATGTATTATTGTCTTCATGTTATTCCATGATTATTCCCTTAGGGTTTTATGTCTCACCCCTTTCTTATGTATTTCCCCAGGTTATCCAATAATGTTTTAAGCTTAAGCATGTTAAATAAGTTTTCAATAAAGATGTTGTTATTCAAGTTTAAAGTTATAATGAAATGTAGCTACTTTATAAATACACCATAAATATAGATATTTTAGGTTGTATTAAGTGTTATTTTATGTAATTAAATCATTTATTAATGTGTAATAAAAACAAGGGTTGTTATAGTTGGCATCAAATAAAAAATTTAGTTTTTTTGGTATTTAGATTATAAAACTCTAAAAAAATATTTAGAGATTAGACTAAGTATAAGAACACATACCTAAAATTTTAGGATTATAGAGTAATGGTTTTGTCTAGTAGATAAATACTCATCTGGATACTACAAGTTGAAGTGGTTCAAGCATAGATATACTTAGGAGTAATAACTACGACAAGGTGTTCCGGGCCTGCCTTGAGGTAACCTGGTACATGAAAATGGACCATAATGTGCACCTTGTTTGAAACTCAGGGGTGATATGATTTGGTAATTCATAAGTTCATTACGAACCATTTTTAAGGGATTGAAAAAATTCACATAAGATCACATGGTTGGAAATAGATCAAGGGTAAAAAAGACCAAAGCCTTGAAAGCCATAAGTTCAGGAAATACATGTAAGTTATAATTTATCTCTTTAAGGTCTTTAAATTCCCATTTATGTGTTTAGAAATTAAATATAGTCATACTTAATTTTACTTATTTTCTCGAAAATGGATAGAAATATGAGGAATCAGGTAAACAATCAATGTGAAGAGAAATATGATGACTGGCCCAATGAGGTTCCCAGCCCGATGGGATCAGGAATTGAAAAATTCATGACTATACTCTCTCAGCTGACTCAGGTTTTGAATAGAAACCTAGATCAGTAAGAGCATCAAAATCCCCCAAAAGAGAACAAGCTTCAGTAGAGAGCTTCATGTGACAAATTCTTCCAACATTCAATGGATCATATATTCCCTTAATCACCGAACAATGGATCTAATCCATTGAGAATAACATTTCCATACATAAATGATCTGAAAAAAAGATTATTTTGGCTATTTATCATATGGAGGGTGAAGTTGATCAATGATGTACGTTGATAAAAAATAATAATCCTAAGGAAGAGATCAAAGTAATGGTGTGGATGAATTTATAGATTTTTTTTCAATAAATATTTCCCCTGAACCCTCTAACATAAAATGGAAAGGGAATTTCTCCCTCAAGTATAAAGATGATGAATATATCAGGGTGTCTAAAGAAAATATCACAAGGATTTAACGGTATGCATCTAACCTTATCGTTATGATTGAATTCAAGGTTTACTACTTATTAGGTTGGATAATACCAATCCTATGGAAAACCCTGGAAATTTGTGACTTTGATAGCTATGAGGATATTTTCCGATGTTTCTTCAAAGTAAAAATGTAGATCATAGAATCCTAGGGGTATCACATGCAAAAGAAATTAAAAAGATGAGATCAATTATAGTGTTTAGATAGAGAGATCTAATGGTTCCATGAAATTTCAGAATCCCCCTTTCCAAAGGTGTAGAAAGAAAAACCTCAGAAATTTACTAAAGGGGATGACGAAATGATTTAGATATGGGATGGAAGGTCACCTAGACAGTGATCGTCGATAGAAGAAACCTACTACTGTGATATAGGAAAGGAATGATTAAGTCAAACCTCAGTGTATTGTTCATTGCTACAATTGCAAGGAACCAGGGAATTTTTCAAACTAATGCACTGAGACAAGGGCTTGCTGAGGCAAAAAACCTCCAAGGCTGTAAGGGAAAGATTTTTTCCATCAATACTACCAAATCTAATCTCAATAATGAAGTGGTTACAGGTACACTAGTTATTCATTAAAGAATACAGAATGTACTTTTTGATTCTAGTTCTATGCATTCCTTCATATAAACATATTTTTGTTGATCTATTGAAGCACCACCAAAAATCAACGATGTAGATATATTAGTGAAAATGAAAAATGGAGAAATTATTTCATCCTAATTATATAACTCATCCCCTGTCAAATTTTCTGGGCAGAATTTCCCAGAAAACCTTATCAAACTCCCTTTAGTGGAATTTGATGCAAATCAGGGTATATATTGGATTTCCCTATATAGAGCCAACATAAATTTACATGAGAAGAAAATTACTCTCCATATTGAAAATCGTCCTCAAATTTTGTATAAATGCAAGGATAAGGATGAATATTCTTTAAAACCATCATCTCTAGGATGGTTATTATTTCCCTATGAGCAAGCGTATCTAGATAAAATGATTGAGTCTAATGAAATAATCATCTTTGAATACATTTCCATTGTGATGGAATATGCTAATGTGTTTCCTGAGGAATTTAATGGTCTTCCTCCTAGATGATATGTTTAATTTTTTATTGAGATTATACCTAGGGAATTACCATTATCCAAGACTCCATATAGAATGACTATTGTAGAACATGAGGTTCTGAAGAAACAACTATATGAGAATCTGGATAAAGATTTCATATGCCCAAGTGCTTCACCATGGGGTGCACTAGTCATCTTCATCATGAATAAGGATGGGTCAATGTGCCTTTGCATCAATTATCATGATCTCAACAAGATCATGATAATGAACAAGTATCCACTACCCTGATTGAAGACTTTCTCAATCAACTATATGGAACATAATAATTTTACAAGGTGGATCTGTGGTGGGGATATTAATAGGTTTGGGTGAACAAGGAGGATGTCCCCAAGACTACTTTTTGTATATGGTACAGGTATGATTAATTCATAGTATTTCATTTCAGACTCACTAATACTCCAACAATATTTAAGGACATGATTAATAGAGTCTTTATAGATTACCATGAAAAAGTTGTAACAGTCTTTAGAGATAATATTCAAATATATTAAAAAAGTAAAGAGGATCATGTGGAGTATTTTAATACTATGCTAAAGACCATGAGAATGAAAAATCTTTATGCCAAGTAAAAAAAATGTGAGATCTGGTTGAAAGAAGTCTATTTCATGGGGTATATCATCACATGCAATGGGATATCTGTAGACCCTTTCAAAACAGAAGAAATTGAATGAAGGATGAGGAAAAATTTATGAAATATATATGTAGTTTCCTTGGGTAATCTGGTTATTATCTTTGATTCATGATAAATTCCGCGTGATTGTCAAACCCTCTAAGAAAACTAACATAGATGAGAGTCATGTTTTCATGGAATGATGAATGTGAAGAAAAAATTAACGAGTTGAAAAAGAGGCTTATCCCTGTGCATTTACTCAGACTACCCACAAGTGGAGACCCTTTCATGGTATTCAATGATGCTTTGAAGAAGGTTATGAGCTGTGTGTTGATGCAAAATTACAGTCATTGACTATGATTCATGGAATTTGAAATTTCATGAATATAACTACCCAATACATGATCTAGAATTGGATGAATTGATTTTAAATTTACAAATTTGGTGGCATTATCTATTTTGGGATAAGTGTAAATATAAATGAATTCCAAATTCATCAAGTATATATTCACAAAAAAATAACTGAATATGCACTAACAAATATGGTTAGAGATGATCGAATAATATGACAGCTCCATCCACTACCATCCTGGGAAGGCGAATAAAGTGGTAGATAATCTATATAGAAATGATCCATTAATTATATCATTGATGAGAATTGAGATGGATATGATATTATTAGATTTGGAAATGATGGACATGGGAATCATAACCGAAGGAACATCATCAATATTTTCATAAATGATTACTCAACCATCTTTTCTAGAGGTTAAAGGATTCCAAAAGAGTTGTTGTGGGAACTCAGAAGAAAGTGAAAGTTATAAGGGAAATTAAATCCTTAGAGTTTAATGTTAATGATGAAGGTGTTGTTATATTTGGTTCAATACTATATGTACCATCAAATAATGAGTTGAAGAAAGAGATATTGGATGATTCACATTCCCCAACCTTCTCCATCCACCCAGAAATCACAAAGATGTCTCGAGATCTCTAAGAACACTATTTTTGGGATATATGAATAAGGAGATCACAGAATACACATAATTATGTCTTGTTTGTCAGAATGTGAAAGTATATATACAAAAATCCAAGGTGATGGTGCAACCATTACCCATACCTACATGAAAATAAGAAAACATCACTGTGGACTTTTTCACTGATCATCCAAAGACATAATTACGTAATAATTCTATATGTGTTGTGGTGGATAGTCTTACAAAGAATAAACACTTCATTACGATATGAGAGGAATTATCATTATAATTAATTATAAGAATATATATCATGGAAGTGGTCAGGCTTCATGGAGTACCACTATCGATTGTATCTGATCGAGATCCAAGATTACCCTCTATGTTATATAAGAGTCTCAAGCAAACTCAAGATATGGATTTTTTCTTTTTCCTGACCTATCACTCTTGAAATGATTTTCAATATATGAAGACTATCAACAAACATGATGACATATTGATAGAATTCTTAATAGACTTCAAAGGTTGATGATATCAACATTTTCCTATAGTAGAGTTCTCTTACAATAACAGTTTACACTCGAGAATCCAAATGGATCCGTAGGAATCCCTTTATGGAAAGAGGTGCGGGACACCTGAAATCTAGGATGAAGTTGGTGAATGAAAACTTCTGGTCCTAAAATGGTTAAGGAAATAGTGGAGAAATATAAGACCATTTAGTATCACATCGAGGCTTATCAGAGTAGGAAAAAGATCTCTAATGAAAATCATCGATGAGGTCTAGAGTTTGATGTAAAAAACATGGTATTCCTCCATATATCACTATAGAATAAATTGATGAGATTTGGGAAGAAGGGAAATCTTAGTCTAAGATAAATTGTCCCCTTTAAGATCCTTGATCACATCGGAGCGTTGGCCTATCAAATTTCACTCCCACCTAACCTAAATCGAGTTCACGATGTATTCCTTGTATCACTATTGAGGAAGTACATACCTTACCCCTCACGTGTACTCAATCCAGAGGTGGTTCTATTGGAAAAATACCTTTTCTATGAGGAGTAGCTGATGACGATCTTAGAACGTAGAGACAAATTTCTATAAAATAATACAATACACCTTGCTAAAGTGCTGTGAAGAAACAACAAGTTTGAAGAAAACATGTGGGAACTAGGGGACGTGATGAGACAAAATTACCCTCATCTGTTTTAAGAGGGGGTGAATTGAAAATTTCTAGGGAAAATTTTATCAAGGGGGGGGGGGAGATTGTAACGACCTGAACTATTATAAATTAAGTTTCCTTTTATGATTAAATTAAATGAATTATTTTGTAATATGGTCACAATATCTTCTTTAGTTATATCATTGGATTTAAAAGATATTTTTAAATATTATTGTTGTTAATATACCTGTTAAATAGTGATCACATGATTAGTATAAATATAGGGCTTCAACAGATCCAATTCACTCAGAAAAATGAAGTGATAGCCTCATCCAATACGATTGTACCCTATGAATCCCATTAATTAGATATTCTAAGGGAGATAACATCATTGGTATTTTTCATTGACTATGCCCATGATGAGATCCAATAACTTAAGCATGAGAGAAACCATTTATGCGAGAAGTTCAATCTCATCGATATCATGAACCAAACCACGTTTACCGCACAACCCCATAAAGGTATCAAAGTAGCTCACCTTACACTTAGGGAGTATGCCAATTTAATAAAGGGATATGTATCAAGAAATTAATAATATGAATATATATATTGTATATAATAATGAATTTATTTTCATTTTGATTATTAATTTTTAAATTATTATTATTTTGATTCAATTAAATAAAAATGGTGTTTTTAGGTAATATTCAAATTAAATTAAAAGATTTATTTTGATGAATTAATGAATTTTTGAAATAAATAATATTTTAATAAAATTTTATTATTAAATAATGTTTTTTAATTATAAGGGTCCATATAATTTTTATGAAGTGAAATGTACGTTTTATAAGGGTTAAAAACTGTTATTGTAAAAACATAGAACTTTTTCAATAAATTTCTAATATTTTCTATAAAGTTAAAATAAAAATATTTAAAAAATTATTTATATAAAAGGAATACAATTTTTGGAATCATAATCTTGAAATTATCTAATGGGTAATTTTTCATAATTTTCTTAGACAGTCGAATGTTCAGATAAAAAATTAAATACCATATAAATATAAATTGTGTTTTATGAAATCATAATAAACCAAAAATGATTTATTAAGTACTATAATGGGTATACGAGGACAAATATATGTTTTCCCCTAAAAATAATGTTATTTTAAGTTAATTTGATTAATTTTATTAAGCCTTCATGAATCTTCTAAACCATTTAAAATATTGTAGAGTTTTAAATTAATTTATTTAGTAGTGTGACTCACCTCCACATAAGAAATGGAATTATTTTAAAATGTTATAAACTTTCCCTAATAAAATAATGGAAGCCTCTGCAATTTGGAAAAAACCATGGGAAGGTTTGTAGTTAAAAATATTTTATTTTGTAGAGTCCAAATCCTAAATATTAAAGAAATATCTCTCTTTTCCTATATAAAACCTACCAAGCTCCCATTTTTATACCCAAAAAATCCCTGTATAACCACTTTAATCTTATATCGTATCTATATAATCCTCCCAGGTTTACCTCAGGCTCTCAAGAATCCCCTTTTATGTTTTTTGTGTCATAATATTAAGGTAAGGGATCCCCTCTTTCTCACTTTTATTCATGAATATCCTCCTTGTTATACCCTTATATTTTTAATTACTAATTATGACTGTTTTTTATGACCTTCCCAATACATATATTATGATTTATAAATGGTGATATACCTCTTTATTTATCATTAATCCCTTTTAAGAACACCCAACACCATGTTAAAATTCCATAAAGGTTCTTTCCTTTTTCATCTTTATCTATATTTCTTTATCTTGTTATTCCATTTTAGTTTTTATTATTAATGATGGGGTATGTTTTAGAAACATCCCCATATCACTATATTATTTAAAAATGATTATATACCCATTTATCTCTCATTAATTCCTCCTATGTACAACCGTTACCATTCGGTAATTTTGTAAGAATCTTTTCCTCTCATTTTCTTAATGTTTTTTTATTATCATATGAATTATTTTTCTAATTAGAAATTTGTGAACATGTAATTGAATGAACCTATTGTTATCCAATTCATTTAAATATGATGATAGAGCCATTTCTCTCTCATCAACCCATTTTATAAACTTTTACGTGATGTTGTTATGCTGCCAAATTTTCACCGTGATTTTCCCTGAATGATCTAATGTGTAGTGAATACCGTACCAATTTCCTATCAAGGGTGTTCAATTTTATGCACATATAAAATTTGAATGGGAAATTTCATATATGTATTATACACTCTTTGATCGTGGAATATGTTATTATGATGAATGAATCCATGTTTTATGATCTATGTGCACCACTTAAGCATGGAAATGAAATGAAAGTGATGGGTGCAACCAAAATTATATAGAGCTCCAATGCATTGGGTAAGGTTTAGTATAATGATACATCATGTTTGGATAGAGACATACCTGATTCTTTTATGGTAATTTTCTACCATGATGTCTTGGCAATTTATCCTTTACCTATTTATATGATGTAGTGTTTCAAGTTATTGCCTCATTTCCCATACTATGATTATCATGATATATCACACCTTATTATTAATGATCCTTTATTCCTCATTGATATTCCTTTTATTACATGTATTATTATCTTCATGTTACACCATTTTTATTCCCTTACAGGGATTTATGTCTCACCCCTTTCTTATGTATATTCCCCAAGTTATCCAATGTAGTTTTAAGCTCAAATATGTTAAAGAAGTTTTCAATAAATATGCTGTAATTCACGTTTAATGTAGTAATACAATGTACCAAATTTCCTAACTAACAAGGCATCTTGATCTTTTGGATTATATTTAGTGTAATTCTATGTAATTAAATAATGTATTACCATGTAATAAAAATAAGGGTCGATATATAAAGAAATTAATTTTGTGGATGATGGAATTAATTTTTATGCCAAAAGAATGTATATTAAATGAATATATTATCTTAAGCATAAAATAATTCTCCTATAAATAAGATTTTATACTAGACCTAGATCCTCAAATCTATGAAAAAGGATTTATTTGTGGAATCCTAGTGTAAAAATTTATCTTTCGATGTGTGTAAATAATATTATGAAGAAGATAAACTAACTTATTGAGATGTCACAATCTAAAAGAAAAATCATATGGAAAATTGTTCCAAGTATTTTATCTTATGAAAAGAACCTTCATACAGACATTAGGAAACATGAAAGTTTAATTTATCTTACAACAAAAATATATTATTTTAAGAGATGAAATAATCACATGTAAATAGTAAATCTAGACTATTTATCATTGGTGAATTGGAAGTAAAATATCTAAAGGATTTTATATTATGAATCTTTATGAATAATTATCTTATGAGAATAGTGATTTCAAATGTTTATCTTATAAAGTTTAAGTTATCTTACTAATCATTATGGTTACACTCTTTCTTATTGGTGTGACTTCTTGATTAGTCATATTTTTCTCTTTCATACATTGTTAAAGGAGTTTTCCATATAAAGAAAAATTGATTTGGAAAATGAAACTTTTTTTAAATAATTGAAAGATTTAATAAAAAATATTTATGTTATTCATACCATAGAGGTTCATTCCATATTTGGAAAATAATGACACCTGAAAAATAATAGACTATCACTTTAGTCTTTCAAAAGGTTTTTTCTCTTGACCATCGGTGTTATTGAGTGTGGCGAAGTTAAAATTGTAAATTTATGGTGTATATGTAAAAGTGTTATCAACCTTAGAAAGAAGTGATATGTACATAAAAGAAGAAAAAACTATGTTATTCAAAATGCTAAAATTATAATATTTGAAGATACTATATAGTTTTTGCACATAAAATACTTTATTTTTCAATTAAAGTACCTCCATAGATAATAATATAAGATAATCATCATATTTATAAATTTATTCATATTTGGTCAGTTGTATCCTAAAACCATAATCATTCTATAATCAATCCTTATTATTTCTCCCACATTCTGGTAATGTTTATAAAAAAATAACCATAGAGACCGGTGTCATATAAATCCTTGTAAGATCCTATTAAGAGCTCCCAGTTTTGTACCAAGTGATGAATGCCAACACTAAGGAACCAAGTCTCTAGTAAAAGAAATGATACTTATAAAAATCAACAATACTTAGGATTTGAGTGTTGGTGGAGTGTACTAGGGGATATTTTTCCCACGAACCACTATAAATTTCATATTCTGGGTCCTTTCATTCTACATCATTTTTTACAACCAATTTTTAATAGAAAAATATTAGGTTAATTCTATAAAAAATAGTTGGCTGACTTTTAGTGAATAAATTTTAATGA
Source organism: Viscum album (assembly GCA_963277665.1). Lineage (NCBI taxonomy): Eukaryota > Viridiplantae > Streptophyta > Magnoliopsida > Santalales > Viscaceae > Viscum > Viscum album. The sequence goes on from OY728128.1 coordinate 1,518,512,529, forward strand.
TTTCAATTCACCCCCCACTTGTGTATTTGTGCATCCATTTTTTGACCAATATTAGATAATTTAATTCATATATTTTCAATTTCATTAATGCATATGATATCTCCCTATCATTGTGCATAATGACACAACTAATTACATTATTTTACATGTCACTATATATTAAAAATCCTGCATCACCTAATAGTAATGTTGATACTAGTGAATTAATCAATATCCTCTTCAGATCATCAAAGCACTCCTTATATTCCCTTGACCATGTGAATTTAACCACATTACATGTTAACATGGTTATTAGGTTTTTTATTGGGAAAAATATTGAACAAAGCCTGGAAAGTAACCTATTAATCTTAATAAACTTTAGATTGCAGTTATATTTTTCTGTATAGGTCATTCTTCAACTAAATTTATCTTTGATGGGTTAATGTATATTCCTTCCATTGAGATAATATGACAACCCATATACTTAATAAACCTCAATTTATGATTTTTTACATAAAGCTACACATAATAAAACCCCATAAAATCACGAGGTTTAATGTAATTGGTAAAATGGGTACATAACATACTAACTAGAATAAGTATAAAATGAAATTATTTAAATTTTTTTTACATGATCTTAAAATCCATTGACCTTATAAAATAACATGAGATAACCTGGGGAAAAATATAAGTATGGTGTGATCTATAAAGATGATTAAGGGAATAATCATATAGTATCATAAGGTAAATTAGAACATGTGATTAAAGATATATATCAAGGTAACATAAGAGGAGTAATAATCACAAACTTCGACATTGAATCATGATATAATATGATAACTTGAAGGCAATATGGGAATGAGGAAACAATAATAAATATGAAATGTAAAGGCCCGTAAATTTCAAGGAATTTTTTTTCTTAATTTTCTTTGGAATTTTACAAGAACACAGTTTCAGACGGCACCTGATTCCGAGGCCCGGTGTGCCCGGAATCGTGTTCCGAAGTTTGGCTCGGTTACGTTCAGTGAACGAACGAGCGGGTTTTTCTAACTTTTGAACTGGTGCTCGGAATAGAATTCCAAGGGCATTGATGGATTCGCAGCGCCGATAATTGCTTAGAAACGCCTCTTCCGGAGTTGCATTTGCTCGGGTTTGGTTTTTAATTTTTGGGCTTTAAGTTAAGAAATAAAATAATGTGGTACGACAAACATTAATTTATTTCACTTAAAGCCGCTTAAATCCACTTAAAGCTGCTTAAGCTGAGTTAAAGCGGATAGGGTGAAATTCAAAAAATCCTACCCTCTTGGTAGGATATTTGTGAGGTGGGGCCCACACGAGCCCCTCCGTTTCTTTTCCCCTAAGTAACGCACCCGCAACCCCCCTCTTAAATGAAAGTCAACTGGGGAGTTTCCTTAAACTCTTAAACGCTCCTATTAATTGGGTGGTTTATTCGTTGAAATTAATTCTATGAATTAATTTTGTTCGTTTCTTAACACGTTTTCAATTTGTTGGCATGTTAATAAAATAAGGTCAACCCACCTTCTTCTTGAATGTTGTGTTAAACCTTTGAAGAATCTCTAAAGATCTTCCTCCTCCTTTGCGAAGAACGTGAAGAACGTGAAGAACGCGAAGAACGCCGGCCTCCGACGAAGGGAGACAAAGAACGCCAGCCCCCCCCCCCGGAGATTGACGACATGACGCCGACGATTCTCCTTCCGCGACGCTCCTTCCACGACAAATCTTCGATCGTCCGTTGAGGAAAGAGATAGCGGTCCTTTTGATTCCTTTGTGGTTTTTATCCTCAATAGGGATTTAATTGTTATAATTAAATCCGTGTGTTTCTTTAACCCTCAAAGATCGTCGACGCGATGCCCTTCCACGACGACGCGACGCCCTTCCGCGACGCTACGATCACCTCCTACCGCGACGGTCAATTACGCGATGTACTCGCACTCGTCCGATGACAGCTACGAGGTAGGGGTCGTTTTGAAAATGTTTTACCCATGTTTGTTTTCCTACAAGGCAAGAACGCGGACAAACCAATTAAAAAGTTGGTCCGTGGATTATTATTGCGGGACGTGGTTCATCAATTACTGGGATTTTACTGTGTTGTTTCAAATCGCTAACGCGGTGGGTGCGGACCAACGAACAAGTCCAAACCCACCGCCCACTGTTCTTGGTGTGCGTAACGGTGGACGACGACAAAACGGGTCGCAGAGACGATTTGTTAATTCCACAGTGAAGAGCGGGACCTGGGAGGAGCTACGACGCAGACGGAAATGGAATCGGACCACCAGACAAACTCCGGTGGCCCGCGGACTCTACCAGTGGCGCCCCGCCAGATAAAGCCTCTGCGGCTGAAGACGTAGCGGCGGCGGTGGCCGACCAGACCCGCGACCGCGCGGGTCCGGCGAGACACGGGATGCGGCTTTGCCGCGTCCGCTGACCAAGCGCGGCCCCACGCGGGGCCGCGGCTCCTCTTCCCGCGGGGACAGTAAGCCCCGCAGCTTCCCTTGCTCGGCCACTCGGCCGAGCCGAGCTGAGCCGAATCGCCGGCCAGGTCGCGCCCAGGCCGGGCTGGGTCGCGCCCAACCGGGTCGGGCCGGGTCGGTCCGGGCCCAGACCCCCCGTTTGCGGACCTTTTTTGTCTTTTGCTCATACCTTGAGCTACAGGCCTCTGAACGACGCGCCGTCAGCTGAAATGCAATCCTTGGATCGAGATGGTCGTTTCGGTATATCACACTCAAGGTTTTCGAATACTTTGGGTTCGGACGGGTTGGTTCGTACACGAAACCAACCGGGCCCTCGGAGCGGAAACTCTCATATCTTGAGCTTCGCACGTCCGATTGACGTGCCGTCGACTTTGTTGATTTCCTATAAGTGAGACAGATCTTTTGGCTTACTCCGCCCAAGGTTTGGACATAGGTGGAGTACGGTTGGGTTGGTTTTTCCTTAAAAATCAACCGGGCCCCTGGGACGAAAAAGCCAATTACTCTCAGACCGGGCGTCCGATTGACGTGTCGTCTTCGACGTTGAATTCCTATTGGCGATACGGAACTTTTGGATACATCAACTCTATACTATGATTCAGTTGATGTATCAGCCTCTCGGCTCGTGGAGCGGACCCTCCCGAACGCGCTTGCTGTGTGCGAGAACCCTAGAGCTGGCTGCGAGTGCTACTGTGAAGACGACGACTGTGTAGAGATCCTCAGTGGATTCGACGGTGACGACTACAGCACTCAGTGATCCTTTGTGGGTCAGTGCTACAGATCCTGTGTGGGTCAGATCTTGTGTGGGTCAGCGCTCAGCGGTCCAATGTGGGCCAGCGCCTACAGATCCTGTGTGGGTCCGATCTTGTGTGGGTCTTTGCGGGGGTTAGTTACCTATCGATCCTTTGTGTTTCAGATCCTTTGTGGATCATTGCGGGGGTTAGTATCTATCGATCCTTTATGGTTCCGACGACTTAGATGGATCAGTGATCATCTCCATCATCATTCTAAGAAGTATACCTGTGTGAGCTGAAACCCTGTTTTGCTTTCCTTTGTGGATTGTGTTGTGATGTCCTGTGTGGATTTACGTTTTTCTTTCCTTTGTGGATTGTGTTGTGCTATCCTGTGTGGATTTACATTTTTATTTCCTTTGTGGATTGTGTTGTGCTATCCTGTGTGGATTTACGTTTTGCTTTCCGGTGTGGACTGGGTTGTACTTGGGCTCGGATGTTGGAGCCGAACAGAAATTGATGACTTAGGTATATGTATGAGCATATACCTAAGCCGTGTCAGATGTTACTTCGTGATAGTATCTTTCCTTTGTGGTTTATATTTTGTGGATTCTGGGAGACCATCGGGGGTCTCAGGGTCCCTATTGAGTAGCTTATACTCACCCCTTCACGGGCTATGCCCACAATACGTTGTGTTAGTTGCAGACGACAGACAGCGCTGATCGTGGTGGAGGCTTGCAGAGTAGGACGATACCTGGAGGTGGACCACTGGGTGGGTCATACTCGGAGCGGTCGGCTGGACCCGAGGAGCAGTGGAGGCTATCTGTACCCACCCTTCAGGTGGGACTTCCAGTGGACGGCTCGACATTGCGGCTTTACTTTTCAGTTGATGTTTTCCCTTTCGAGTTGTACTTTACTTCAGTTTGGGTTTGTATTCTGGCCCACTTGCTTTCCGCACTTACTGTTGTAGCAGTTTTTACTTAGTGTTTACTTCTTCTGCTTGCTTACTCTGTGGTGCTTGTTTACTTTACAAAGGCAATGCCTTACCATTTTTACAGGTATTTACGCCTTGGTGCTAGTCACCAGCCCCTGGCCGATGGAAGGCGGGCTTGGGGTAGTTACGGCACGGGCCCTGTGGATTGGTCGTGACAAATTGGTATCAGAGGAGTTCGGTTCTACCGCAGACTCTGATCTTTCTTCTATGTGAATCAATAGTGTTAAGTGTATTGGGTGTGGTTATCAGTACAGGGAGTCCAGTGTTGGTGCGGCGGCCGACGTATCCGTACACCAGGACCCTGACTTCTACTTTCCGACTCAATGCACGAAAACATTGATTGCATGTGTGTTTCATGTTTTATTTTTTATTACTTTGTGTCAGCTCACCAGGTATACTGTTCTGACAGTGGCGCACCTATTTCTTATCAGGATGGCCCCACGATGGTAGCCAACTAGGGTTCTGAGAGTTGAGCGTGACGACAGCCCGCCTAGCGACGAGGCCTTGGTGCAGGGCCCTTTGACAGCTGAGGCACCGGCGGTATCTCTACCCGCCGAGCCACCGATTCTTCCAGTCCCAGCCGCTGACGATGCACGTCACCTCAGTGCAATGCATGAGTTCCAGCGCCAGCGACCACCGAGGTTCCACGGGGAGACGGACCCCCAGGCATCCGAGGACTAGCTGGAGGTAGTTGTACGAGTTTTCAGGCTAGTGAGGACACGAGCACACCTCATGGTGATCCTCGCAGCGAGCCTACTGCACGCAGCAGCGGGCCGATGGTGGAACTTGATGCTCCAGGTGCACGATGAGGCATCTATCCTCTGGATATACTTTTAGGGACTCTTCCGCTCAGAGTTCATCCCGACCACCCTCTGTGTGGTGCGCATCCAGGAGCTTCTTCAACTGCGGCAGGGAAGCTTGAGGGTCGCCCAGTACTCGACGAGGTTTACCGATCTCTCTCGCTACTCAACCGACATGGTACGGGACCCATTATTCTGGGCCCAGACCTTTGAGCAGGGTTTGAGACACGAGATCAAGGCATCGCTGATCTCCCTCAGCATCCCGACTCAGGCAGGAGTACTGGAGCGAGCCCTTTTTCTCTAGAGCTTCCTTGCTGAGCCTTCATCAGCAGCGATACCTACCGCAGGGCGACAGGTAGCAGAGTCTTCCGTAGCAGGCAGCCGACGGATGACTCAGGGGTCCAGGCAGACCAGACCCTCACACAGATGACCTCAGGACACTGGCTCAGCAGTGCGGGGCACACAGCGCAGAGCCATTGTTTCGAGAGGCAGGCAGTGCTACACATGTGGTGGAGACGGTCACATGTCTCGTGACTGCCCGACCCACCGTGCCGAGGAGAAGCAGACGGTTGAGGGGCCACCTAGGTAGAGGAAGAGGGTCGACCGTGGCGGTCCACAGGGAGGAGGCGGACGAGGCAGAGGAGCTGGTCGAGTAGCAGGTGGTGGGAGATTCTTTGAGGCTCTACCACCACCACCACTAGGAGGTCCACCCCGATGACAGGGATCCGGCGGGTAGAGACAGGAACAGCTCCAGGCAGCAGAGGCCTACGACCACGGCACGCCCGAGATGATTCGAGGTACGATCTGTGTCTATTCCACCCTTGCTGCAGTTCTTATAGACACAGGAGCGAGTCGCTCATTCATAGCCGCTGCCCTTTTTTGGAGCTCGGAGATTCCGACAGAGCCGTTGGCTCGATCCTTACGGCTAGAGACTCCTACAGGAGTAGACTCGATGATTATGCATTGGTGCCGGCAGTGTGAGATTCATCTAGGAGGTGATAGCTTCGGCTGAGATCTTCTTGTAGCGGCGTCGAGGCCTTATGACGTCATCTTGGGCATGGATTGGCTATCTACCGTCCATGCTCAGATTGAATGTATTAGGCACAAGGTGCGATGTGTAAGCACCGACGGGAGCAGGTTCACCTTCACCGGTGAGAAGGGAGCCTTCGCAGCATAGGATATACTTCCGTAGAGGAGAGGACAGCCCATCACTCATCAGTTGGATAGCCTCATCCTAGGATTTGTTGATGTGCGGAGTCCTAGTTTTCCTACAGTGGTGGATCAGTATGCCGACGTCTTTCCTGACGACGTTCGAGGGCTACCTCCTCACAGAGAGGTAGACTTTTATATTGATATGTACCCCGGGACAACCCTAATATCAACTCCAGCATATCAGATGGCCCCCACTGAGCTTAGAGAGCTACGGGTACAGTTGGAGGACTTGCAGGGAAAGGGATTCATTCGACCCAGTGTTTCACCCTGGGCTTCCCCGATATTGTTCGCCAAGAAGGAGGACGAGAGCTTGCGACTGTGTGTCGACTACCATAGCCTGAACCAGGTGACAGTGAGGAACATGTATCTGCTACCGAGGATTAATGACATCTTCGATCATCTCAAGGGAGCACGGTGGTTCTCGAAGATAGACCTCAGGTCAGGCTATCCTCAGCTCAGAGTTCGGGACGAGGACGTGCAGAAGACGGCCTTCAGAAGTCGGTATGGCCACTATGAGTTCTTGGTTATGCCATTAGGCATAACCAATGCTCCAGTAGTGTTCATGGGCATCATGAACAGGATCTTTCAGCCTACCTCGATCGATTTGTCGTGGTCTTCATCGACGACATTTTGATATACTTGACTACTGAGGAGGAGCACGCATGCCACTTGCGGGTTGTGCTGGACACACTACGAGAGCACCATCTTTATGGAAAAATCTCGAAGTGTCAGTTCTAGATACGTGAGGTCCACTTCTTGGATCACGTCAGTTGAGCCCGCATGAGCAGAACTACGCTACCCATGACCTGGAGTTAGTAGCAGTGGTCCTCGCTCTGAAGACATGGAGACACTATCTGATGGGAGAGCGCTTTATAGTCTTTTCTGACTATCAGAGTCTTAGGTACATCTTATCTCAGAAAAACCTGAACCTGAGATAGTGGCGATGGCTTAAGTTCCTCCAGGACTATGACTTTGAGATAGTCTATACTCCTGGGAAGGGGAATGTGGTAACCGATTCTCTCAGCAGGAGGATGGGCATTCAGATACTCGAGGAGGCGACAGATCCGCTAGCCACCTTGCGGATATCCTTTGTGGATAGAGATGGAGCAGCCTTCCTTTAATCTCTCACAGTCACCCCTCCACTACTACAGCGGGTCAGAGAGGCACAGCATGGGGACGCTGACTATGAGACGCGGCGTGCATAGATATCCTCAGGAAAGGCACCGGATGGCTTCTCCTTTGGAGCTGATCATGACATCCTTTTCAGAGGACGTACCTTGGTACCAATCATTTTATGATATGAGGTGATGAGAGAGTTTCACACTTCTCCTTTGGAGGTACATCTTGGAGTGGCGAAGATGTACCAGGACCTCAGAAAACAGCACTGGTGGCCAGGCATGAAGAAAGTTGTGGCAGAGTTTGTTTCTCGATGCCTCACCTGCCAGCAGGTGAAGGTAGAGCATCAGGTACTAGCAGGCTTGGTACATCCTTTTAAGGTCCCGGAGTGGAAGTGGTACGGGATATCTATGGACTTCATGACTGGACTTCCACGCTCTTCCACAGGTCACGACTCTATTTGGGTGATTGTCGACCGACTCACCACGTCGGCTCACGTCATACCCATCAGAGAGCAGGGCTCAGTGGAGAGCTTGTGACGCCTCTACTTTCAAGAGATTGTATGACTTCATAGTGTTCCATCATCTATCGTCTCTGATCGAGATGCTCTCTTTACTTCCCGGCTTTGGAAGGGGCTGCAGGAGGCGTTTGGGACGCGGCTACGTCTGAGCACCGCCTTTCACCCTCAGACGGATGGTCAGATGGAGAGGGCCATTCAGACTCTCGAGGACATGCTCCGCACATGTGTCCTCGACTTTGGTTGGAGATGGGAGGACCACCTACCCTTGGTGGAGTTTGCGTACAACAACAGCTACCACTCCACCATCGGGATGGAACCGTACGAGGCATTGTACGGCAGACCTTGCAGATCTCCTTTGTGCTGGAAAGACCCTGGGGAGTCAGCACTTGTGGGACCACAGATGGTCCGGGCCACGACAGAGAAGGTCCAGGTCATCCAAGAGCGGATGGGGACAGCTCAGAGCTGGCAGAAGTCTTATGCTGACAGGAGGCGGAGGCCACTAGAGATCGAGGATGGCGACCACATCTTCTTGCGTGTCTCACCTTGACGTGGATTACAGAGATTTGGTGGAGGCGGAAAGTTGTCTCCACGCTTCATCAGACCATTCCAGGTCCTCATTAGGATTGGCGAGGTGGCTTATCGCCTGGCTCTACCACCTCAATTGCACCGGGTGCACGACGTCTTCCACGTATCCCAGTTGAGGAGATACGTGTATGACCTGACAATTCCGAGGGCACCGATGGATGATGGGGAGCTATAATTTGATGATGGGGAGACTTTTGCGGAGGTCCCGGTGGAGATCGAGGATCGACAGGATCGGGTCCTACGTGGACGGTCAATTCCTCTAGTGCACATCAGATGGTAGCACGGGAACCTCTAGGAGAGAACTTGGGAGCGGGAGGCTCAGATGTGTGCTTAGTACCCACATTTGTTTCCCTAGCTTATGATGTATCTTTACGGGGACGTAAATCCCTGAGGTGGGAGTGATGTAAAGACCCATAAATTTCAAGGAAATTTTTTTCATAATTTTCTTTGGAATTTTACAAGAACGTAGTTTCTAACGGCACCTGATTCCGAGGCCTGGTGTGCCCGGAATCGTGTTCCGAAGTTTGGCTCGGGTACGTTCAGTGAACGAACGAGCGGGTTTTTCTAATATTTGAACCGGTGCTCGGAATTGAATTCCGAGGGCACCGATGGATTCACAGTGCTGGTAATTGCTTAGAAATGCCTCTTCCAGAGTTGCGTTTTCTCGGGTGTGGTTTTTAATTTTTTGGATTTACGTTAAGAAATAAAATAATGTGGTACGACAAACTTCATTTTATTTCACTTAAAGCCGCTTAAAGCCACTTAAAGCTGCTTAAGCTGAGTTAAAGCGGATAGTGTGAAATTCAAAATATCCTACCCTCTTGGTAGGATATTTGTGAGGTGGGGCACGCACGAGCCCCACTGTTTCATTTCCCCTAAGTAATGCACCCGTAACCCCCCTCTTAAATGAAAGTCAACTGGGGTGTTTCCTTAATCTCTTAAACGCTTCTATTAATTGGGTGGTTTATTCATTGAAATTAATTCTATGAATTAATTTTGTTCGTTTCATAACACATTTTCAATTTGTTGGCATGTTAATAAAATAAGGTCAACCCACCTTCTTCTTGAATGTTGTGTTAAACCTTTGGAGAATCTCTGAAGATCTTCCTCCTCCTTCGCGAAGAACACGAAGAACGCGAAGAATGCCAGCCTCCGACGAAGGGTGACAAAGAACGCCAGCCCTCCCCCCCCAGGAGATCGACGATGTGATGCCGACGATTCTCCCTCTACGACACTCCTTTCGTGACAAATCTTCGATTGTCCGTTGAGGTAAGAGATTGTGGTCCTTTTACTTCCTTTGTGGTTTTTATCCTCAACATGTATTTAATTGTTATAATTAAATCTGTGTGTTTCATTAACCCACGAAGATCGTCGACGTGATGCCCTTCCACGACGACGTGATTCCCTTCCGCGACGCGACGATCACCTCCTACCGCGACGGTCAATTCCGCGACGTACTCGCACTCGTCCGACGATAGCTACGAGGTAGGGGTCGTTTTGAAAATGTTTTACCCATGTTTGTTTTCATCCAAGGCAAGAACACGGACCAACCAATTAACAAGTTGGTCTATGGATTATTATTGTTGTACGTGGTTCATCAATTGCCGGGATTTTATGGTGTTGTTTCAAACCGCTAACGCGGTGGGAGCGGACCAATGATCAAGTCCGAACCCACCACCCTTTGTTCTTGGTGTGCCGAACGGCGGATGACAACAAAATGGGTCGCAGAGACGATTTGTTAATTCCGCAGTGAAGAGCGGGACTCGGGAGGTGCTATGGCGTAGACAGAAATGGAATCGGACCACCGGAGCAACTCCGGTGGCCCGCGGACTCCACCGGCGGGGCGGGTCACCGGCGCGGCGGCGCCGGCAGCCAGAGGCGACGGCGCCCCGGCGCGCCGCCAGATGGTGCCGCCGCCGCTGAAGTCGCGGCGGTGGCGGCCGACCAGTCCCATGACCGCGCGGGTCCGGTGAGACACGGGACGCGGCTTTTCCGCGTCCGCTGACCAAGCGCGGCCCCACGCGGGGCCGCGGCTCCTCTTCCCGCGAGGACAACACGCCCCGCGGCTTCCCTTGCTCGGCCGAGCCGAGCCGAGCCGACCCGCCAGCTGGGTCGCGCCCAGGCCGGGCCGGGTCGCGCCCAACCGGGTCAAACCCAGACCCGGGTCGGGTCGACCCGGTTCGGGCTGACCCAGGGGGGGTCGGGCCGGGTCGGTCCGGGCCCAGACCCCCCGTTTCCGGACCTTTTTGGTCTTTTTCTCATAACATGAGCTACGGGCCCCCGAACGAAGCACTGTCAGCGGAAATGCGATCCTTGGATCGAGATGGTAGTTTCGGTATATCACACTCAAGGTTTCAGAATACTTTGGGTTCGGCCGGGTTGGTTCGTACACGAAACCAACCGGGCCCTCGGAGCGGAAACACTCATATCTTGAGCATCACACATCCGATTGACGTGCCGTCGACTTTGTTGATTTCCTCTAAGTGAGACGGATCTTTTGGATTACTCTGCCCGAGGTTTGGATGTAGGTGGAGTACGGTCGGGTTGGTTTTTCCTTAAAAATCAATCGGGCCCCTGGGACGAAAAAGCCAATAACTCTCAGACCGGGCGTCCGATTGACACGCCGTCTGCGACGTTGAGTTCCTGTTGGCGATATGGAACTTTTGGATACATCAACTCTGGAATATGTGTCAGTTGATGTATCAGCCTCTCAGTTCGTGGAGCGGACCCTCCCGAACGAGCTTGCTGTGTGCGGGAACCCTAGAGATGGTTGCGACTGCTACTGTGACGACGACGACTGTGCAGAGATCATCAGTGGATTCGATGGCGACAACTATAGCACTCAGCGATCCTTTGTGGGTCAGTGCTACCGATCCTGTGTGGGTCCGATCCTGTGTGGGTCGGAGCTCATCGGTCCTGTGTAGGCCAGCGCCTACAGATCCTATGTGGGTCTGATCCTGTGTGGGTCTTTGCGGGGGTTAGTTACCTATCGATCCTTTATGGGTCAGATCCTTTGTGGGTCATTGTGGGGGTTAGTACCTATCGATCCTTTGTGGGTCCGATGACTTAGATGGATCAGTGATCATCTCTATCGTCATTCGAAGAAGTATACCTGTGTGAGCTGAAACCCTGTTTTGCTTTCCTTTGGGGATTGTGTTGTGCTATCCTGTGTGGATTTATATTTTTCTTTCCTTTGTGGATTGTGTTGTGCTATCCTGTGTGGATTTACGTTTTGGTTTCCTGTGTGGACTGGGTTTTACTTGGGCTCGGATGTTGGAGCCGAATGAAAATTGATGACTTAGGTATATGTATGATCATATACCTAAGCCGTGTCAGATGTTACATCATGATTGTATCTTTCCTTTGTGGTTTATCCTTTGTGGATTCTGGGAGACCATTGGGGGTCTCAGGGTCCCTACTGAGTAGATATACTCACCCCTGCACGGGATAAGCCCGCACTACGTTGTGTTGGTTGCAGACGACGGACAACGCTGATCATGGTGGGGGCTTGCGGAGCAGGACGGTACCTGGAGGTGGACCACTGGGTGGGACGTACTCGGAGCGGTTGGATGGACCCGAGGAGCAGTGGAGGCTATCTGTACCCACCCTTCAGGTGGGACTTCGAGTGGACGGCTCGACATTGTGGCTTTACTTTTCAGTTGTTGTTTTCCCTTTCGAGTTGTACTTTACTTCAGTTTGGGTTTGTATTCTGGCCCACTTGCTTTTTGCACTTATTATTGTAGCAGTTTTTACTTAGTGTTTACTTCTTCCTCTTGCTTACTCCTTGGTGCTTGTTTACTTTACAAAGTCAATGCCTTCCCCTTTTTACCGGGATTTACGCCTTGGTTCTAGTCGCCAGCCCCTGGCCTATGGAAGGCGGGCCTGGGGTAGTCACGACACGGGCCCCGAGGACGGGTCATGACATGAAACCATAAACATAATTCAATTTTAACTATCAAGAAACCATAACATGGTGTACTTAAGAGAACCTACCATGCACCATAAACAACATCTCATGAGTTAAAAACATTACAAAATTCCTTAGAGGGATATATAATTCTAGACCCACCTGTCATATTCATATCATGTGCATACATAAGTGTTCCATGTATATCATACAAAACAAGGTTTTACATCATAAATTTTAATACAACGACAAAGGAGTATGGATTACATATATTGATTTCCCCAATAAAATAAATATTTTTACATCTAGGTGAATACCCTTGAAGTAAAATGGGTATGGGTATTCATTATAAAAATGTTTGGCATGAAACATTATCGGATAATTTATGTAGCACAATGGGGGTACATAAAGATTCATGTATGAGTTAAATGAGAGTGAAATGGGTATATCATGACAAATAATTCATAGGATAGTATAATGGATGTTTAAAAACATATCCCAACATTAAAATTAGAATTAAAAAGGCATAATATAAAGATAGTGCTTGAATAAAGAGGATAAGGAGAGGATCACTTAAATTGAGATGGAACTTCTAAAGTCATGGGAGGTGCTTATTAAAAGGTTTGGGGAACCTTGGGTGTGATCTATAGATAAAAAGGAAGATTATATTCATGATACAAGGTTTTTATTAAAGAGGAATGAGAGTTTTTGTAGGTTTATATAGAAAAATAGAAGACAAATCTTCATTAATTTCTAAACATTGGTTCTGGAATATATTTAAAAAATTAATCAATACCACAAAACATACCATGGTTTCTAGCAAATCGGTGTGGATTTTATTATTTTACAAGGCTATGCACTGAACTCATTAAATTAATTCCATTGGTGATGTATAAGTTATTCATCATTACATATAATTAATTTTAAAACCTTAAAATATTATATAGGTTTTTGGGGATTCATTATGGTTTTATAAAATTAATCAAAGAACATAAAAGGAAAAAACAATTTAAGGGTAAACTTGATTTTAGTCTTGAATACTCTATATTATTTAGTATTTTAATTTTTCCCATTATGATTTCATAATATATTTCGTATATTTATACACTATTAAATTCCCCCCTAAACATTTGTATGTATCTAAAAATTAAGAAAAATTAACCATTGGATATTTTCAACATGATGATTTAAAAAATAATATTTATTTTATCAAAATATTTTTCTAAATAAGAAAATTTTCCTTTTTAAATGAATAACTTCCATTTATTGGAAAATGATGGTTTTTTGAAAATAACGATTTTCTAAACCTCATAAAAAATAGCATTTGACTTTTAAAATTATATAGTCACTTATATTTAAATAAATATTATTTAATAAAAATATTTTTTTAATAATTTATGTTTTAAAAAATTCTTGAATATATCAAAAAGGATGTCTCTATTTAATCTATATATTTCCAAAAAATATAATTTGTGTTACATTACATAAAAATTTAACTTTAAAAAAATTATTATTTATTTATTTAAATGAAATAATAAAAAGGAAAAATATAGTAATTGTTTTGTTAAAAGTATAAAAAACATATTGTTCTGTTCAAGATATATATCCCCTTATTACACTAGTGTATACCAAATTGGTAAGTTGTGTGATGGTGACACTTTCATGAAGTGGTTTGATGAATATAGTTTGTGACACGATGTTAATAATCCTAAAATTCTCCCATAAATGGATTCATTCTTGATTTAGTTGGTGAATGTTGGATAGATATTAGTTGATGGAAAATCTTATGGATTTATTCTCCCTCAGATTTTTTTGATAAATGGCATTCATAGGGTACGATCCTACTAGTTGAGGCTATCACTTATTTTTTTTGTGTCAATTGGATTTATTATATACACCTATATATGAAAATAATATGATTGTTGTATAATATCTATATTATAAATAGTGATGATTCATAATGGTATTTTAAATACAACATTATATAAACTATAGTTTTCCAAAAAATCCAAAATAGTGCATATTAATTCTACAAATATAGTACACAATAAGAAATTTATTTATTCACAAAGTGAGCTTCATTTATAAATGTTTGGGTCTTAACATTATTCCCCCATTTAAAATTTTATCCCTTGAAATTTCATTTCATACACTAAAACAGCTGAGGGTACTCATATTTCAGCACCACTTCCAATTCATAAATTACTTCCTCATACTTGTGGTTATTCCACAATATATAGACCAAGGGAGTTTCACTGTTTTATAGAACTTATTATCTATAGTATAAGATCTTCACTAGATGGCCATCATATAAAATATCAACCTCCAAAGGAATGATATATAGATTCAGTACATGTGAGGGGTCTGATATGTACTTCCTGAAGAGGGATACATGGAACACATCATGCACTTGAGATATGTTTGGTGGGAGAAAAGTTCATATGCCACAACTCTGATTTGATTAGGGATCTCAAAGTAGATGATGTATCATAGAATAAGGTTTCCATTTATTCAAAACATCAGGACATTCTTCAAGGATGATATACAAAAGAACAATTTTTTTATAACATCAAACTCTAGGTCTCATCGATGATTTTATGCATATATTTTATGATGTGTTTAAGAGGATTTTATATGATGCTGAATGGTTTGAACCATCTCTATCATCTCATGGATAAGAACGCGTCTCATAATTTTCCACTCTCTAATATCATCCCAACATATTAGGGTTTGACAACTCTTCCCATATAGGGCCCCAAAAGGATCTAATTTAATGATAAAATGAAAAATATTTTTAAATGAGAACTCCACTAGGGTATGGTGTTGATCCCAAAATCCATTGAAATCAATTGAACATGATCTTTTCATATCCTCCAAACATTTAATGGTTCTTTCATACTGACCATCTGTTTGAGGGTGATACGTAATAATGAAACTAATATATGTATCCAACTCACCCTAAAGGATTCTACAGAACCATGAGATAAACCTCAGATCTCGATAAAATACAATGGAGAGTGGCACTCCATTAAGTCTTACTAATTATCTCATATATATCTTAATGAGTTAGTCAATAGAGAAATATTTTTTGATAGAAATAAAAAGAGTTGATTTTGTTAGCTGATCAACTATGACCCAGAAAAATGATTGCATTTATATTTCCAATGGAGTCCTATGAAGAAATCCATGGTTATGTTTTCCAATTTTCATAATTATATAGGAAATGGTTGCAATATACCCATATCCTTATGTAATTCAACATTGACTTGTTGGTATACCATGTATTGAGATTAAAATTCTATAATCTCCCTCTTAATGTTATCCCAGTAGATGTTTTTATTGAAATATCTATATATATTATTTATTCCTTGATGGTTAGAGAAGGAAGATCTATGAAAAACATCGAAAATATCCTTCTTCAAATATTTCTTTAATGGGACACATATATTGGTTCAAAACCTAATAAATCCATATTTAGAAAACTTGAACTGTTGAATATTTTCTACCTTCTTCAGTATCACTTCAACATATTTCTTTTCCTCCTTGATAATCTCAGTAATTAATGGTTGAGTAGTGATTTGAGAAAGGTTGGATGAATATCCTTTTATTTTTCCAACATATATCCTCTATATATACAAGAATATTGGATCCATCACAATACTCATCTTGGATAGGGTTGCCGGATACTTTATCCTTAGAGCATCTTCCACTTTGATCATCTTCCTAGGATTGTAATTGATTGAATAATAATAATCAATTATCAGATCTAACATCCTTCATTAAATCATATTTATATCCATTGGTGTTAATATATACACGAGTCTCTTATGATCTATATCTATGTCACACTTCTCCCCATAGAGATAATGTTGCAATATATTCAACATTAATAACACTGTAACCAGTTCAAGATCATCTATTGGGTAGTCCTTCTCACAGATCATTAATTAGAAGGAGGTATATACTTTCACTTATAGATATTTTATGAGTAAAAACCCCAAGACATTTTTTGGACTCATCGTGTTATATAAAAAATCCTTACACATTAGTGGTTAATGTGACAATAAGAACAATAATTACCATCATGTTATGATATTTAAAACATTATTCACATTCATCATTCCATAAAAACTGCACCCCCTTCTGATTTATCATAGTTATAGGGATTTAAAATTGTGATAAATTTTTCATAAATCGATGATAGAACCCAGATAATCCATTGAAACTATGTATTTATATCATATAGGTTGTTCTCGGAAAACATTCAATTTCTTATATTTTTAAAGGATCCATAGATATCCATTTACTGGTGATAACTATAAGAACTCAGGCCTTCTTTTCTGGTTGTTTTTGGGAAAAAGAGAAGAATCTTGAAATTTTCTAAGTACACGTCATGTACTTTATAAGTACACATCGTGTACCTAGATGCCACTCGAGGTCGTGTGTTGGTCATGTCATGGCCACACACACGACCATGTAGGGGTGTTGTAGAGGCTGCTTAATGCGGAGTATGGAAAAGCCTAGCACACGCCGTGTACTCCAAAAGTACATGTTGTGTACTTTTTTTTCATTAAACGGACCGGGGTCGCGTCTTAACCCCAAATATGTATTCTTCTCCAGCTTCTTTGACCGAGAGCAAGGGTATGACCGCATATCTTCTCCGAGATACTGATCCATCACCGGTTATCCGAATCGAACACCGTTAGGTGCAATAGAACCACAACGGTGAGTTCTTGGTTCTTCTTTGTCCACGTTTAATGATTCTTTCTCTTATGAGAGTTATATGAGGTGGAACATTTTAGAAATCTTTTCTGATCTAATCAGTTCTAGGCCGATTCAAAGGTTGAGGTTCATGTATATTGATCTCCTAGGATTGAGGTAGATGGTTTGTTGCCTTATGTTGAATGTCTTGGAGTTTTTGTTAAAAAGTGTCAGATTCCCATGTTCTGGGTATATCGTGTTAGGTTTTGATCTTGTATTATTATATTCCTTATATATCTTGCGTTCTTGAGGCTATTAGATGAATAATGATTTCTTGTTATCATGTTTGAGGATCACCCCATGGGTGTTTCCCTTGTTTTGGGTATTTATCCCTGTTTGGCTTAGGTTGCATGTGAGGCAGACCTTATTGCATTGATTTCCTGCCTTGATATAATTGATTTCTTGTTCAGCCTACTGTTTATATGCTATTGATGCATTTTATCTATTATCCAAGTAGTTTGTGAACTTACTTAGGGCTCGTGATAGTCGATTACACACGACTAGACTGCTTAGGGCTATGTGAACCTCGTACGGTATACTAAAGAGGGAATTGATGATTAAGGGCTTCTCTAAAAAGTCTGTTACAAATTAGTATCATTCATAGGGCCTACAAGAATTTTTCTTTGTGCTTTCATAGAGTGTCCTTAGTTACGTATCGAGACTATAGGGGGAATTAGATGTAAGTGCTTCCTCAGAGAGTCTATAACTATCATTACCAGGCCACAGGGGAATTGATGGTGAGAACTTCCCAGAGTGTATGAGCCTTTGAATGATTACATGTCTAGAGTGGTCTACCTATATGAGACACCCAAAGAGTCAGTGTGAATATTCTTTGGTTGGTTGTGATGAGTCCACCAAGCCAGAGTACAAGCTTGGGTTTTGTACTGCTTATTTTTTAGGTAGTCTGCTGAGATACTTGTTGTGTTACATGCTATGCCTTGGGAATATAGAGCTGTTTTCTAGATTCCTTTCTTGATATTTTATTGGTTGAATTAAATTAATAAATTAATGTGAATGGATATTTGTTGGATTGTTTAATTTATTGTACTCCTGTTTTTCTGCTGCATTTCTTTCCATTACTTTTTCTATATTGTTCACTGACAGTAGGGAACAGATCTTGTGGTGGTTGCCTACTGGGATTAGTCTCACACCCTGTTTGGGTCATGCTTTGTGGCCCAAATAGGTTATATGGTTGCAGGTGTGGATAGGGATTGTGGACATTCTACTTTAGTTACTTGTTTGCTGGTTAGAGCACGAGAGCATGGGACCGAGCATTGGATTACGATGCTACTGGAGTTTACTATTTACTTTTAGTACTTTGGTTTTAGTTTTATTTTAGCATGTTGTATTGTTTACTACTTTCCATAGATACATGTACCATGCTGCATAATTATTATATTATACATTACTTCCACTGTTTAGTTCCAGTTGTTGTATGTTGTCTACTACTTCCGTTATTGTTTATGTATATCCTTTCGTTGTATACCTTACCAAATGAGGGAATAGTTTTCCAAATGACTCATCCAGGGCCCTCACTACTAGTCGGAAGCCTCTGGAATTTGGGGAAATATACTTGAAGTCATGTTGTGATCTGGGTACGGGGCACCAGTTGAGTGGCTCAAGATTCGGATCGTTACAATGTGGTATCATAGGGGGTTATTTTTTTTTATATTGAACCCCTATTTAGAAACATTACATTGGGATAGGGAGGAATAGGTAAATGGTAAATATTTGTTCCTGGGAGTTCTAAAACCCGTGTACAGGAAAAAAGCCAAGTTACCTCGAATATTGCAATTTCCGAGTTTTGCAAATGTTATAGTTTACATTATTTCACCGTTGGGTGGTGCACTTGTGTTGTGGTGTTACTATTTATAAGATTGTGGTTCTATTTTGATGCAACCCGATGAGATGAAGGTATTCCATCTCATGCATCATATATACACTTGTTAGAAAATAACATTTCATGCATTTTCCATTCCATCTAGATTACATTATAAATTGCATGCTATTATGATATAATTTTTTATAGACTATACATGTTATTGTGAAAGCTGATGTGATAGAATACCTACTATGTTGATAGGGTATTGTTTGTTTAGAGCTTCTTTATCATGGATTCCAAATGTTTGTATTAGAGGTGTTATGTTCCCTCGAGGATCATAATTGGGTGGATCGTGAGTTTTTTATTCTT
The DNA here is from genome assembly GCA_963277665.1 of Viscum album. Taxonomy (NCBI): domain Eukaryota; kingdom Viridiplantae; phylum Streptophyta; class Magnoliopsida; order Santalales; family Viscaceae; genus Viscum; species Viscum album. The sequence continues at coordinate 1,518,531,814 of OY728128.1, forward strand.
TTTTACTTGTTATATTCATTGTTAAAATGCGAAGCTTTGATTTGCGGGGAGTTAGGGCCCCCATAGATCAGAATTTGGCGCCTTAACACTTGTTTTTCTCTGTTTTTTGGGTTCTGGTATAGTTCTGAGGATACTTTTAAGAAAAAAAGACATTACACAGTGTTTACTTTATGCATACATGCCATGTAGTTTTTAGCCACGCCGCTGACTGCGTGGGTAGGGACACAGGGTTGTGAAAGATCTTTTAGGAACACGCCGTGTACTAGTTTACATGCCATGTAGTATGACATGGGTATCCGGCCGTGGCACAACCAACACGGGCTAGGGATTTCCTTCAAGTATATTCTGTGTTTCTCTGGAATATGCGATGTAGTGTCAGCTGTGTGTTAGGCCGTGTCACTTACAACACGAGCCAGGAAAGGCATGTCTAGTACACACCATGTCTCCTTTGAACACGCCCTGCAGTTTTATCTTAGAGGGGATCTCTGACCTAGCCGTGTAGCTGAATACATGGGTTGGTAAATCCACAGGGAAACACACCCTGTACCATGTTGACATGCCTTGTAGTAGTGGTCCTTGTACCAGTCCGTGTGACTAACGACACGGACAGGAAAAAAATCTAAAGGACACGCCGTGTAGTGGAGAAACATGTCATGTAGTTTCCTTCTAGAACAGTTTTTGTTCCAAGCCATGTAAGAGTAACTGGGAAGGAAGACAAATGGTTAGTGCACTCTGTGTAGTTTGAGAACATGTCATGTAGCTGGGTGGTTTACACAGCCATGTATGACCATGGTATATTCCCAGGGTAAAATTTTAGGAAACACGTTGTGTAGTGGTACTAAACACCGTGTAGTCATGTTTTCCCCAAATTTTAGAATTTTTTTATCCTATTATATTTTACTCTCTTAAGTTGAAACTGTGTTCATATTTAATGAAGGTGTGCTTGTGACATTGCAGAATCATGCCACCAAGACATCCTCCCGTTGTACGTCAAGAACTAGGCAGTGACCGTACGCCTGATACAGTAGACCAGGGACTACTAGTAGTTCCGCCTATCATTCTGGACATGGAAGCTGTAGTGATTATAGACACTGGTGCTGATGCTCAGTTCATAGAGGGTTTCATGACATTCATACAGACCTTCTAGGGTGCTCAGCATCCTGCCCTGTCTATGGCAGAGCTGACGCCGGTTTTTCAACAGCAGCATCCTCCCACATTCACAAGGGATGGAGGACCTCAGGCTACAGAGTCATGGATGGAAGCCCTGCTATCCATATTCGAGCACATGGAGATGCCTCCGTAGAGGAGAGTGAAGATAACAACTTATATTTTGCGAGATTCTACCAAGATATGGTGGGATGTGGTTTCGTAGACAGGGCACCAACAGTCTATGGCTTGGGACGAGTTTCTGCGTACGTTCTACGACTACTTCTTCCTAGAGACGCTGAGCGCTGACAGAGCCAGAGAGTTCAAGAACCTATAGTAGGTTACTATCACAGTTATGGATTATTCCTCTCGCTTCACAGAGTTACATCATTTCACTCCCATTCAGGGGAATGACGAGCTGTTTTTAGCAAAGAAGTTTGAGGAAGGCCTCAAACCGGACATCAGATCATAGGTGAACATCTTTTAGTTGAATTATATTACTATGATAGTCAACCAGGTTCTTATCATAGAGAAAAATATAAGGGAGTCTGGAGCTATGGACTAGGGCGGTTTAGTATCCAGGGCTGATTTGTTTTAGATAGACAGTAGGAAGCACCACCGAGAGTCTACATGAGGTGACCCAAGAAAGAAAGGTATTCCTTTTAGTAGATGGTATCTTTCCTATGTCAACCAAGTGGTGTGATATCAGTGTGGAAGAAATGGGAATAAGAAGCCTCAGGGCCCGAGAGACCTAGTGGAGTGCCGATCTTGCGGAAAGATGAGTCATCTGCAGTGTTTCTTCAAGGATCTCCTTCTAGCGGTTGGTGAAGAAGGATCAGTTTCGACTCCGTGTACAAGAGCATGATTACCAGTTCCACAGCAAATTGGGGTTGGAGTTCTTTAGGTCTTTTAGGACAGGGTAGACGCCATAGATGCAGTGGTCAGGCTCATGGGAGGGTCAGCTCAAAGATCTCAGGCTACTACACAGGGCCGCGGTGCGGGCCAGACTTTTGTGGTATAGTAGATTCATCCGAAGTAGGGTCCTGGACCCTCTAAAGTTCGAGGTATGATTTTATTAGCCTCAATTTTATCCTCTACAATTTTTGTTATATGATTTTCTCAATGATTTATTTTTGTGAATACTGTGTAAAGCCATAGACTTACAGTTTATACTTTTGAGGATATGATGACGCTAGACACTCCCTTGGGAATTAAAACTTATAGCGTGCGTCAGTGCTTTGACTGCCCCCTTGAGGTTGGGGGTGTCTTTTTTCGTGGATTCCCAATGTTTTGGAGATGAATGGATATGATGTCATTCTCAGGATGGACTGGTTAGTTCCCTTCCTGGACTTTGTCGATTTCTATTGCCGTAGGGTGAGTTTCACATCACGAGAGGACAAATATTATATTCACAAGGGTGAATGACATGTTCAGGTGAGTACAGCTAGACCAGAGCATCATGGGTTGGGAAGTGTTACTACATTGATTTCTAACTTATATCTGGATGACTAAGGGACTTCATAGTTAGATTTTCCTCTAGTGGTTGATCGCTTTCCAGATATCTTTCCAGAAGACTTTTCAGGTTTTCCTCCGGAGCGAGAGGTAGACTTCTCTTTTGAACGTATGCGAGGAGTGGAAATGGTGTTGATTCATCCTTATAGAATGGATACAACTGATTTGAAGGAGCTCAAGAAGTAGTTGGAGGAGCTATAGGAAAAGTCTTTTATCTGACCCAATACTTCTCCTTGAGGTTTTTCTGTCTTGTTTGCGAAGAAGGCAGACGACACCGTTAGGATTTGTGTGGATTATCAAAAGCTAAACTAGTTGACGATCAAGAACTAATATCCATTGCCATGGATATATGATCTCTTTGATTTGATTCAAGGATCCAGAGTATTCTCAAAGATCGACATGAGATTCGGCTATCATCAGTTGCATGTCAGACCATCTAATATACCTCTTATAGCCTTCTGGAGCAATTATGGTCTGTATGAGTATTTGGTTATGCCGTTTGGTCTCACTAACGCAGCAGCAGTTTTCATGGCACTGATGAACAATGTTTTCCATCCTTACATGGGTTCTTTCGTGGTGGTTTTCATGGATGACATCTTGGTGTACTCTCACACTCAACACGACCATGCAACCCATCTTAAGATCATTTTTAGTACACTGAGGTAGAATCATCTATATGCTATGATCTCAAAGTGACACTTTTGGATGGGCGAGATTCACTTCATGGGTCATGTCATCTCAGATACAGGAGTATCAGTAGACCCAGAGAAGGTGAGAGCAGTAGTCAACTAGGAGCATCCAAGGAATGTCTTGGAGGTAGGAAGTTTCTTAGGGCTGGCTGGTTACTACTGGCAGTTTATATAGGACTTATCATGCTTAGAGGCACTATTGGAAGACTTGAATAAGATGGGGTGAAGTATGTTTGGTTAGAAGCCTGTGATTCAGCCTTTTAGGAGCTAAAGGGGAGATTGACTTCAACAACGATTTTAGTTTTGCCGGAGCCGGGAAAGAGTTATACAGTTTTCTATGATTCATCTGGCATCGGGCGTGGATCAGTGCTTATGTAGGAGGATCATTTTGCAACATATGGATATCAGCAGTTGAGGCCACATGACAGGAAAAATCCTACACATGACCTGGAGTTGGTTGTAGTTGTTCATGCCATGCGTTGTTAGAGACATTATCTTCTAGGAGAGAATTTTGTGGTATATACTGACCAAAATATCCTTGAGTATATCTTCACGCAGCATGAATTGAATCTGAGATAGTAGAGGTGGGCTGAGTACCTAGAATATTTTGATTTCGAGCCTAGTTATATGCTTGGGAAAGGCAACATTGTGGCAGATGCATTAAGCAGGAGGACACAGATACAGGCAGTTCAAGTGGCCTAGAACGAGTGGCAGCTTATGGATTTGTTTTCTGAAATTAATTTGGAGGTGCATGACAGACAGGGTCAGGCTTTTCTTTCTTCTGTAGCTGTTACCTCTACCCTTCTTGACCGAGTTCGAATGAGGCAACTATTAGATTCTAAAGGCCTAGTCCTACGGGAAAGCGTGTCAGGAGATGACCCCCTTCCCGGATGGACTATAGGTGAGGGTGAGATCTTGAGTTTCCAAGGACATGTATGGGTGCCAATAGATATACGTGGGGAGCTGATGTGATACTTTCATGCCTCAGTTTGGGTAGTTCATCTTAGCGTCACCAAGATGTATCGTAATCTACATCGCAAGTATTGGTGGCAGGGTATGAAGAGAGATGTTGCTGGTTTTTTGATGAGGTGTTCCACCTATCAGTAGGTGAAGGCAGAACACCAGCGACCAGCAGGGCTTTTACCGTAGCTACCCATTCCTAAGTGGAAGTGGAATGTCACGATGGACTTCATGATAGGGCTATCGAGATCACCTCGAGGGAATGACGCGGTATGGGTTGTCATTGATAAGCTCACGAAAGTTGCTCACTTCTTTCCGATTAAGGAGCCCTTCAGTGTTGATGAGCTTGGATGGTTGTACATCCGTGAGATTATACGCTTGAATGGGGTTCCGAGTACTATCATTTCAGATAGGTATATCCACTTTATGTTTCATTTATAGCAAGGGCTATAGAGGGCTTTGGGTACATAGGTACTTCCGAGTACAACTTACCATCCCCATACAGATGGCTAGTCCGAGCACACGATTAAGGTGCTAGAGGACATGATACGAGCATGTATCCTGGATTTTGGCAGTTCTTGGGAGAGAAAAATGCCTCTAGTGGAGTTTTCCTACAATAATAGTATTCAAGAAACTATTCTGATGGCACCTTACGAGGCATTGTATAGTAGGCCATGCCGATCACCCTTGTGTTGGCTGGAGGTAGGAGAGGTAGCTATGCTAGAACATCGTCTTATTCAGGAGACCACAGAATAGGTGGAGTTGATTCAGAAAAGGATGGCTACTACACAGTATTGGTAGAAATCTTATGCTGATCAACAGAGATTACCTTTGGAGTTCAAGGTTGGAGATCATTTTTTCATAGGTGTTACCCCGATGTTGGGACACAAGAGGATCAGGAGACAGATTAAGATTTCACCAAGATAAGTCAAGCTGTTTGAGGTTCTGGAGAGAGTTGGGGTGGTTTCTTATAGGTTGCAGTCACCTCAGAGGTACCAGGCTATGCACGACGTCTTCCATGTTTGTTAGATTTGATGCTCTTTCTTAGACCTGTCTCATGTTTTCAATACGAGGAGGATGAGCTGGAGCAGGATGCATCTTTTGAGAAGCATCCTATCAGGATTGTTGATCGTAGTGAAAAGGTACTCTGTGGTTCGTCTGTTCCTCTGGTACGGGGGCTATGGAAGCATGACCGTGTACAGGATGAGACCTGGGAGAGAGAGGCCGATATGCAATCACAGTGGCCTGAGTTGTTCAGGGGTTTCTTCTTCTGCACTCTGCTAGGGAAATTTGGGGATGAATTTTTTTAAGGGGGGAAGTTTTTAAGAACCCGGGCCTACTTTTCACGTATGTTTTTTTTCTGGTTGTTTTTGGGAAAAAGAGGAGAATGTGGAAATTTTTTAAGTACACACCGTGTACTTTATAAGTACATGCCATTTACTTAGATTCCGCTTGAGGCCATGTGCTGGCCGTGTCATGGCCACACACACGGACATGTAGGGGTGTTGTGGAGGATGCTTAATAAGGAGTATGGAAAGGCCTAGTACACACCATGTACTGCAAAAGTACATGCTTTGTACTTTGTTTTTTTCATTAAACGGACCGGGGTCACGTCTTAACCCCAAAAACATCTTCTTCTCCAGCATCTTGGACTGAGAGAGAGGGTATGAATGTGGGTCTTCTTCGATCCACTAATCCATCATAGATTATCTGAATCGAACATCGTTAGGTGCAATAGAATCACAGCGGTGAGTTATTGGTTCTTATTTGGCCATGTTTCATGATTCTTTCTCTTATGAGAGTTATCTGAGGTTGAATTTTTTAGAATTTTTTTTAGATATACTCCATTCTAGGCCGATTCAAAGTCTGAGTTTCAAGTATATTGATCTTCTCGGATCGAGGTAGGTGGTTTTTTTCCTTATGTTTAATTTCTTTGAGTTTTTGTGAAAAAGTGTCGAATTACCATGTTATGGGTATCTCGGGTAAGGGTTTGATCTTGTATTATTATATGCCTTATATTTCATGTTTTCTTAAGGCTATTATATGAATAATGATTTCTTTTTTGCATGTTTGAGGATTACCCCATGGATGTTTCCCTTGATTTGGCTGTTTATCGCCGTTTGGCTTAGGTTGCTTGTGAGGCAGACATTGTTTCATTGATTTCTTTCCTTGATATAATTGATTGTATGTTTTTAATACTGTTTATATGCTTTTGATTCATTGTAGCTATTATCCATGTAGTTGTTGAACTTACTTAGGGATGATGACAGTCGATTACGCACAACTAAACTGCTCAGGGCTTTGTGAACCTGGTGCAGTAGACTAAAGAGGGAATTGATGATTAAGGGCTTCCCTATAGAGTCTGTTATAAATTAGTATCGTTCACAGGGCCTATAGGAATTAGAATTTGTGATTCCGTAGAGTTTCCTTAATTATGTATTGAGACTACGAGTTGAATTAGACATAAGTGATTCCTCAGAGAGTCTATAGCTATCGTTATCAGACCATAGGGGAATTGATAGTGAGAGCTTCCCAGAGTGCCTGCGCCTTTGTATGAATACTTTACTAGAGGGGTCTGCTAGTATTAGCCACCCAGAGAGTCAGTGTGAATATTTTTTGGTTGGTTGTGATGATTCCACCAAGTCAAAGAACAAGCTTGGGTTTTGTACTGCTTGTTGTTTAGGTAGTCTGATGAGATACCTATTGTGTTACTTTCTATGCCTTGGGTATATAAAGATATTTTCTAGATTACTTGGTTGATAATTTATTGGTTGAATTAAATTAATAAATGAATGTGAATGGAGATTTTTTGGATTTTTTACTTTAGTGTACTCTTGTTTCTCTGATACATTTATTTCCATTAATTTTTCTATATTTCTCACTGACAGTACGACACAGATCATGTGGTGGTTGCCTACTGGGATTAGTCTCACACCCTATTTGGGTCCAACTTTTCAGTCCAAATTGGTTATATGGTTGTAGGTGTGGATATGGATTTTTCCCTTCTACTTCAGGTACATGATTGTTGGTTAGATCTGGAGAGCATGGGCCCGAACATAGGCTTGCAATGCTGCTGGAGTTTACTGTTTACTTCTAGTACTTTGGTTTCAGTTGTATTTCAGCACGTTGTTTTGTTTATTGCTTTCCATATATACATGTACAAGGCTACATCATTATTATATTATACATTACTTCCTATGTTTAGTTCCAGTTGTTTTATATTGTTTACTACTTCCGCTATTGTTTATGTTTATCCTTACACTGTATACTTTACCAAATGAGGGCATAGATTTCCTAATGACTCACCTAGGGCCCTCACTGCTAGTCGGTAGCCTCTATCATTTGGGGAAATGCGCTTGAGGTATTCTGGCAAACCGGGTACGGGGCACCAGTTCAGTGGCTCCGGATTCGGGTCGTTACAATAACATTCCCCAATAATATTATTTTCCCCTTCCAAGAATCGTATTTACTATAATTTTCGTACATATTTTCATTCCATAATGTCTTTATTACAATATTCAAATTCACCTAATGTTCTTTCATTTATTTGGGAGAATATAAAAACATTGTTTATAAAGGCTATAATAGAAATTTAAAAGTAATACCTAAATACTCTATTCATTATGTCCATGAATATTTATGGAGAATTAGTGAGTCCAAATGGAATCAATATGAACTGGTAGTTCCTATTCCTTGTATGAAAATTTGTCTTGGTGATAAATTCCTTCTTCATCTTTAGTTGATAATATCCCAACTAATGATATACCTTATATAGGTACTGGGATCCACATAGTGGATCAAACAAGTCATCAATCACTAGAAAGTGATAATTTTAATTTTCATGATCTTTTTGAGCTCACGATAATCAATGTAGAGGTTCATGGAAACATCTTTCTTCTTGACGAAGAGGAATAGGGCACCCCACGAATAAGCACATGAGCATATAAACCCTTTATCTAGATTCTCATGTAGCTTAATCTTTTAGTCCACAAGTTCAAAAATTACAAGTCTATATGGAATATTGGATAATGGAAAATCTAAAGCTATATGGCTGATTGAAAATTTTATAACAGACCAAAGAACAAGACTAAGAAATTATTTGAGAAACACATAAATTTATTCGCTCAATATGGTTAGGTATTCAAAGATGATCTTTTACTAATTATCATTAAATTAATAAATATAACATTTCTCATAATTTTATTATATAAATTATTGAGATGATGATAATAGAGGATATTCATCCTCCACCTTTTACATGGACATATTGGGATGAAGATTCATGACATAGAGGATGATTCCCTTATCTTGGAATTTTATATTGGATCTATACAAGGAAGTCCAATATATTACTGAAATAACATCAAATCACCTTAAAGGGAGTGTCAAAATGTTTTCTTGGAAGTTCATATGAAAAATATGTAAAAGGAAATATTTATTTTATTTGGATGTAATAATTTACCCATTCACCATCTTTACTGATAACTCAACTTCCATATTTTTTAGTTTGTGTTTGAATAGTTAAACTAAAATTTCATGATATAAAAGAATGAGAAGAACAAAAATAAAAAATTTCGTTTTTTTATTATTGAATGAATATATAACGTACCTATCAAAATTCATTGTTGGGATCCACCTTTTTAGTTATGATGGAAAAATATTTCACTTGAACCCTAGGCCTTTGAGATTGTTGGTATCGATTATCATTGAAAACCCTTGGAATAGTTCCTTGATTTGGATAGTATCCTTATTATTTGTTCTTGAAATATTGGATAGTAGGATGAAGGTTTAAAGGAGCATTAATTTTTTCCATCACATTGGTGGGATTATCCTTTTGATAATCACTACCTTGGTTCCTTCCTTATATACAACCAAATAATTTCCTTATCCCCTTTAGATAATTTTTGGGAATCTTCTTCCCACAATTTTGAAAAGTGTGATTTTGTAATTTTATTCTACCATTGAATTTCTCTATCATATCAACAGAATTAAAATTAATTTTTTTTTACTTCATATCCCCATGATAATCTTAAGATTAACTAATCTCCCTTTCAACATCGAGGGAACATCAGACAATTTCCTCATACCTACCAAAGACCCGAATCACCATGGATTTTCATAAAGTCAGCTTTATTCCAACAAAAAATAGGTCAAAATTACTTTCGGGGGTAATAAAAATGTAGGAGGCATATCATGCATGTATTGTGATGTTTTCTTCATACATACATATAGATTCAACATCCTTTTTCTTGTAGGTAAGTAAACACCTCTCCATTTTTAGTTGGAGAGTGCGATGGAGATATTTATCAAAATATATTTTCCAGAATTATTTCTACTTTATTATTTTGATATCATCCTTAGGATTCATATTTTTTTAATTAAAATACACTATTGATCATATCTTCCCTCCATATAATAAAACATCAAGATGAACATATGTTTTTCAGAGCATTGAAGAATGGAGAATATATTTTCAAAGGATTTTATCCATTATTCCCCAATTGAAGGATCAAATAATCAATTGAATATTAGATTCCTTTATCTCACAAAGTTCTTAATTACAACTTGATATTTCTTACGAGGATGTGGGTTTTCCCTTCATTTGTAATTTTTTTAAAAACATATGTTAATTGAGAATTATTTTCTATGAAGATCTCGACTCCTTTTCCCCTAAGGCTAGGAATATCATTTTGGTAGTCAACACATTTATCATCATACTAGTAGTTGACTTGGTTCCTCTTATTCCTAGACATTGACTAGAATAAAGGGAAAATTGAGGATGTATTTTTTTGAACTAATTAACTCATAAATGAGAAACCATAATAATTAATGGGATTAAAAATCAATGACATATATTTATGAAGTAATTAATTTAATGGTTTCAATCCAAATTATCCATGATCAATTTCCTAAGATAAAATATTATTGGAATATTTATTACTTTATAATGTTTCTTAAAGAGATTGTGAATTTACTAAGAGATTTTGAATTTAACAAATCATATCCCCTAAGAGTGTCAAAATATGTATGTATAAAAGACTATTTTTCATGTTCCAAGTAATGATCTAGTGAATATCAATATTCCCCTATCAGGGATATTAACCCTAGGTTCAAATTTTATAAGGAAAAATCCACTTTTTGTATCCATACAAGGATGTATTTTCTTGGAAACCACTTACCCTATATTTTACCGAAATTTATAGATGTTTTATAAATTTTTTTTCATATCCTTATTTATTTCACTATGGTTATATAACTCTAATCCCCAAATATAATTAATATTTTATTTGATACCAACTATGATAACCCATATCTTTAATTCATTACAATTGATAATTTAATACATACAGGTACACATAATACAAACCTAGAAGATCATGAGGACTGGTTAAAAAAAATAGTTATGTAACTTAATAACCTGAATAAGTATACGACCAAATTATTTGAAAATCCTTTTACCTGATCTTGAAATCCATATACCTTAAAAATGAAAGGGATAACATGGAGATGTACATAAGAAAGGGGTGAGCTATAAATTCTAGTAAGGGAATAATCAATGAATATAATATGGTAAATAAAATAATGTGAGTTAATATGGATATCAAGGTAACAAAATAGGGCTGATAATCCCATTCTTGAACATCTAAGTATGATATAAGATGGTAACATAAAGGAAACATGAGAATATGGAAACAATATAAAAAATGACATAATAAAAATAAGTCATGGCTAACTATACTGATATCATAATATGTTGTTCATAGGTAAAAATAACATTCACCATACATGGTATCTCTTGAGATAAAATAATTCCCAATTCATTGAAGGTCTATATAATTTCAGACCCACCCATAACATTCAGATCATGTACATGCATAAGTATACCATGTTGATCAAGGAAGATAAATATTTCATTCATCAATTTTTATACAATTAATAAGGATTTTGGGTTACATAAATGGATTTTAAAAATAAATTACGTATTGGTACATATTGGTTGATCCACTTGAGTTAAGGGGGATGGGTATTCACTACAAAAATATTTGGAATGGAAAATCACAGGATAATTTCAGTAGCGTAACTACGGTATATAAAGATTCAGGAAAGGATTAAATGAGAGTGAAAAGGGTATCTAATCACATTAAAATTATATGGATAGTAATAAGTATATGTAAAAACATATCCCTACATGAAAAATTAGAAATAAAAAGAAATAATATAAAGAGGATGCTTAAATAAGGAAGAGATAGAGAGGATTCCTTACCATGAGAGGTCGATTATAACATCTTGGGAGGAACTTCTTAAGTGTGAAGTGGAAACTTGGGGGCGATCCAGGGGGTAATTGAAGAGTGAATTCATGATCCATGGTTTTTATGTGAATAGGAATGGGGGTTGTGTGAGTTTATATAGTAAATGAGAGGGGAATTCATTATTGATTTTTAAACATAATATTTAGACTCTATATAATAAATTAATACAAACCAAAATGTATCATATGGTTTTTAATGGTTTCATAAAAATAAAGGTGGATTTAAATGTTTTATAATCATATGAACCAAACTCATTAAATTAATAGCTTTGGTGATGTGGAAGTGAGTCATGTTTATAAATAAAGAATTTGAAAACCACAAAATATAATATATGTTTTGGAGGATTCATTAAGGGTTTATAAAATTAATAAAATAACTTAAAAGAATAATTATATTTAATAGAAACATAATTTTGGTCATGGATACTATTTACAGTATCTATTACATCACTTTTGGGATTTTATGACGTTGCAATACATACAAAATTAAATTTTTACCCAAAAATTGACTACCTTTTAAAATCATGAAAAAATAACCATCGGATAATTTTGAATTTATGATTTTAAAAATAATATTTATTTTTATCAAAATAACTTTGTGAATATCAAAATTTATTATTTTAATTATAAAATTCCAAATTATTGAAAAATAGCTGTTTTTTATAATAATAGTTCATAGAACCCTATAAAAATTACATTTGACATCATTAAATTATATTATCATATATATATATATATTAATATATATATTATTTAATAATAATAATTTATTAAATAATATTTATTTTCAAAAATTATTGAATTCCTCAGAAAGAGTGTCTACGTAGAAAATATATATTTCCCAAAAATGAAATTTCTATTTCATGATATGAAAATCTATTTTTTTTATCAAACTCATTATTTAATTAGTTTAAAATTAATAATAAAAATGGTAAATATAAACATAATTTTATTGAAAAATATATAAAAATTCATACTTTTAGGTTCTAGATACATAAATCCCTATTAATCCATTGTATTCCTTAAGGGTAAGGTGTACGTTGGTGACACAATCTTGGGGTGGTTTGAAAAACATGGTTTGGTTCATGACCTCAATAGTCTTGAAATTCTTACATTAACGTTTTCATTCAGGATTTAGTTGTTGAATGTCTACTTGGACTTGGTCAAGGGAATAGGCTAGTGATGTCACCTCCCTCAAAATCTCTGATTAATGGGCTTTATAGTGTATGATCCTACAAGTTGAGGCTATCACTTATTTTTATCCTTTCAATTAGATTTATCCAAAACCATTATATATAATAATAATATGATAATTGTAAAATGAATATATTATCAATGGAAATAATTAATACCATATTTCCCATATAATAACTTTTTAAAGGGTATCTAGATTTATATTCAGCTGAATACAACACTCTTCATAACTCTTAGTGTATATCAAGATATCAATAATAAATACAAAAACAAAGTCATCAAAAAAATAAATGAATAATTTATTCATCATATCTATGAATACATAAGTTTAATTAGTAAATACTAAAAGAATTACCACAAAATCATAACATCCATACCTTGTTCAAAATTTCATCTTTGGTATATCATCCTTCTTCACACATAATAGATGATAATAAGAGTGAAGATCGATCATTGAAAATTATAGGGATCCTTGAAGTTAATAAAATAAGACATCAATGTGTGGTAAATGATACTTATTCTTTATAGTAATGGCATTGATCTACCAATAATTGATGCATAATCTCATTGAACTATCCTTCTTTTTTACAAATAAAGTATGGGTTCCCTATAGAGAAACACTAGGGAATATAAATCCCATATCACACAAAATCTATAGATGTTTATTCACTCTACCAACTGAGTTTGTGACATCATATATATATTATTAGATACTGTATAGAATATAGAAATTACTTTAATGGATAACTCAACTTCACGCTATTGTTGATGTCCATGTAATTTTTTGGGGAAAATATCATTGATTTTTTTCACCATAGGTACATCCTCAATTATTAGTATATATTCCTTATCCAAATATCTCCCTTGATCTTACTCTATTCTCAAAATTTCATTAAGGAGATATAATGGGTAAGTATCCCAACAAGATTTAAATGATGAAGGTTTCCCATATAAAGGAAAAATATTCCACTTCATCATCACAAATTGCAATCTCCGTCTCTAGGAAATAAATTTTTTCATTATACATTGAATGACAATCCATTAAAATGATGATATAAAATAAAACCATAGTTTTAATAACCAAATTAAAAAATAGGGTATGCCAATCCATCATAATTTGAACTACCTGACATAATTTTTTTAAAATAATATTCTCACCGAGTACCTTAATTGATAACTCCCTTACTAAGGTTCTAGAAAAAAAATTTGTTTTTGTACAAAGGGGTATATAAAAGACTGTTAAGATATTGAATAAAAATAAATATTAGCAACATTTGAGACTAAAATCAAATTACATGCCACCACTTAATTTGATAATGTTATTACAAGTATGGTTATCACATAATGTTGGCCTTTATCATAATTTTTTGAGGTAAATTACATTGATGTTTGGGGAGTTAGTTCCTATAATATCCTTTATCATTATAGAGATGCAACTGAACATCAACATATTAAGTCTTTCCTTTGAATTCTTAATCATGATTTCCTTTTTCTATACACTTGTAAAAAAATCATATTCCCTTTCACCAAGTCTGGAGGTGTTTATTCCCACCATTATCACTTGTAGGAGATTAAACTATTAATTTCTTCATGTTTTATAAATGATTATTCCCATCATGCTCAATTGGCCTCATCTTATCATGATTCAATTGAATATGTACATATAAAAGAACTCTATTTAGATCTTAATGGTTCTTGAAACTATATCCTCATATGATAAAAAGGTTTAATATAACAATTCACTTTTATTTGATCTTAATTTTGCTTGAGACTATTCTATGTGCTTTATCTAATCTTCCTTTTTAGTTATTTGAATTATAGATGGCTATTTGTTTGAATATCCCTTAAAAAAATAAACTACTATGATATTTTCTCTTACCACTGCATCACAAATAAATAAATATATTCTCTAGGGATGATGTCTATTTCTCATCTACCAATGGATTAGTAGTTCTAAAGAATTCTGGATTTTGTATCATGAAGTGGTTCAACATAGTTACACCAAGTTATATATAAACTAGTAACTCTATATAGGTGATATTATTTTTCATAACTTGGGTAAATATACTAAATATGGTCTTTATATTATTATACTCAACTATTTCTTCATTAACATGTTAAAGGGGAACATCCAAACATTGACTATAGGTGTTGATATGTACCCCATTCTTTTGGTTAGTCTCTATATTTCCACAATAACAAATATAATCAGATCATGATTTTGAATTTTAAAATAAAATTCCTTGTTAGTTTTCAGGTTTTTTACCAAGAAATCATATGGGGGATTCATATTACATGTGTTATTTAACTAGGATTCTCCAAATCTAGTCCACAAGGTTTCTTCTAAACTTCCTTTGATACCATTTATGACATCCCAAACTCCAAAAACCTAGAGATGGTAGTTATATTACATTATAGGAAAATAATACCAATTTTTTAAAGGATCAATAGTTCAATAGTCTTGGAATAATATATACATTCACACATTAAATTTGAAAACATAAGATTCAACATGAAAAAATTGTGAGGAAATTATTATCCCATCCATCATATCTAAGAAAATTATAAATTGTTTTCCTCTAGGTTTCTTAGGGACTATAAAACGATTAAGGGTGATCAATTATGACAAGTATGGGGTAACATAAAATGTAATCATATCATAAAATCATATATTCCATGTGATAGAGTAGGAATAAATTGACAATATGAATCCATAATCAATAAAATCTGAGAGCATAATATATACATGGATAAAAATAAAAATTATTCGATCACCTCAATAAAAGTAATGAAGTAGATAATTTCAGACTGATAACACTACACAATAAGTGAATATATCAATATCATAAACATCATGACGCTATTTTTAAGGAAATATCTTATTCTGGGAATTCATACACCAAAATAACCAAATATAGTTTTCTCATGAGACATACTGTTGCATTAAGGGGATATATAATGTTGATACCCAAATTTTATTTACTAATGTAAAATTCATTCATTATATTAGAAAATAAATAAACAATATATGATCATATTTTCCAATAATCATTTGTGTTAGACTAACACCATATAGAATATAGATACTTCTCCCCATGTCAACAAACGAGAAAATAATATCATAATCCATTCAACGATATAAGGTAGGATGTCAAAAAATACACCGTAAAAAAGAATCTATGGGGAATTACCAATGTAAAACTAAGTACCCTTATTAGTGAAATAAATATAAGATAATGTTGATGGGTAATTTTATAGTGTTGGGGTATCAATATAAAATACTAATTGATTTCAATGATTTTCATTAATAGGATAGAACCCTTATCATGGTTCCTAAAGAGCTTATGAATATCTAAATGTATATCCCCCAATATTTTCTATCCAAGTGTGTAGTCATTCACCCAGTCATCATGCATCTTAATGATAGTAGAGTAAATGATTCAACCAACCATTTTCATGGTCAATACACATAAGTGAATATTTATCATAGCCACATCCACTAGCTAGTTTCCAAAAAATGTTTTCTTCTATAGGAAACCCATACATATTTTTCTTTGACAAAATTTAGGATTTGTGGGAATTATGAAGGATTTGGAAAATAATTTAATGATAATAAATATAATTTTCAATATATTAAATTGGAGATAATTATATAGAAATAATGTAATGGTGACATTATAATAATGTTTTTAAATTCATAATGGAGGGGGATTGAGATCCATTATGTTGGTATAATAACAATATATAAAAAAGGATATAAAGAGTGGAAAATTCACCTCTAATTAGTAACCTAATAAATAACATTTAGTACTATGAAATTATAATCAATGAAACATTATTGAAATTATATTTAACAAAATAACTTAAATTTAAAAGTAAAGACAAGGATTGGAAATCCTTATATTCTATGTATCTTTTTAAATATTAGGATGACTCCTTAAAACCTTAGTGACTACTTGGGAGGTATTTATATAATGGAACATCATGATCGATGAATTTATTATTGAGTTGAATGAGAGAATGTGAGGGAGTGATCTCCTTTTATAGGTGAAAAAGATGGGCTTTTATGGAAACTAATGTTAGTTAAGGGGTTATAATTAAATCACATGGGTGTTAGGTGGGCTTGTTGAGTTATGTGAATTAGGTGAGAAAATGGTAGAAGAGACATATGGGTTTCTTTTTTATACCTAACAATAATTTATAGATGATTTAAGTGACCGTTTAAGTATTAACAATTTTTGATACCTCATTTTTTCACTTTTCCCTTATTTGTCTTGATTAAAAGTAACCAATTGGAATTATTTTTTTATTAAAAATACATTATAATCCCTTTTACCAAATCTCGACATGATTAATAAAATTTTGGATCCATTTAACCTAATTAAATTTTTCTATATGAAAAAATTATTTTAAAATTAAAATGTAAGATATATGAAAAATGTTTTAATAGATAAATTTTAATCCATAAATTAATAATTAATTATTCTTATTTCTTATTAATTACTAATTTATTGCAGGTTTATAAATTTTTTATTTGTTTAAAAATTATATTGGGATCATATTTTAATTTATATTAATATAATTTATTTAGAAAAAAAATAATTCCTTGAAAATAATAATTTTAATTTTATCGTTGTAATTTATTTTTATCTTATGTATTTTTTTTTCAATGAATAAGTATAGGATTAGAATAGTTACATAATTTAGGCCTAATGATTATAAATATAACTTCCATTTTATCAAATAAAAAAACATGTTTATGGAAAATTAATTTTACCAAAATCATGCATAAAATCCATGTTTAAGATAAAGTTTATTAAGCTTAAAAATTATGTTTAGGATAATATTATCAATTCTCTTGATTTAATAATTATTTTATTGAAAATTTTTATGTGTATTATAAAAGATAGTATTTTAAATAAAATATTTAATTAACAGTAAATACCAAAAATATTTTAATTTACTAGAAAATTTTTTATTGGTTTATAAAATTGTAATCATAGGTTTTATAATTTTTGAATCGTATTTTAAAAACGTATAGTTTTATTACATAAACACATATTTTACAATTTAAATTATTTTTAAAAATCTTGGTCTTAATTATAAAAATAAATGTTGATGTTTTTGGTAAAAACTTTATTTTTAACTATTCACTTAAAAATCAACTATTCTAGAAAAATCCCAAAATTTCATATTATGCTGATATATTTATAAAGAGTTAAAATATGAGGTTTATTTTGTTAAAATTAAATTCAAAAATTCAAAAATTAATATTTTAAATACACTCTTAAATAATGTCTCTTTGTGGTACACATTATGTGATAGTTCAGGATATGGTGTGTACCGACTATAGTTTGGTCTTGGGTATTAAAATGGGTGATTTATAGCTCTCATTCAGTTGTCCATTATAGTTTTTCCACGATATGTTATTCTTGGAAGAAATATATTTGGTGGTATTTTATAAATAGTTTTCTCAAAAAATTTCTATTTCGATGTGTTTCATGTTAGAGGGTTTAGGATGTGCATCTAGTTCCAGATGAGCTATTACAGCCAATGGAGGTTCCCCAAATGTAAGTGGGGGAAAATATCAATGCATTTTTAAAAAGATTTACTTATTCATTCATAGGATATGATTTAAAAAAATGTATCTAATTAATTTTTTTTATTCATTCAGAAAATTGAAGATTCAAGTCATTTGATTTGTTAAAAAAGAAGTATATTAAAATGTGTAAGAATTAATGAAGATACAAGGATATTCATTTTTTATTATGGTCCTCACTTTAACTCATGGCTATAGAATGGATTACAACATGCACTTGACTCATAATTATGCATTATAACTATGTTTCAATCTTAGATAAATAGTCAGATGTAGTGAAATATCCAGATATTGGAAAAAATATTACACTTTTTTGGATTTTGTATGTTCATGGTTAAAGAACCTGTCATTGAATAAATTTACCTAAAATAATAGATATAAATCTTCTATTGAATCAACATTTATTGATGTTTTTTATGTATGTACTTGTAGATATCTATTGTGATAGACCTAGGTTTGAGAGGAAATAATCATTTGACCATATTTTGTGTATAGAATGATAGAGAAGGTGAAGGTGATTATTTAGTAGATGGATGATGCTAAAAATCATCATAGGACTTCTTCTGACTAGGGTAGAATACTATAATTTTTTAAGGATAGTGATATTATGTTTCTATTGGTTTATCCTCATTATTATAAATTGAGGACTAATAGAGGTATTATTTTTTATCTTCATTTTTTTATCCTTTCAAGGCATTGGAACATGCTAGTGAGGTGGAATATTTTTTTATCAAATATTACATAGACTGGTCAATTTCATGATTCCATCCATGTCTCATAGCTTGGTCAGTATCTTCATAAGGAATATTATGTCATTGGTAGGGGGATTTAAATGGTGAGGATGATTCAATGTTCATAGAGTAACCTATTGAGATTCAGTATCTCTAGGATAAAATTTTTCATTGGTTAATCATCCCATTGGTTCATGAAATGTAAAGACACATTTGTTTAGAGTTATGAATATAATAGTGTGAGTTTTGGATGAATTATTCATATCTTGAGTTATTTTTTTTATAATTTTTGTCATGTTGATATTGATTAAATTATGAGTTGATTGAAGTGTGTCTCCCTATTTTATTTTGTTGTGATTTTAGGAATAACATATTACCATTTGAGATATATAACATATGTTTTTTGGTTCTAAATTTTTTTTTCTATTCCTAGCATTTTCATTAATTCCCAAAAATTAAATTTTTTTTACAGGTTTATAATATACAGTCCTAGATTTTCCATAGACACATAATTTTTTTAGATAACTATATGGAATTTTTAATAGGACCATGGAATGATTCTGGAGGTGGATGGTTATGTTTTATCTAGTTCGAAAAAAGTGTTGTGAAATACATTTTTTATGGGAATGTATAGAGTATTATTTAAGAAATGAGAGTGAAACAACATTGGAAGGCCACTAATTTTCTAGTTATTTGGTACATAATATTATATATAAGTTTGAAAACATGAAATTAATTTAATAATATTGTATATAACTAGTAAGTTGAATGGAACCCATTCTATTTATCATAGACCCTTGTAACTCTATGGTTAATATGTGTAGGATTAATAGAGATGGATGAAAAGTATTCCAATAAGTTATATGGTCTTACATTAAATTAGCATAACCAATGGAAAACTACTAAAACCAAAATTATATTATAAATTTAGACATTATATTTCCCTCATTATGTAAGCTCTTTTCTCTCTTAAACCCTTTATTTATTGGGGGATAGGTTTTATGATTTTTTCCATTCATTAGAGGATTTTCATACCCAATTTCATGTGAATTATTTCAATATGATAAATGTTGATATTATTTTCCTTTACCTATCATTCTTTAATGATATTTTTTCTTGGAAGGATTATTACTATTGTTTGAATTTTTAGTGGAGTTTAGTATTAGGTAATTATGAATGATTGATATATTGCAGTTATAGAAAGATTATTAAAGGAATAATTTATATATGACTGAATTTTTCTTGAAGTTGTACTATTAGATCTTCATTGAGGTGGATAATTGAATATTAAATTTTTATAATTGTTAATTAAAATGATATAACTGGGACAATGTGGTGACAGATAATTGATGTTTACACTAGATAAATTTCGAAATATAAGCATGAAAAGGGATAAAGGATATATAGTAATGATAAATTTTATGAAATGAATTGATAATTTAGTGGAAATTAATAGTAAATCTAAATGAAGAAATGGAATTTTTTAATGGGTGAATTTAATTTTGATTGTTTTACATACTCATGTTTTATATAAAATATTATTTTTTTGTAATCCATGATACACTAGTGACAATGTTGGTATTTTAAAGAGAATGTGGTTGTTAATAATAGATGGTCGAAACAAAAATATTTATAGGTTTTTAGATACAATGGATCTATTGATAATGAGATTATAGTTATTTTATATGAATATGCATATGGTAATGGTTTATAATATATTGTTTCTACATTATAGAAATTTGATAACCTAGTTTGATAGGTAATGTTGTGATTGTGTGTGATGTATTATTCCCAAAGGATGGTGTATAAGATGTTTTTTTTATTCCCACCATAGTTATAGTTTTTTTGTTGTAGAAGCATCACTAATAAGTTCTTACTATAGGAGTTTTACAGTCCTTTTTATTGTGAAATATAATCATTTTGTTTAGTTATATTATAATTAAATATATGGATAACTCTTGATGATATTAATATTTTGGCAGAGGTGATGGGAATGTAATGGTGGATAAAATGTGTTACATTAATGGAATTATCACTTCTATTATTAGATTAAATAATTTATATTAATATATATATATATATTTACTCAAGATTTATTTTATCTATTTAATTGAAATATGTGAGGATGGAGGAGGAACCTACCATATATACATATATTAAAACACTATTTTTATCAATTTTTTGAACTAAAAAGATGGTGTTGAGGGTGGTGTTAATTATTGTTAGTTTGTCCACTTTATGACCTATGTTGGAGTAGGTGGAGTCAATTTTTAGTGTTTTTATCATTATATTCTATTGGTATTTCTTTATGTAATTCATTGATATACTCATGCATATGTTTTTTTTAATAATGAATGTTTTTTATTTTCATATTTATGGTTTTTATAATCCTCACTAAGTGGGTTATTTATCCATTAAGAAAACTTTAATTACACTAATTTTTTATATTTTATACCTATGGTGATAGTCACCACACCATAGTGTATTATATATGGGATATGTAGTTCAATCTTCACCTCATTTTTGGCTTAAAAATAGAATTATCTCTATTTAATTTTTTAAATATCAATTCTGAAATACTTCAATAAAAAATCAAAATTATTATCAACTCACTTTCATAAAATGGGTTCTTCCTATAACTCCTATGACTTCACATGATGATGAATTCCTCTATGAATGTGCACAATGTAATATAAGTCTATAAATTTCATCTCATGGATATAAATGTTTAAGAAAAATACATATCCATTTATTTTATAATATCAAATAATTATTCTATTGAAAATAAATTAAATCACCATGACCTAAAATTAATTAATGTATACAAATACTAAATATAATACCATGTAGATAATTAACCATTGTGTAGGTATAATTCATCGATAATAAATTCCATTGTATATAAATTCATTGTTTATCAAAAACATTATATAAATATATGGTATATGGACTATATAATTTAAAAATATATTATTTTCATACCAACTCAATGAAAACCATCACTATTTCCATCTTCAAACTCCATCCTAATAACTCTCCCTCTAATAACACTTTCTCCTGACCCAAACCCACAAAGACTCCTCCTATACAAACAATGAGACAAAATATGATCCCCATTTTCACCTCTAATAGGTATATTATTAGAGGCTATCACATATAGTATAAAACTCATAAATAGAAGGAATTAACCTCTATAATTAAAATCCACATCTATTAATAAAATAGAACCTTAATGAATTTTGTAAAATGTATGTAAAAAACAGAATTTAAATCACACACATCACAACAATCTATAAAGTAGCATGGTGACCAATGACCAAAGGTTTGCCAAAAATTAATAATGAAAATAGAATCCTTCAAAATATACAATTGAACAAACTATAAATGAATGATTTATCCACAAAAAAACTAATGTAATTTAAATAAAATAACACACACATATATATATAAATAGTGAGTAGAAATATAGATTTTCCACCCCAAAAACAACATGTTTCAATATGTATAGGTAATATCCATACAAATATGAAATTATGAGATTAAATAGATTTTTTAGATAATATTACCAAAGTATACCCATATCTCACCCTATGAAACCTCACCAAAAAATTATTGAACATATATAACTAATAAACATGAAATTCATAATAAAAAAAAGGACCCATAGATATAAACTAAATATGATATGTACTAAATAAAAAACATGAAATGGTGGATTTATCAATATCATAGTCAAGGTTATCATGTCATGGTTTTGTGCATGTAGGTATATGTATTATATAATAATTATTTTCAATAAAATGTTTCTTCTACTGCTAGCTAAGATGATCAATTGAAACATCATATGACTGTTTTTTTGTGGTTCAAGAATTAATAATTATTATTTTAATTATTAATAATTTATGGAATAATTATACCATGTGTTGCAAAGAGTTACAATATTTTGAAATATTTTTAAACAATTTAATTTTTGTAAGAATGGACATGAAACATTTTGGAATCAATGTAGTTTCATTAGAGGCTATATAAATTGGTTCATTCCATGTGAATATTTTGTGTATTATGTTTTCAAAATGTTTATGGAAATCAATATATAATGACTTAATTCTCTCTTTATCATTAATTGCTAGTTTTACCATATCGTGAGTAAGAGATAATCCTTACCAAGAATTTGGAGATTCAAATAAACTTATTTATAGACTATGAGGAATGACTTATATGACTATTTAATATTTATCTCTATAAATACTGAATATGAGAGCTTATAGGTATAAATTTCATATAAAAAGTGACATGTTCTTAATATATTCAATATTAAATTTTATTTAGTGGTTTTATGTTATGGAAAAATCGGTTTTAGTCGATACATTCCACTCTATTTGGATAAGTGTTTATCCATGGAAATCCCTATCATCGGATTTATCCACAAATACATAATTATTTAGATTTAATACTGGAAGAAATAAAGAATCTAGAAAAAACTATTTTCTAGAACCAAAATATGTTTTATGAAAAATGGTAATTATTCATTAAGTTTTTTATAACAATGAAATGAATTTAAAATATAAGTTGTTTTTAATAATTGTAATATTACAACATGTTCTATGTAAATTTATATAGAAAAATATTCCAAAATTTATATGAATGAAGAAAATGATCTTTATATTTTGTTTCTAGATTAAAATGTTTATGATTATTACAGGAATATGATTAACATAAGAAACCACAACATGAACAAACAAAACCCTGAAATGGGTTTTAAAGTGTGACTTTTGTAGGATCTACCTAAAGTTGATAATCATAAGAAACAACATCATGGTTCCTTTTAAAATAACTGTTATATAGAAACAACCTCCATGTCGTTTATATTAAAAATAATAATTTTTTGATATTTAAAAAAAATCTATTTTTTATGAGAAAATATATTATGGCATGAGACTTAAACAATACCAAATTTTTTTATTTGATAGGATATAGAATTAATGTTGATTCACATGGTTTTTTAATTAATTAATTAATTAAAAATTAATAAATAATTCCAAATAAAATTTTTTATATTTATTTTTGAAGTATTCATTAATAATAGTATGAATTCTTTATATAAAATTCCTTTTTTAGAAGTTTATTAAAACCATGTGAAATAGTTCTTTCAAGTGATTTGACAAATATATAAATAAAATTTAATATATGATATTTTGATTATAAAAAATGTTTAAATATTATATGAAATATTCATAGTTAAAATAAATAGTTTATATTTTTATCAATGTCATATATATGAAATATGAAGAAGTTATGATTCCCTTATTTATCAAGTAAATTATTTTTAAATTTTGATAAATAATTACATTTTTTTAATAATTTTCCCCATTTAATTAATTTTTTTACTAAAATTTGGGTGATTTACATCTTAAGAATTAATTTGGTGAAGATTAAATGGAAATAAATAATTTAAATGTTTTATTTTTATTCTAAAAATATTCTTAAATTTTTGATAAGTGTTTGATTAATTTTTTGATAAAACATTGTCCAACACATTATGTAGCCCTCAATCCTAAAATTAAGTTACATAGATATCACTAGAAGACAACCAAATAATCCAAAGGGGAGGTCCATATCGAGTGTGGAGGGAGGAGACACAGGTCATGCATAGTGCATGTAGGAAGGAAAACACAA
This sequence comes from Viscum album, assembly GCA_963277665.1. NCBI lineage: Eukaryota > Viridiplantae > Streptophyta > Magnoliopsida > Santalales > Viscaceae > Viscum > Viscum album. The sequence goes on from OY728128.1 coordinate 1,518,556,630, forward strand.
GGGGTTTGGAGGGCACCAATGTATGAGGAATCCTCACATGGTGATCGGTGCTAATCCTCTCTATTGAGGAAAGGTCGACGAGGTAGTACAAGTCCACTGACTTGATTCTAAATTATTTTTTAAGATGAGGAAATGTGATATATTATATGAGAGGGATCTCCTGGGGAAATGTTTGATAAAAAATATTGAGATGTGAGAATTATTCCTCACATACAAATGTGACACCATTTCATCCACTCATCATGACCCTCTTTCTTAGAAATCCCCCTAAAAAAACCACTACCACATAATTCCCTTAAAATCACCATAACTTCATTTCATGTAACTATATAATTCCATGAATTCCATAGTAAGAGCACAATATGGAGCCAAAATTACACTCTCAAGTCTGTAAATCCCCATGTATGATATCTATAGACTGGGATGACAACTATGACATGAATACTAGAAGATAAATCCATGAATGATAATAAATATATTGATCTGTCCATTCCTAAAGACATAAGATAATAGTAAAAGAAAATGGATCTAATTTTTAAACTATTTCATAAGATCACCATGTACGATTAATAGAGAATATGGTTCCACTTGATTTTTGAAACTCATTATGTTGTAGCCTTCAATATTGCCTCATAGTTTACCAGGTGCTTGAATCGAGAGATGAGGGTACACTGTGGGCTGATTCACTACATCGTGTTTTACTGAAGCCCATGTATTTTAAGGGATTATTTTGTGTCATAATCTTTGAATATGTGTAATTTAAATAAGTGGTATAAAAATATCAATGAAAGTTTGTGCCATGAAGGATAAGTTAGTGTCATTGAGTATAGTCGGATAATAAACTAATAATAATTTAAGTCGTAGGTTTTGTCACTGCCTCGATGAGGTGCTGATTTTGGAATTGTTGATTTTTTTAATGAAGATTATATTTTGGATTAGATTTTAGATATGATGTAAAGGATAATAATATTGTAGTAGGGAAGAAATAAGGAATAAAATTATCCATCAGTGGGTGATATGGCTATGATTTATCCATGCATAAGAATGATTGAAGGAAAACACAAGTGATAAAGGCTATGCCGCAAGGTTTTTCATTACAATTTATAAGAATTTATACTAGAATTTAAAATTCATGATATCATTATTATATAAATGTGATAAAACCTGAGTCTTTTGGAGAATTTAATAAACATATTAAATTGGGCCTCATATTCACAAAAGAAGTAAAAATACTCATTAAAAAAAGGAAGACCCAGTGAAAAATTTAATATTTTTAAATACAGATATGAAAATATAAAATAGAGATAAGAGTATTTGAAGAAGATATGTGGACATTAAAAGGTAGAAACTTGTAGTTACTATGCTTTTAAATAATAGGGTCTAGTTACTATTCGAAAAATGTGATCAAGATAGTAGAACTTCGATGGAGGTAGAGGTGGAGAAATCTTTGCTTGGGGATAAACTTTTTACCGATGTAGAATCATGATTCTTTCTACTCAGTTTTATTCTCGAAATGTCATATCCTTCAACACTCTATCATTTCTTTTTTAATATAGGGGTTTAAACTTTTAGTTAATTGGTTTGGGGAGGTGAACCATTTGAGATTCTTGAGTCTAGGAGATTAATTAGAATATAATGATCTATTTTAATTATTAAATTGTTTTTATTTTTTGATTCCATAATTTAATTTGAATGAGATTGTGTTTTTGATTAATTATGGTCATTAATTATTGCCTTTATTAAGGAATTATTTTCTACCTATAATAAGTTTTAGATCTTATCAATTGATTGGTATAATAATAGGTAGTGTATAACAACCCAAAATTTTTATATATAAGTATCACATCATAATATATGAATACAAATTACACAACATAATGATCCATGCTAGAATCTTATAAGCCTAGTGTCTTTGAAAACATAGATACATAAAAAACTTGTTCATAAGTGATTTACATCATCTCCAACTATATTATTTATAATTAACACCCTTTGTGTAAATATCATACATAATGACTTCCTTCATAACTCAAAGAAAGGAAATATCTGACAGGATTAGATATGGTGCTCAATATATGTAAATAGTGTAGATATCATGTATCACTTAAACATAAAATGAGTATAAAGTTATTAAAACAAGAGTATAACATCTAGAAACTATACCTTTCAAATAATAAATCATAATCTTAATTCATGACATAAATTTTTACAGTTCATAAGATATGAATCATAATGGAATCAAATAACATGAGCAATGGGAGCATAAAATTGGTAGAATACATTATTTAGTGACATACACATAACAATATAAAATAAATTATTTAATTTCAAAGGATTACTATCAAGACTATCATAATATATTGGGTTCACTCCCTAAACCCTCATAGTAGTAAAGGTTCACTCCCAAGACTATCATATTGGATAGATTCCCTTACCATACACTCCCCATTCTATTCATGTTTATCTCATGAGATATCCATCTCTACCAAATTCATTTGAGGGTAATATAATTATTGGGTCACCCATCAAAAAATGATAATCATACAAATTTGTTTCACAATATCAAAAAAAATCATTATATCATAACCCATGAAAAGAAAATGGGTTTCAATAACATTTAATCATTAAATAACCCCTATAAAAGGAATGTGTTTCATAAATATTTCATCATGTTATCATAGAAAAAACAATTGAAAATGAATTAGTTTCATAAAAATAATAAAATTATAGTCATAAAACATCATTAGAATGAATAAGGATGATATTCTTGGATCATATCCCCAGTATATCATAATTAAAATCATTTTTGTTGTCATTTATGAATATAAATACCATTAAAATATCATCAAAATAGATTTTAAGGTGAGAAGGTAGATGTTTTATTATAATTATATAAGTATAATTATCTCATAAATATCATATGTATACACTAAATCCTTCATTATATCTAGTCGTGTGAGGTGATAATGGAAAACAATTACATCAGTTTGGGAGGTAGTAGTCCACCGTACACATGATCGACTATTTCATTTCCCATTTTATGGAAGAGGATATGGATATAGAATATTACATTAAAAATTGAATAAAATTATATTTATGATATTGGTGTTATTATTTAGTCATTTTTTAAGAATATTAAGGAGGTAGAAGATGAAATAAAATGAAAATACATATTTAAGAACAATACCTCTTCTTCGGACAACCTCTATATGTTTATACATATAGATTTACTATGATGGTTTTATGATAAAAAAATAGAATCGTAGTAATATTTAGGGGTGTAAGGATGATATGTTTTAGGGTTTGGATATTGGAAAAGGATCTTTAATATTATAGAGGAGAGAGGAGGGGTATCCTTTTATAATTGTGATGAGTGTCATAATTATAATTTTTCAAAGCTTTAAAATAATTTCATGTCACTTTCATGGGAAAAAGAACAAAAATTGAGTCATATTTTGAGGTGATAGGTAAATGGTAAAAATAAAATCAACCAATGGGATTTCATAATGTTTTTTGGTAATTTAAACTAATTTTTTTAGTTTAATCCTAAGTAAACCACTATTAACCTTAATTGTGGTAACATATTTTTTAATCTTTTTTATATTAATCACCAAAAAATTAAGATAAATTTATTAAATAATGTAAATTATTTTTATTCTAAATATTTTAATCATTTTATCAATGTCGATTCACCAAAGTGGCAGAAATTAATTTAAAATTAAACCCACAAATGTGATGAAATATTATTTTTTAAAAAAATTCTTATGTATAAAAAATGTTATATAAAAATTAAATTTTAAATTTAATAAAATGACCTAAGTTGGATTAATAATAATATAAATGAACTAATTTTAATTTTAAAAACATTTTAATACAAAATATATAATATAAAATTCATTATATTAAATGAAATTTTTTAATAAAAATCAAAAGGTTTCACCATTCATAAAAATTTAATTCTTTATAAAATTTCACAAAAAATAACTAAAATTTATGTTTTAAATGTTTATTTAAGAAATTTAGTTCATTTTTTCAAATGAATTATGTAAAACCATCAAGTGCAGAAAACGTGACAGAACCATTTTTTAGGAAAATATTTCTTTCAAGTATAAAAGTAGATTAATTCTTTTCCCATGCCTATAAAAAATGTTATATGAGTAATAAAACATTTTATTTAAGATATAATATATGTTTAATTAAAATCATTCACCAATAGTGATTAATTTAATATAAAACAGATTTTGTCTATAATAAATGTTTTTTAGAAATAATTTGTTTTAATTTCAAATGATTTTGTGGTCATTTATAATAATTAATGACCAATGAATTTATTTTATACATTTTAAAATCCTATAATTTTACTCATTTGGTTAGTACTATTCATAACTTCCAATTTAACATCTATTTTATCTTTATACTATATGACAGATCATTAATACATGTGGTTACATATATTATAAGTTACCAATGAGATTAAATTTATTTAAACCGAACTATATCCTAAAATATTAGGGTGTTTCATTCTTACCCCCATAAAATAATTTTTCACTCAAAATTCCATCACTATGTTACAAACAACTTATGATACTTATATATCATCTAATCCTTAGGTTACCAGGTATCTTCCTCAAATCGATGAATTTTCCACAACACATTTTCTTAGTGAGTGGTCCCATTTTTTATAAATTTCCCTCTATGATCTAGAATCTCAACCAATTTTACCTCATAAGATAGATATTATTCTTGTGGTATGACCTCTGAGTTCTTTACATGTTAAGGATCAAGTATGTACTTCCTTAAAAGAGAACCATGGAACACATCATGAACTTAAGAGAGGTTTGATAAAAGTGAAAAGAGATAATATATCATCCCTAATCGATCAAGAATCTAAAAGGTGAAATATTCATAGGGATCAACATTCATTTCATCAAAAATATTATATCTTTCTTCCATGGAGAAATTCATAGAAATACCTTGTCGCCAACTTTAAACACCACATCTCATTGATGAATGTTAACATAACATTTCTGATGATACTGTGTTTCACTTCTGTGTTACGGGAATGAATATAACCTTCTCTACTATTTATCCATATAGCTCAAGACCTAATATCTTTGTTTCTCTAATTTTATTTAATCATGTTAGAGTTTTACACATCCTTCAATAGTGGGATTCATAAAAATCTATTTAAAGACCCAAGTGAAACATATTATGGTATGAAAACTAGTCTAGAGGAACTTATTGATCCAAACCACCCTGGAATCCTAGAGAATAAGATATCAACATATACTATATGGTTTTAATGATTATATATGATTGGTCATATGTCTATGTATGATAAGCAGTTCTTAAACATAACTTTATATCTAGATCCTATTTAAGACTACTCCAAAATATTCAGGTAATCCTCAAATCCTAATCTGATACAATATAATACGGTACTCCATGAAAATTTCCCACTTAATTAATAAAACTCCCAATGATCTGATCAAAATAGTACTCTTCTTGGATGGTAATAAAGTGTGATGAATTTTTTAGGCGGTCAACTATACCCCATATAGTAATGTTATCCTTATATGTTTTGGGGGTCCAATGTAAAATCCAATGTGATTTTTTCTAATTTATATTAATGTTTGGGTAAGGGTATAAACACCCCATTATAAATTTCTCTATCAACATTAATTTTCTATCATACCATGTAGTAAGAAACATAATCTAAAATATCCATCTTCATGTTTTCCCACCACAAATACTCATTCAAATCTCTATACATCATTGTACTTCTAGGATGAATAGATAATGATGGAATATGATCCTTACCCAATTACTCATAATTAAAAACTAGTATGAACCTAATAAGATAAATAGTTCCTAGACCTTATCTTTTTATTATTATCAATGTTAAACTAAAGAACATTTCATAACTTCTTAGCAAGATCATTTCGACAAAGAGTACATTCAACATTGTTTTCTTTCCTAGGGTGATAATGTTTTAAGAAATCATAATCCTTAATCAGTTCCAACCATATTATTTGGTTCATATTCCAATATTTATCTACTAAATAATATTTAAATATTTTATGGTCATTATATATGTCACATATTTATCTATAAAAATAATTACTCAATATCATTAATGAAAAAATTATCAATGCTAACTCCAAATTATAATTTGGGTAATTTTTCTGATGAACCGACAATTTTCATGTGGCTTAAACTATAACCATATAATTCTTCATGTGGAAGCATCCTGGTCCCTTCTTTTAGTCATCACTAAATATCACAAACCCTTTTCCACTATAGATTAACATAAGTATGGGTTCACAAACGAACCTTCTCTTTAGTTCCTTGAAACTATCCTCACATTCATTTTTCTATAGGAACATACCTCCCTTATGAGTTAATATGGTGATTGGATTGGATATACTTCATAAATTTCCCAACAATCATTGATAATATCTCTTAAAACCAAGAAAACTAGAGATATTAGTCATAGTGGGTGTTCTAGGACAATTTCCCATATGTTTTATAAATGATCGATCCACCAATATACCCTCAATTGAAGTTATATGACCCAAAAATAAAACTTTTGGTTGGAAAAATCCACACTTAGTAAATTTTTCATATACATTCTCTTTACACAGAGTCTTCAATATAATCCTTAGGTGACCTTTATTCTATTAATTTTTCATTTAATATATAATAATATCATCTATAAATATTACTAGAAATTTATTAAGGAAATTTATAAAGACTCTATTCATTAAATCCATTAAGATAATAAGGGAATCAGTATGATCAAAAATCATCACCATAAATTATTAGTATACAAGAATTGTTAAAAAAATTGTCCTATATATATCATCCCTTATAAAATACTATTTATGATTTCCAAAATGAAGGTCAATCATGTAAAATTATTGAGCTACAAAAAGTTGAAAAGAATCATCAATATATGGTAGAGGATACTTGTCCTTGATAGTGATCTTGTTATGTTCCTGATAATCATTGAAGAGTCATATTAACCCATCATTCTTCTTAACAAAAAGAACAGGTGAACCCTATTGTGACTCAATTGTATGAATGAATCTCTTTTCAAGATTCTCCTAGAGTTTATTATTAAATTAATATAACTTAATTGGGGTTATTACATATGGAGTCTTTGAAATAGGTGAAACACCACATTTGAGTTCTTTCGAAAACATGACTTCCTGATTCAGTGTGGGATCAAGAAAAAATAATGAAAAGTCATAAAAATCTCATTCATAATAGTTATATCATTAATTTTTTGTTTCAACAAAACTATTTGAGATAAATGTAAATTTTTCAAAGAAATAAATACCCATATAATGGATGTTAATTCTATAATAAGTTAATATTTATAATAAAACTAATAGAATATATTAGGTTGGTTAAGAATATCAAACTTAACTTCTCTTACTAATTAATTGATGTTGGATTTATGTTAATAAATCCATTCCATGTCTAAGATAACATTACACTCAACTATAGATATAATTACTAGATTTACAGGAAACAAAATCCCATATACTTTAATTTTATAAGAATCATATACTTGAGATGTGATCATCATACCACTAGTTGTTTTCACCACTAATTAAATATCTAATCATTGAGGTGGTATTGTGATACCCTTTAAAAAAATCTTCAGATATAACATAGTTGGAGGATCTAGAATCAACTAACACATTAACAGTTCTAGATTTTATGGTAAGTGTACTTTTTACCACATCATTATATTACACCTCATCACAAATACCAATCACATGATATTTCACTTTTTCCAAGGGCTTAAGAGGTTTTTAAGTCAATAATAATCACTAAACGTTGTATTTTAGAACTATTTAGTATTATTCACCTACTCCATTCATTTGAAATAGTGGATTGTGGGTGGTACATTCTGTGGTAAAATTTCTCCATTATTAGCTAGCTTTTTCTTTACTTCACTTCAATATTCAATTTCTGGATGACCCTTCTTTCCGTAGTAGGAAAATTTACTAGTTCCCTTAAGAAAATTTCCTTTATGTTACATTCTACACATTGACCATAAAGGAAGACATATTTTCTTTGCTTCATGGTTTTTGGAATTTCATTTGAATTCCATCTTCCTTTTCTTATCAAAACCTTGATATTGAAAGTGAAATCCTATCTTCATTTCCACATTGAGTGAAAACAAATTATTTATTCATTTATACTAAATATCCATATAGATAAAACCTTAAGAGACTTGGTTTCAAGCTACTAAAGAATCTACAAAACTTAATTTCAGGATGGATGATAATTCCAGAAGCGTACCTCACAATCCATGCAAAATTTTCCTCATAGGTACTAAAAAATTCATCATCCTTCTTCTTAATATCACAGGATTTCATCTCAGTTTTGGTATACAAAATATGATGAAAATACTTATTGATAAATAATATCTTAAAATTATTTTTCTTCGTGGAATTAATTTCTTTATATTTATTCATGTTCATGATAAGAGTTCACCATTGATCATCTTTTACAATCAAATGACAGAAAAAATTAATTTTCTCTATTATGAACACTAGAGAATAGAAAATATATTTTTATTGGTACTCATTCATTTCTAAATAACTAATTCATTAGAAGTCCCACTATAATATGTTGGGTGTTTCCTCATAAAGGGATCTACCAAACTTTTTCCCTCTAGTTATTTTTAGAAGATCCACATAATTTAAAAATTGATAAAGTTTCATAAGCATAACAATAATATTTTTCATTCTATCTCCCATAAAATTTGTCTTCTCAGGAGGTTATTCATTTTATATTCAATAAAATTTAGCAATATCATTTTTCCTTTATATTCTAGACATTCAACAGAAATACAAGAATCATACATGAAAAAAAAATCATAGTGGGAAACCAAATAACCATGAAAAACCAGTCATAATATGTCCAAATCATGAAACCTTATTTTCATTATATGAAACATTATTTCTAACGTAGGTTATCTGTGTTCATAATTTCTTAAAATAATTTGTAATGGTTTATAATGAAAATTTGAATTAACCCAAGAATATCCCTTATGGATGTACACAATAAAGGTACAATCACTATGCACTGGAATGATGGATGTGATATACTCAACCAAATATTTTCCGCGTTATTACCCCAAGATGCATCCGTTCCAAAACCACATCTACTTTTAGTATCTGAATAAACATTTTTTTCTTAGAAAACAACACTCCTTTATTTAATATAACTTTATACATTATCTTATACATAGAATTATTATAAGGGTTCTCACTAATTTTTCCTCATCCTAGTTTTGATTGGTTAATTAAATTTTGATCGCATACCAAATATATATACCCCTTTATTTCCATATAGAGAAATAAAATTTTAATAGATAAATATATATAAATAACATAATGATCCATGCTAGAATCATATATATCTAGTGTCTTTTGAAACATGGATACATAAAAACTATTTCTTAAGTGAAATAAACTATATCACACTATATTTTTCATAAATAGAACCCTTATTAGACATATCATACATAATAACATTATCCATATCCTATGTAAAGGAAATATAAAAAAGAGTGAGCTCAGATTCTCAGAAAGGGTAAATAATTTTGATATCAATGATCACTTAAAAAATGAGCATAAAATTATGAGAATATGATCTTTCCATTTGGAAAAAGATCCCTGAATATCATAGATCATAATCTGGAGTCATGGAATAAATATTTAGGAGTTCAAAAGACATTAATAATAATTTAATCAAAGAACATGATCCATGAGACTATTTCATATACATAAGACTTGAGTTTTTGATATACACATAAAAATATCAAATCATTTAATCAGTAGTCAATTCAAACTTCTGAGACTATAATAGTGGATTGGGATCAGTCCCCAAAAAAATATTATTAGTCAATGTTCACTACCAAGATCATCATTTTTGATAGATTCCCTTACAAAAGTGAGTTCACTTCCCATTCCTCTATTGTTTATCTTTTGAGATATCAATTATTACCCAATACATTGGAGGGAAATATTAAAAATCATATATATGGGTTCCAAAAGTTTAGATAACACTTATCATATCATTACCCAAAAATGGTCCATAAAATCATTTCATCATGAAATAAAAATTGTAAAAGAAAATAATTTCATAAAAATTTTATCAATTCATCAAAGTATAACCCATTGAAATGTAAAAGGTTTGATAAAAATCATATTTTTTTAATTATAAACCATCTAGAGAATGAATAGTTATAAAATCCATGCATAATATCCCCAGTATACCATAAGTAAAATCATGGTTTTTTTCATTGATGAATCTAAATACCATTAAAATATCATTAAATATATCTTGAGGAAAATAAACTTTCCAATTTGAAAATAAAATTTTGAAACTAGATATTTAAAAAATATTTTGAAAATATATTTCTTTTAAAATAAAATTTGAAAATTATAAAGGAATCTTTCAAGAATTTAGTGGTCATGATGGTATTAATTTTTTTTCATGTCATACAAGTTAAAAGAAAACATTTCATTAACACCTTGGTAAAAAGTAAAAAAGTAACTTGTTTGGAAAATGATTGAAATATTAATTTTCAACCATTCATTAAATGTTTAATAATTCTAAAAAAATACTTTAAACAACCATATTATATTATTTAAAAAATTATCAAAAATATTTTAAGTAAATTATGGACATGGAAAAGAAATGATTTTTAATCGAATAGATAAATAAAGTCTATTTTCCATAAACACATTATTTCAATATATTAAATTAACAAAGAGAGGAAAATTAAAGGAAAACATGTACTATTAAGAAATAAATTATGTATATGAAAATTCATGAGTTTTTTGAGAGGTATATCATAAGGTTCTATTATCAAAAACTTAATTCTAAACAATCCTTCAAAACAATGAGATTATAACATAAAATCCTTACCAGCTTGGTGACTTATGAATCATAATCCCCATAAAAAAATAACCTTAATAGATCATTAAATACCATTAAAATAGTTTAGTGATTATATAAAAGGTAAAATGGGTAGCATATATACCTCATAAACATAAATAGTTCCATAATATCACATATGTCCCAAAGAAGACAATTTGATATGATAAACACTTACCTCAGGTCTAACTTCTTTTGTACATTTTTGAACCTAATTTATAATAAACATTGGTTTATTATTAAAATATTACAGGAACATACATATATATATTATGTCATATATTATTTAAATATATTCCTATTTATCACTTATTTATTAAAAATTATATATAAAAATCACTATTTTAGGTGATAAATGCTTCGTTTTTCATGTCTGTTTTTGTTCGGTAGTTTTGGTACTTGTAATTTTTCATGTTTCCATAGACCAAATAATGTTAATACTGATATTAATATTATATATATTCATTATATACATATTTATAGTCGTTCAATAAATTTATAGATATAAAAAATAATTACACCATTCATAGAGATGGTAGGACCTATATACACATGAACGCTGATTTCATTTATCAACGGATGGAATGAAAGAAAGGTAAATAATAATTCAACTTTGTAGAATAATTATTATATTATATAAATAATATATATTCATGTAATCCATCCTTATTACCACCCATTTTAAATACAAATGAGAAACGAATCACATCACTTCTTGGAGGTGGTAGTCCACACGTATGCACGAGCAATGCTATCATTTTCAAATGGATTTGATGGTATAAAAGTAGATGTGATTTTATAATTCATGAAGTTATATTATGTAATAAATAGTATATATATATTGAATATATCATTATAGAAATCCATGGGAGGTGATTATGGAAAATGAAATACCTCGGTTCGTGAGGCGGTAGTCCACTGTAAACACGATCAAATTTGTTAACATTTGACAGAAGAGGAGTTGAATATAGTTTATTAAATTAATAGAATATAATCTAATTATATTCAAGATACTAGATTTATTATTTACACATTATTTAATAAAAAATTTAGGATGTAGAAGAATAAACAAAAAAATGCATAGTTGAGACCACTTCTTCATATGACCTATTTAGGTTTATAACTAATGCCTCAATAGGAAAGATTTATGATCAGACTAGGGGATCTATTTCATTGGAAGGGATTTTACATATTTGAGTAGAAATTTCCCAAACCAAAAATCTCTTGAAGTGTGAATAGGTGACGAGAGGGGGTGTCCTTTTGTAATTGAGGTTAGTGGCACACCTGTAATATTTTAATGTTTTAAAATAATGTCAAGTCACAATATTAGAGAAAATCCTCTGAAATGAATCATATTCAGATACAAAAATGATAATGTAGTAATAAAACAAAAAAATTGGGTTTAAATATGTGTTTAGGTCATCTTGAGCCTTATATTTTTTAACCCCCTGTAAACCTATTTTAACCTTAACTATTGTAATAGATTTTTTTACTATTTTTTCTAATCATTGTGAAAAAATATGTTGAAATTATTTCCTAGTACGAATAAAATTGATTAAAAATATGAAATTAATTTTATCAAATTCAATTCACATAAGTGGAAGAATCTAATTTCAAATTAATCTCACAAACGTGATTAAAATCGTGCATTCAAGGAAATATTTTTCTTAAGTATGAAAAGATTTTACATCAAAATTCAACATAAAATGATTTCAATAAAAAAATTGGATTATTGATAATATATTTCAACTTATACTTTTCATTCCATTTTAAAACAAAATTTATATTTTTAAATTCTATAAACAAAAATAAATATTTTAATACAAATCAATAATTTTCACTAATCATTAATAAATATTATTTTCATAAAATTCACAAAAGTTAACTATAATATTAATTTTACATATTTTTTTAAAAAAATTAAGTTTGTTTTCTCAAATAAATTGTTCAAATTTTTTAGAAAATAAATTTAAAATATCATCACATAACACGACGAAATCGATTTTATTAAAATATAGTATTTAAGCGTAAACCAAGATTAAATCTTATCCCATGAATTGACAAAATATTATACTAATGAAAAAACATTTAATTAAATAAATAATATATTAATGTCATTAAAATCACTCCCCAATTGTGATTAAATTGAGATAAATAAACCTTCCATTTATAATAAAATATTAATAAAATATTTCTTTTAATTTTTTTTATTTTAATTTCTAATCAATTGATAACTATTGAATTTATTTTACACATGTGAAAATCATATAATTTTTTTAATTTAGTTATTCCTATTCATTTCCACCAATTTAATTACAATGATAGAAAAATACTATATTATGGTACATTTGTACTCAGGGTTGTGTGTATCACAAGATATCAAAGGGGATAAATTTATTATTAAAAAAATATATCATAAAATCATAGGGTGTTGCATAGAAAGTGTTAATTTATTACAAAACATGTGATGATGAGGTAGTGATAAAACATGGTTTATTGGGAATAAAAATACCATATTGGGTATTTATTAAGTAAATCAAGTGTGATTCATTGTGGATTTTTCACGTAGGAAGGAGAGTAGGCCAAATAAAAGAAAATCGGTTAGGTCTATTTTCACTATTATGAAACATGATAAAGGATTACAAGTGAAGGTTATTGTGAAATATTTAATTAAATATAATTAAAAAAGGAATTATATTAATTTTTAAGACTACAAAAATATTAAATATACAAATCCAATCCTAACCTAACAACTTTTCTCCCACCATGTTTTTTCATATTATTTCATTATTCTCCAGTTCGTGAGGTAATCATCTATATATTTTAGTTTTTAACCCTAGACACTATTCTAGAGCACTAATCATTGGATAAATCCTAGGTTACCAATATCTATATATTCCCTAGGAAATAAATTAGTTTTTTCCACACCTTTTCATATTTGTTCATCAAAATAGGGCACTGCTACCGGAGAGTGAGTTCAAATTTATCTTTTTTTTTCATGACAAAGACCTATAACATAGAATTGTTTTATTTTGATATGAAAATATAAATAAATTCTCTAGCATGACTTATGGGACTTAATTTAGATAATAACTTTGAATAAATTAATCTAAAATACTTGAGTGATACTTCCATTATTCACTCTAATCCCATAAATATGAAAATAAACCCAAACCAGTATTTAATAGGCCTTTGTGTCCCACCAATTTTTCAATAAAAAAAATTAGTTATCAATTGTTTCTTTGAAAAATGGATTTTAATTGTGTTTTATTATGATTAAATTTCAACCAAAATTCTATATTCACATATTTGAAGATCCACGTTGTAATATTCAAGAAATCTACTTTGGGTTTTCAATAATCAAACTGAGGAGAGTAGCTAAAGGTCAAGTCAAGTAGTGGGAAATTGCCTTTTCACTTAAATAAGATTCTAAAGAGTGGTATTATAGTCTAAAATCTAAATATATTCAAGATATAGAATACTTAAAAAGTTATTTCATTAAATTATTCTTCCCAACCTCTAAGATAACCACAATTTGAAAGGAGAACTATACCATCAAAAAAGAAACCAAAGAATCTCTCTATGATTATTGGGAATGATTTAGGATGTTTTGCGCAGGTTTACCACATCAATATATGTAGGAATATCAATTATGAGTGTTATTATATTAAGACCTATTAGAAAATGAATAGAACCTGTTGGATGTATCATATGAAGGATATTTGACTAACAAGTAAACAATAGAAGCTACGAGACTGATTGAAAAGATAACACAAAATTTATAGTAATTTGGTGTAATAGAAAATATTTCAAGAGGGATACACAATTTATAAACTTATAAATCATTAAAATTACTTGAAACCAAACTTGATTAAAGAATATATGTTTAGTAATAAAAATGGTTATGAATCTTGTGAGTGAACAACAGGTCCCACATTAGGTATGGGGTTTATGTTCTTTAACTAACAGATTTACTAATAAATATGATGAAATAAAATGAAAGGAGAGTTTTTTAGTAGTTTTCCAACCAAGTAAATGCTAATAAAATTCTCTATGGAAATATAATTAACAATCTGAACAAGGATTTGAATCCAAAAATCAAGAAATTCTATTCTTTCTAAACTAATACCCCAATAAAATCCAAACCAACAATTATACCAGAACCCACAACCTATCCAATAAAATTACAAACATCTATACCATTAGCACGATTACAAACTTCCTTATTTCTAAAAAAAATCTTATTATAAACCCTCAATAAGTTCTATATCATTTGAGAATAAAAAATTATGGCCCAACATCGAGGGTCTATGAGGTAAGATGGATAATTTAGAAAACTCGTTCAAATGTCTTATGGACATGATAACCCAAAATACAAGAAATAATACATCCCAAATATTCTTGAATCCAAAGGGTAGTATAAAATGATTACAATAAATACTGAAAATATGGTTTACCCTCTTAATCCAAAGAAGATTAAACATGATCATGAAGAAATAAAGGATGAAATACTGAGCATAATTCTGAAGATCAATCAAAAAAACCAAAAGAAGAAAATAATACAGAAGAAATGAGGAAAAGGTTTATCAAGGAATGGAAGGAAAAAACCTGAAAATGTATAGAAGGGATAATAATTATATTCCATTATTTTTCCTTTCTAAGATAACTGAGTCAAAGGAACATGGGGATGAAAAACTTCAATGAGAAATTCAAGAAACCTTTTAGAAAGTTGAAATTGATATCCCTCTTTGGGAAGATATCCCAAAAATTTAGAACTATGTCAAATCACTCTAGTAGATTTTCACTAAAAGGATGATATTGAAAGAAATCAGAGAAAAAACATAGGAAGACATGTTTCATATCTTATCACACCACCAATGCCAAAAAAATATATCAATGTCCAGAGAAATTTTCTATTCCCTTAACTATTAGTTTTTTAAAATTGTATGATTATTTATATTATTTTTGGTACTTCTATAAATGTACCATCTCACACTGTGTTCTTATATTTTAAAATAATATAATTGAATCCCATAATATTGGTGGATCAACAAGAAAATAGATTCATTTTTTCCAGTGTGTGTCTTAAAACATGTTCTAGTTAGATTGAAATTACATTTTTTCTAGGTGTCTTCTATGTTCTAACCATGTAAGAAGGAAAATTACTAGGCCAATCACCAATAATTTTGGGAATATTATTTTATAAAATACTAGGAAAATAATAAATGGTTATGAAGTAACCAATACCATGGATCTTAGATATAGAATTTTGTACTTCAAAATTCGTGACTCCATGAAGCACCCTTCACATAACCATTCTATTTTTTTACTCTCCCATGAATAAGGTATTGATCC
Organism: Viscum album; assembly: GCA_963277665.1. Classification (NCBI taxonomy): domain Eukaryota; kingdom Viridiplantae; phylum Streptophyta; class Magnoliopsida; order Santalales; family Viscaceae; genus Viscum; species Viscum album. Next base: position 1,518,572,950 of record OY728128.1, read on the forward strand.
TATTGAATATTTAGTTATATTCCTTGAATTTATAGCCTTATATTATCAATTTTCAACTGAAAACAATATCTGACATGCGAGTGAAAAAAAAGAATAAAATTATGATTTCTAGTTGGAAGAAGAGATAACATCAAATTTCATTGATAGATTATTAGGTTATAAGAAATGATAGGATATTTCTTATACATATTATATTTATCATTTGGAAGTGTGGAACCTAAATGAAATCTAATACTTTAAATAACCCATAAATCTAGAAATAAAACCTCTCTAATCTGACTTAATGTATCTCGACCTCATGGAAGGAGAGATATTTCCAGTACTCATTTAAAATAACCTATCCAAAATCTAAGAAAAAACCACGATTGAAATTCTAGAAATAAACATTAAGGATATAGGGTGAATTTTAGAGGATATATATAGAATTAACCCCACAATATGTTCACATTGAATTTATTTAAAGGGGGATTCTAGAACTACTAGGAATCCCCAAAAGGAGGCTAAACCAAACCTTCATAAAGGTAGTAAATAATGGTCTATTCTTTTCTAGTAGATAATATTACATACCCAATTTTTGATTCACAAAGGGTCAATATAGTCTATGTAGTTCCTAGTAATATTGGTATGACCATCATGAATAATGAGAATAATGAATTGATTCCAATGAGAGTTTATAATAGTTAGAGAGTGTGTATTTATTATATGAAAAAAAATCAAGTCACTTGAAAATACCACTTTCCTATTCCATTGATTAATGAAATGTTAGATAGGTTAGATGTATGTGTAAAGACCTATAAAATTCAAGGGAAATTTTTTCTTAATTTTTATTTGGGATTTTACAAGAACGCGGTTTTGACGGCACTTGATTCTGAGGCCCGGTGTGCCTGGAATTTTTATCCGAAGTTTAGCTCGGGTACGTTCAATGAACGAACGAGCTGGTTTTCCTAACTTTTGAACTGGTGCTCAGAATTGAATTCTGAGGACACCGATGAATTCGCAGTGTTGGTAGTTGCTTAGGAACACCTTTCCCGGAGTTGCTTTTACATGGGAGGAATTGTTAAAAAAATTGGAAGGTAAAATAAAATTGAGCTTCAATTTTATTTTATTTTCACTAAGTGGTTATCCGTTATGTGGAAGTTGGGAAACTATCCTATATAGGTTATGAGGGCGGTGGGACCCAAAAAAACCCCACATCTTCATATTCCCTAAATCCTTCAACTCACCATTTAATTAGATAACTTATGTTAATTAAATAAGTGAGTTTAATTTGAATGTTTGAAATTAAAATACTTTAGGCATTGGTAATAAAATAAGACTAAACACTTATTTTATTATTGTTGGAACATGTTGTGTTGAGAGTGGATTGGGGGGAGAAACACTAAAGTTCTTCTCCATCATCGAAGAATGCGAAGAACGGGAGGACAACACCGATCTCCGAAAAAGAATGCCGAATCCTCGGAGATCGACTATGCGACGCCATATACCGCGATGCCAACGACGTTCCTTCTACGACACCTTCTTCCACGACGATCAATTCTGCGATGTTCCTTTCCGCGACGAGCCTTCATTCAACAACGCTCGAGGTAGTGGTTTTTATTGTTTTTTTTATTCATTAATTCTTCCATCATCGTTCCTTTTTTCATTTGGACCGCTTTCTATCGATTAATGGGAGGGGGCGGGACCGCACAAACACGGCCGACCCTCCTCCCTTGTATGTTGTGTTGTTGCGGTTCGAAGGAAAGCGGTGCGGTGCAACGGCACCACGCGAGGTCATGCGGCAAGGAATGTGTGGCATCATCGCGTTAAGCCATCGAATCGAACAAGGTCATGGCGCCGTCGTGCCGTACCAGAGAACCCTGAAGGCACCGCGGCCGGAGCAGGGCCACGACGGAGGGGCACGGCGCCATCGCGCCACGCCGGGCGGACCAAGGCTGCGGTGGAGAAGGGAACGACGACCGGGATTCCAGCCGCTGGCGTCGAAGCAGGGGGACCGGCCAGTGCCGGTCTCATGGCGGCAACAGCTGGCCGGCCGGAGTGGGCCGGCCGGTCAGAGGAGGAGCCGGTGTTTACGACCCCTGGCTGGCCGGACAAGAGCGGCCCCCCACATGGGGGCCGCGTTTACGAAACAGGGGGGCACACCCCCCCCCCATCCGCTCGGCAGAAACGGTCGAGCCACCTGGCCACCGGGTCGCACCCAAGCGGGCCGGACTCAGACTCGGTTTGGTTCGACCCGGTTCGGGCCGACCCAGGGGGTCCCGGGCCGGGTCGGTCCGGGCCCGTAAACCCCACTTCCGAACCCCTTTCGGTCTTTTGCCCATAACATGGGCTACAGACCTCCGATCGACACACCGACAGTTGCGATGCGATCCTTGGATCGAGGTGGTCATTGTGATATATCACACTCAAGGTTTCAGTGTACTTTGGGTTCGGTCAGGTTGGTTCGAACACGAAACCAACCGGGCCCTCAGAGCGGAAACGCTTATAACTTGAGCTCTGGACGTCCAAATGACGTGCCGTCGACTTTGTTGGATTCCTCATAGTGAGACAGACCTTTTGTATTACTCCACTCAATGTTAGGACATAGTTAGCGTATGGTCAGGTTGGTTTTGACTTAAAAACCAATGGGGCCCCTGGGGTGAAAAAGCTAATAACTCTCAGACCGGGCGTCCGATCGACCCACCATCTATCGCGTTGAGTTCCTATTGACGATACGGAAATTTTGGATACATTAACTCTAGAATATGTGTCAGTTGATGTATCAGCCCCTTGGCTCATGGAGCAGACCCTCCCGAATGAGCTTGCTGTGTGTGGGAACCCTAGAGCTGGCTGCGACTGCGACGATGATGACGACTGTACAAAAATCCTCTGTGGATTTGACGACGATGACTACAGCACTCAACGATCCTACGTGGATCAGTGCTACCGATCATGTCTGGGTCAAATACTGTGTGGGTCAGCGCTCAATGGTTTTGTGTGGGACAGCACCTACAGATCTTGTGTGGGTTCGATCCTGTGTGGGTTAGTTACATATCGATCCTTTGTGGGTCATTGCGGGGGTTAGTTGCCTATCGATTCTTTGTGGGTCATTGCGGGGGTTAGTACCTATCGATCTTGTGTGGGTCTGATGGCTTAGATGAATCAGTGGCTACATCTGATCATCTCTATCATCTTACGAAGAAGTATACCTGTGTGAGATGAATCTTGACTTTCAATCCTTATCTTCGATAAGATTGACTTGATATCCTGTGTGGATTACGTTATGCTTTCCTGTGTGGACTGGGTTGTACTTGGGCTCGGATGTTGTAGCCAAACTGGAATTGATGAATCAGGTATATGTATGGGAATATACCTCAGTAGTGTCGGATGTAACTTTGGGATTGCATCTTTCCTTGTGGATTATCCTTTGTGGATTCTGGGAGACCTTCAGGGGTCTTGGGATCCATACTAAGTAGCTTATACTCACCCCTGCATGGGCTATTCCTGCACTACGTTGTTTTGGTTGCAGATGATGGACAATGTTGATCATTTTTGGGGCTTGCGGAGCAGATCGGTACCTGGAGGAGGACCACTGGGCAGGACGTACTTGGAGCAGACGGCTGGACCTGAGGAGCTGTGGAGGTTATCTGTACCCACCCTTCAGATGGGACTTCCAGTGGATGGCTCGAGGCAGCAGTTTTACTTTTCAGTTGTTGTACTCCCTTTTTAAGTTGTACTTCACTTTTAGTTTGAGTTTGTATTCTGGCCCACATACTTTTCTGCACTTACTTTTGTACCCAGTTTTTACTTAGTGTTTACTTCTGTTTGCTTGCTCTGTGGTGTATGTTTACTTTACAAAGGAAATGCCTTCCCTTTTTACTGGGAATTACGCTTTGGTGCTAGTCGCCATCCCCTGGCCTATGGAAGGTGGGATTGGGGTAGTCACGGCGCGGGGCCCGAGGACGGGTCGTGACAAATTAGTATCAGAGCAGTTCAGTTCTACCTTAGAACTCAAGACTCTGATCTTTTTCTATGTAAAGAAATAGTGTTAAGAGTATTGAGTGTGGTTATCAGTACAAGGAGTCCAGTGATGGTGCGGTGGCCGACGTATCTATACACCAGGACCTTGACTTCTGATTTCTGACTTAATGCACTAAAACTGTGATTGCATGTGTGTTTCAAGTTTTCTTTATGATTACTTTGTGTCGTCTCACCAGGTATATTGTTTGACCGTGGCTCACCTGTTTCTTTTTAGGATGGCCCCACGATGGCAGCTAGCTAGGGTTCTGAGCGTTGTGCATGAAGAAATCCCACCAAGCGATGAGGCCTCAATACAGGGCCCTTTGACAGCATATGCACTAGTGGTACCTCTACCCGCCGAGCCACCGATGCTACCAGCCCCAGCCACTGACGATGCACATCACCTTAGTGTACTGCATGAGTTTCAGCGTCAGAAACTACCCGGGTTCTGCAGGGAGATAGACCTTCAGGCAGCCGAGGATTGGATAGAGGCAGTTGTATGAGTTTTCAGGTTAGTGAGGACATCAGCTGATCTCGTGGTGATCCTCGCAGCGAGCCTCCTGCACGCGGCAGTAGGCAGATGGTGGAACATGATGCTCCAGTTTCACGACAAGGAATCTCTTCTCTTGACGGACTTTGAGAGCCTCTTCTGCTATGAGTTCGTCTCAGCCACCCTCCATGCGGTGCACATCTAGGAGCTTCTACAGATGCGGCATGACAGCTTGACGGTCGCCCAGTACTCGGTGAGATTTACAGATTTCTCGCTCTATTCGACGGACATGGTACGTGACCCATTCTTCCGGGCCTGGACCTTGGAAAAGGGATTGAGGCAAGAGATCAGGGCATTACTTATCACACTCATCATTCTGACACATGCAGGGGTACTGGAGTGATCCCTTCACATCGAGATCTTCTTTGTTGAGCCTACATCAGCAGTGAGACCTACCGCAGGGCGACACGTAGTAGAGTCTTCTGCAGCAGGCAGTCGACGGATGACTCATGGGTCCAGGCAGACCAGACCCTCAGGCAGACGACCTCATGACACTGGCTCAAAGGTGCGGGGAACTCTGCGCGGAGCTAGTCTTTTGAGAGGCAGACAGTGCTACGCAAGCGGCGGGTAGGGCCACATGGCTCGTGACTGCCCGACCTGCAGTGCAGAGGAGCAGCAGACGGTTGAAGGACCTCCCAGGCAGAAGCAGAGGGTCGACCGTGGCAGTCCACAGGGAGCAGGCGGACGAGGCAGAGGAGCTGGCCGAGCAGCAGGTGGTGGGCGACGCTTTGAGGCTCTACCCCTACCACCACTAGGAGGCCCACCCCGACCACAAGGAGCTGGCGGGCAGACACAGGCACAACTTCAGGTAGCAGAGGACTATGACCACGGCACGCCTGAGATGATTCAAGGTACTATCTGTGTCTATTCCACCCTTGTTGTAGTTCTTATAGACACAGGAGTGAGTCATTCTTTCATAGTCGTTGCCCCTGTTCGGAGCTTGGAGATTCCGATAGAGCCGTTGGCTCGATCCTTACAGCTAGAGACTCCTACGAGAGTAGACTCAATGATTACGCACTGGTGCCGGCAGTGTGAGCTTACCCTAAGAGGTGAGAGCTTCGGCTGGGATCTTCTTGTAGCAGTGTCGAGGCCTTACGACATCATCTTGGGAATGTATTGGTTATCTACAGTCAATGCTCGGATCTACTGTATTAGGTTCAAGGTGCGGTGTGTACGCACCGACGGGAGCAGGTTCACCTTCACTAGCGAGAAGGGAGCCTTCGTAGTACAGGATGGAATCTCGTAGAAGATAGGACAACCCATCACTCATCAGTTGTCTAGCCTCATCATAGGAGCAGTTGACGTGCGGAGTCCTGGTTTTCCTGCAGTGGTGGATCAGTATGCAGACGTTTTCCCCGACGACTTTCCAGGACTACCTCCTCGCAGAGAGGTAGACTTTTATATTGATCTATACCCCGGGACAGCCCCGATATCCACCCCAGCATATCGGATGGCTCCGGCTGAGCTTCGAGAGAAACATGTATAGTTGGAGGACTTGCAGGGAAAAGGATTCATCCGACCCAGTGTTTCACCCTGGGCTTCCCCGATATTGTTTGCCAAGAAGGAGGACGGGAGCTTGCGAATTTGTGTCGACTATTGTCGCCCGAACCAGGTGCTAGTGAGGAACAAGTATCCGCTACCGATTATTGATGACCTATTTGATCAGCTCAATGGAGCACGGTGATTCTCAATGATAGACCTCAGGTCGGGCTATCATCAGCTTAGAGTTCGGGATGAGGACGTGCGGAAGATGGCCTTCAGATGTCGGTATGGCCACTATGAATTCTTGGTCATGCGATTCGGCGTAACCAATGCTCCGGCAGTGTTCATGGACCTCATGAACAGGATCTTTCAGCCATACCACGATCGATTTGTCATGGTCTTCATCGACGACATTTTGATTTACTCGACTACTGAGGAGGAGCACGCCTACCACTTGCGGGTTTTACTGGAGATACTCTGAGAGCACAAGATTTAGGGAAATCTCTCGAGGTGTCAGTTCTAGATACGCGAGTTCCACTTCATGGAACACATCATCTCTGAGGCGGGAGTTTCGGTGGATCCTGCGAAGATCGAGGCAGTGCTAGCTTGGGAGCCACCCAGGAGAATGACGGAGGTGCAGAGTTTCTTAGGACTAGCTGGATACTGCCGGAGATTTGTTCCAGACATCTCCAGAGTTGCGGCACCACTCTCATCTTTGACAAAGAAGGGGAAACCCTTTGTGTGGTCAGACAGATGTCAGCAGAGCTTCCAAGATCTGAGACAGATATTGACCATCGCGCCTATCTTGAGGCTTCCGGAGGAGAGAGTTGGGTACGTGGTTTACTGCGATGCATCATGGACCGAACTTGGATGTGTCTTGATGTAGGAGAGGGCCCTGATCGCCTATGGATCACATTAGTTGAGGCATCATGAGCAGAACTACGCTACCCATGCCCTGGAGTTAGCAGTAGTGGACTTCGCTCTGAAGATGTGGCGACACTATCTGATGGGTGAGTGCTTTATAGTCTATTCTGACCACCAGAGTCTCAGGTACATCTTCTCGTAGAAGGACCTGAACCTGAGACAGCGGTGATGGCTCGAGTTCTTCCAGGACTATGACTTTGAGATAGTCTATACTCCTGGAAAGGGCAACGTAGTAGCCGATGCCCTCAGCATGAGGACAGGCATTCAGCTACTTGGGGAGGCGACATAGAAGCAAGCCACTTTGCAGATATCCTTCATGGTTAGAGATGGAGCAGCCTTTCTTCAGTCACTCAGAGGCACTCTTCCACTATCGCAGCGGGTCAGAGTGGCACAGTGTGGGGACACTGACTGTGAGACGCGGCGTGCGCAGATATCCTCAGGACAGGCACCTGATGGTTTCTCTTTAGGAGGAGAGAATGAAGTCCTTTTCAGAGGACGTACCTTGGTACCAGTTGCTTTATGAGTGGAGGTGCTAAGAGAGTTTTACACTTCCCCTTTGGCGGTACATCCTGGAGTGGCGAAGATGTACCAGGATCTCAGACGACAACACTGGTGGTTGGGCATGAAGATGGTCGTGGTAGAGTTCATTTCTTGATGCCTCAACTGCCAGCAGGTGAAGGCATAGCACCAGGTACTAGCAGGCTTGGTGCAACCCTTAGAGGTCCCGGAGTGGAAGTGGGATGGGATATCTATGGACTTCGTGAATGGACTTCCACGCACTTCCATAGGTCACGACTCCATTTGGGTTATTTTCGACCAACTCACCAAGTCGGCTCACTTCTTACCCATCAGAGAGCAGGGCTCAGTGGAGAGATTGGGACGTCTCTACATTCAGGAGATTGTACAGCTTCATGGTGTGCCATCATCTATCGTCTCCGATCAAGATGCTCGCTTTACTTTCTGGCTTTGGAAGTGGTTGTAGGAGGCATTCAGGACGCAGCTACATCTGAGTACTGCCTTTCACCCTCAAACAGATGGTCAGACGGAGAGGAGCATTCAGACTCTCGAGGACATGCTCTGCGCATGTGTCGTCAACTTTGGTTGCAGCTGGGAGGACCACCTACCCTTGGCGGAGTTTGCTTACAACAACAGATATCACTCCACCATCGGGATGGCACCACATGTGGCGTTGTACGATTGACCTTGCAGATCTCCTCTGTGCTGGACAGACCCTGGGGATTCAGCACTTGTGGGACCGGAGATAGTCCAGGCCACGACAGAGAAGGTCCAGATCATCTAGGAGAGGATGAGGACAGCTCAGAGCCGACAGAAGTCTTATGCTGACTGGAGGCAGAGGCCACTAGAGTTCGAGGATGGCGACAATATCTTCTTGCGGGTCTCACCTCGACAGGGATTACAGAGATTTTTCCGAGGCATCAAGTTGTCTCTGCGCTTCATCGGACCATTCTAGGTACTCAGCAGGATTGGTGAGGTGGCTTATTGTCTGGCTCTACCACCTCAGTTGCACTGGGTGCATGACGTTTTCTACGTATCCCAGCTGAGGAGATACGTGCACGACCGACGCATATCATTGAACACTGGGAGCTGCACATTGATGATGGGGAGACTTTTGCGGAGGTCCCAGTGGAGATCGAGGATCGATAGGAGCGGGTCCTACGTGGACGATCAATTCCTCTAGTGCACATCATATGGCAGCATGGGAACCTCCAGGAGAGCACTTGGGAGCAGGAGGATCAGATGCGTGCACAGTACCCACATTTATTTCCCTAGTTCATGATGTATCGTTAAGGGGATGTAAATCTCTGAGGTGGGAGTAATGTAATGACCCGTAAAATTCAAGGGAATTTTTTTCTTAATTTTTCTATGGGATTTTATAAGAACGCGGTTTCTGACGGCACTTGATTCCGACTCCCGGTGTGCCCGGAATTTTTATCCGATGTTTAGCTCAGGTACGTTCAGTGAACGAATGAGCGGGTTTTCCTAACTTTTGAACCAGTGCTCGGAATCCAATTCCGAGGACACCGATGAATTCGCAGCGTCGGTAATTTCTTAGGAACACCTTTTTCGGAGTTGCTTTTACACGGGAGGAATTGTTAAAAATTGTGGAAGGTAAAATAAAATTGAGCTTCAATTTTATTTTATTTTCACTAAGTGGTTATCTGTTATGTGGAAGTTGGGAAACTATCCTAGATAGGTTATGAGGGCGGTGGGGCCCACACGAACCCCACCCCTTTGTATTCTCTAACTCCTTCAACTCACCATTTAATTAGATAACTTATGTTAATTAAATAAGTGAGTTTAATTTGAATGTTTGAAATTCAAATACTAAAGGCATAGGTAATAAAATAATACTAAACACTTATTTTAATATTATTGGAAGTTGTTTTGTTGAGAGTGGATTGGGGGAAGAAACTCTAAAGTTCTTCTCCATCATCGAAGAATGCGAAGAATGCGAGGAACACACCGATCTCCGACGAAGAACGCTGAATCCTCAGAGAACGACTACGCGACGCCGTATACAGCGATGCCAAAGACGTTCCTTCCGCGACGCCTTCTTCTGCAACGATCAATTCCACGACGTTCCTTTCAGTGACGAGCCTTCGTTCAACAACTCTCGAGGTAGGGGATTTTATTTTTGTTGTTATTCATGAATTCTTCTGTCATCGTTCCTCTTTTCATTTGTACCGCTTTCTATCGATTAACGGGAGGGGGCCAGATCGCACAAACACGGCCGACCCTCCTCCCTTGTATGTTGTGTTGTTGCGGTTCGAAGGAAAGTGACGCGGTACAATGGCACCACGCAGGGTCATGCGGAAAGGAATGCGCGGCACCATCATGTCGCGCCGTCGAATCGAACAAGGTCGCGGTGCCGTCGCACCGTGCTAGAGAACCTCGAAGGAATCGCGGTCGGAGTAGGGCCGCGACGGAGGGGCGCGACGCCATCACGTCGTGCCAGGCGGACCAAGGCCGCGGCCATAGGCTGCGACAGAGCAGGGAGCGGCGACCGAGATTCCGGCCGCCGACGTTGGAGCAGGGGGACCGACCAGCGCCGGTCCCATGGCGGCAATAGCCAGCTGGCCATTCAGAGGAGGAGTTGGGGGTTATGACCCCCGACTGGTCGGACAAGAGCATCCCCCCACATGGGGGGCCGCGGTTATGAAACAGGGGGGCAATGCCCCCCCCCCCATCAGCTCGGCCGAAACGGTAGCGCCAGTCGGGCCGGGCCGTGCCAGCTGGGCCGGGCCACGCCCAAGCGGGCCAGACCGGGACCCAGTTTGGGTCGACCCAGTTTGGGTCGACCCGGTTCGGGCCGACCCAGGGGGGTCTCGGGCCGGGTCGGTCTGGGCCTGACACCCCCACTTCCAGACCCCTTTCGGTATTTTGCCTATAACATGGGTTACGAACTTCCGATCGATACACCGTCACTTGCAATGCGATCCTTGGATCGAGGCGGTCGTTTTGATATATCACACTCAAGGTTTAGGTGTACTTTGGGTTCATCTGGGTTGGTTCAAACACAAAACCAACTGGGCCCTCGGAGCGGAAACACTTATAACTTGAGCTCCTGACATCCAAATGACGTGCCGTCGACTTTGTTGGATTACTCTTAGTGAGACGGACCATTTGGATTACTCCACTCGAGGTTTGGATGTATTTGGAGTATAGTCGGGTTGGTTTTGACTTAAAAACCAACCGGGCCCCTCAGACGAAAAAGCCAATAACTCTCAGACTGAGCGTCCGATCGACGCACCGTCTGTCGCGTTGAGTTCCTGTTGACGATACAGAACTTTTGGATTCATCAACTCCGGACTATGTGTCAGTTGATGTATCAGCCCCTTGGCTCATGGAGCGAACCCTCCGGAACGAGCTTTCTGTGTGCAGGAACCCTAGAGCTGGCTGCGACTGCGACGACTATGACGACTGTACAAAAATCCACCGTGGATTCGACAGCGACGACTACAACACTCAGCGATCCTACGTGGATCAGTGATAACGATCCTATGTGGGTCAGATTATGTGTGGGTCAGTGCTCAGCGGTCCCATGTGGGCCAGCGCCTACAGATCCTGTGTGGTTCATTGCAGGGGTTAGTTACCTATCGATCCTTTCTAGGTCATTGCGGCGGTTAGTTACCTATCGATCCTTTGTGGGTCATTGCGGAAGTTAGTGCCTATCGATCCTATGTGGGTCCAATGGCTTAGATGAATCAGTGGCTACATCTGATCACCTCTATCGTCTTACGAAGAAGTATACCTGTGTGAGCTGAATCTTGAATTTCAATCCTTATCTTCGATAAGATTGTCTTGATATCTTGTGTGGATTACGTTATGCTTGCTTGTGTGGGCTGGGTTGTACTTGGGCTCGGATGTTGGAGCTGAACTGGAATTGATGACTTATGTATATGTATGGGAATATACCTATGTAGTGTCAGATGTTACTTTGTGATTGCATCTTTCCTTGTGGATTATTCTTTGTGAATTCTGGGAGACCTTCGGGGGTCTCGGGGTCTCTACTGAGTAGCTTATACTCACCCCTGTATGGGTTGTGCCTGCACTACATTGTGTTGGTTGCAGAAGACGGACAACATTGAACCTGGTTGGGGCTTGCGGAGCGGTTCAGTACCTAGAGGAGGACAACTAGGCAGGACGTACTTAGAGCGGACGGCTGGACCCGAGGAGCTGTGGAGGATATCTGTACCCACCCTTCAGGTGGGACTTACAGTGGACGGCTCGAGGTTGCGGTTTTACTTTTCAGTTATTGTACTCCATTTTTCAGTTGTACTTTACTTTCAGTTTGGGTTTGTATTCTAGCCCCCTTAATTTTCTACACTTACTATTGTACTCAGTTTTTACTTAGTGTTTACTTCTGCTTTCTTCTTCTGTGGTGTTTGTTTATTTACAAAGGCAATGCCTTCCCTTTTCATGGGGAATTACGCCTTGGTGCTAGTCGCCAGCCCCTGCCCTATGGAAGGCGAGCTTGGGGTAGTCACGGCATGGGCCCCGAGGATGGGTCGTGACAGTATGAACTCATCATTGTATCGTAAATTGATTATCAAGAAATTGTCAGGTATATATTGCTCTACAAAATTAGGATTAAACAACATTTACATTTGATTATGGAATATTTTACAACAAAATATTCCTTTTTATTGTGAAATGGACCATGTAAAATTTTATGGTGTGTGGTAAGTATATTTTTAGATCATTTTGAGGATTTCTTGGAATTATTTCTCGATACCTTACTGATTTTTGTATTTATTTTGATCATTTCTTTGGTAATCTAGAAAATCATGAAATCATACATTGGAAAGAATCTATTTTTGAAAATTAAAAATTTTCACTTCATGATCGATAAATTGAGAGAATTAATACCCATAATTTCAAAAAAAGGAATTGATTTATATAAATCAAATATTGAAGTGATATATTTTTTTCCATATCCCACTTATGCAAAACATATTAGATCTTTCTTTGGCTATTTATAATTATATAGAAGTTTCGTCAATTATTTTATTAATATTTATCTCTCTACTTCTATATTACATTTAAAACAATCATTATTTGATTTTAATTTGTATTTTAGGGAAAAAATTTATTAGATAAATAAAAATTTTATTTCCCCACCAATAACAAAACCAAAAAATTAGGAACATCATTTTGAGATATTTTTGATGCATCGAAACCTGAAATGGGAGAATAAATCATTCAAAGGATTTATGGAAGACCCAAATTAAAAGAATATGACTCAAGGAAATTAGATACTGCTCATCTTAACAAGAAATCTTCCAAAAAAGTGTTCCTTTCATTAATTTTTATATTAGTTAAATTCAAAAATTATCTTATCGTCACAAAATTTGTTACCTTTTATGATCATACAACCCTTAGGTATGACATGTAGAATCATAATTCTAAGACAAGGTTGGTAATATGGATAAAATAGTTGCAAGATTTCAACTTAGAGATCAATTACTAGAAGGGAACTGAAAAATCAGGTGGCTGATCACCTTAGTAGGGGACCCAAAACTATTAAAGTGGAGTTTCTTGACTTGATCCCAATAAATGAGAATATAATTTGAGAAAAAATCTACATTATGGATAGAAAAGTACCTTATAATTCTGACATAGTGAATTGTTTTGTCACATATTAGGCACCTTCTCATCATAAATTCCAAAAAAATGTACAAACTCAAGTTATAAATCTAGATTTTATATGTGGTAGGATCCATTACTTTAGAATATTTTTAATAATAAAGTAATAATAATTTGATTTTTGATAAGTGAAATTTTCACAAACTAGCATAGATACCATGTAACACTCTCGATCCCCATGGGTTAAAGACTAGAACATGGAATTATACAAGAAAAAAGAGGGATTTGTTTTTATAAAAAACAATATAAGATAAAATATACAAGTCAGTATGCAAACAATACTCAATGAGAGAGTTCAAGACCCAAAAAAATAAACGATACTCAAATAGAATATCAACCAAAAAAGGTCACATCATCTCCAAGACAAAGATGAAAACCATTTACAATAAGTTGGAAATGTCTCTACCAATTACCACCATCACCCTATAGTCCAAACGATAAAGATCATCTGCCTCCTCCAAGAGGCGCATTCCCTTTTCTCCAACCTAACAAAATATAATCGAAAAAAACTTGAAGGAAGTTGTATGATGTGATCTAAATAGTCCATTAGGGTCTCATTAAGTGTCCCATAATCAATTCCATAATAATAAACCATTAATTATTTTAATTTAATTAAAACTATTATTGCATGAAATTGACATAATTTTTAAAAACATGATTTCATAATAAAAAAGATATAAGATATATGAACACATGCTTAAATGAACATTTTATATAAAATGTTTATATATATCAGTTTGCATGAATAATTTTTTTATTAATCAATGGTATGTAATCATCAAATCAATACATTTCATAACACCATGCAATAATACTTGTGGTGTATTAGTTTCATGAAATAGGATCCTCACACAACTCAATCAATCATTTTGGATCAATGTGTGAACATTTCCCTCACCTAAAGCTATAATGACTTAACTCCCCATGCGATAAATCATTCCTTAGTAAGTATAAGTTTGTTTTGTTATTGTCAAACAATTTCTAGGGGCCATGTCCTAGTGTGCATGTCCTAATTACCTAGAGACATATTATGATCAGATGTTTCTCCATCTATATATAAATAAATAAATCACTCATGGGAAGATCGATCATTTTAAATCAATTAAAAATACAATTTCTCAATATTAGTTTTCACCATGCCTTTATCATTTTAAAAATAAAATCATAGGTTTTAATCAATTCATACAAAATAATATATCAATTTAATACATTTATCTAATGGTTCGATAATTAATTATTTAATTAAATCAATTTCCAAATGATCCCATAAAGTTTCAGAAATCATCCCTACACTTTTAATTCCACAAAAATGAGGGTTTATCAAAATTTCCAAACCCCTTTAAAAATCAACATCAGTCATCTCAAATATAGATTTTTAAATAATTTTAAATCTCATTTTAAATTAATTAAAAAAATCAGTGTTTTAATTTTAGGTTAATGAAATATGGACCACCTATATTTAATCAAATATCAAGTAAACACCTGCAATGAGAAATTCCAATGATGAATGAAGGAGAAGGAGATCAGCAAGGAAATCCTAGATCACAAATAATCATGATAAAACTATAATTAAATAAAAAACACGAGATCATAACACATCTAAATAGGGTTAGTAGAGATAATGAGAAACTCAAAATAAGAAAACTCATCGGGGATCAAACACCAAACTGAGACATCTACAAGGGAAGGGATCACCCAAAAATCACCAGGTGTTTCCCTAGGGTTCAAAAGAATAGGTCTGAAGGAAGAATAAATTTTTATAGGATGTAGCACATAAAAAATATCATAGATCAAGTAAATCATGATGTGAATATCTGATTCAGGATGTGCATATCCCTTGTGTCATTTAAACAAAAAAAGGAAATTGCCTTAGGTTAGAAATCCAGATCTCGACCAATTCACATCTTGAAAAAAATCATGTCTTTAACGTCATTCATGTTATGAAAATTTTTTTGTCATATTTCTAACCAAAGATTCAATATGTGAATTCAGTATATGACATGAATGTTTCCTACAAGATGAAATAGAAAGTGGACTTAGAAAAAATCCCAAAAATTCCCTAATAAACATCAAACCCAAAGGAGCACACCCTTTAAAGACATTGAATCATTTATATCTGGACTCCACTAATTAAAAAAAACATACATTCATGAAATTTAGGTAATTTTCTCTATTAAAGGATCTCCATCGTCAAAAGGAATCAAACAAACCTAAAAATGGAATCCAAATAAGGCTCATGAAGTACCTAAAATATTGTAATATGATGTTATAAAATCCCCACTATAAATAATTTCTATCCCAATAAAGAATATTAAGTGGATTCCATATCAAAAAACTGAAGATAAAACTCTCACATTAGTGAACCATTCTCCCACAACTCATACAAATCAGAACCGTGCTATCATCATGCACATAACAAAGGTATCATTTTCCCATGAAAAACCTTTTTATTAGAATGAATAATTTGGAATTGATGCTTTTTCAAGGATAAATAATGTTTAATATCAATATCTTCCCAAATCAAAACATGAAAAGATCTGGAAAGATTCTTTTGAAGTCGTGATACATGGAACATGTTCAAGATTGACATAATCTATGGTGTATGTTCAAAATAGTAATCCACATTCCCCACCCTTTAAATATCTCAAATGGAACCACAAATAACAACACATTATTTTCCTATTTCCTTAGATGTCAGTGACCCAACCGAGGTGAAATAGTGAAGAACACCAGGTCCTAAACTAAAAACTCCAATGGTCATTGATGACAATAAATATAGTATTAGTACCAGGGTTATTCCATCAACATCTTCCAATGAATCGATTGAATCCTCACAATTATCTCATGGAAAAAACTTTTTACAAGCAATTAAGATTCACTAATATTAGACTAATACAATTATATCAAAAAGTTTTTTTATATAAAACTTAAAAATGATCCAGTATAGTCTAGAATTCATATGAATAGAATTTCTTCAAGAATATGCATAGATCACTTTGTCTGGCCATCTTTCTGTGGATGATATTTAATTATAAAATGTAACTGATATTCCATTTCTTCTTGGAGGTCTCCAATGACACAAGATCTAAAATGAGGATCCATATTAGAGACTACAGTATATGGAAATCCACCAACTCAAATAATATCTTACACATAGATATATCCCAAGTCCTCAAATTTGGTCGTATATCTATTGGGTATAATCTAAGAAAATTTGGTTAGATAACTGATCACTACCCATATCACATTATTACCTGGAGGGGTATTTGGAAACCCAACCAAAAAGTATATATAAGTCTCATACCTCTTCAATTTGGGAATTTAAGCAACTGAAGAAATTCTAATGGAATTTGGGGCTCATCTTTGACATGTTGGTAAGTATAACAACAAGAAACAAAGTCAACGATGTCTCACCTCATACTTGAACACTAGATGGTTCATTGTATATCATAGAATATATTCACGGTACCCATGTTCCCCATATGTAGGGAATTTTATAAATATCCATCATGTCATTTCTCATAGGTAAAGGCATAACACACCGGTTCTAAAAACCTAGGATACTCTGCAAAGACAATATCCACTGGCTGAAGATCTACCCACTTGAAAGAGAGTCATTGAATCCACAAAATTTTTCAACAAACTATTTTTATTGGATAATCATCTAGATTACAGATATGTTCAACTATATGTTTTTTAAAACAACCTCAGACTCATGCTCCCAAACTCCCAAATGAAACTGAGAAAAGAGAACCATTATATTTCACTCATATGATGATTATTTGGTGGATTAAGTCAAAATTTTCTTGATCTAAGCATCAATAATCACATTCCCCTTTCTATGTGTGTAGGAAATTTCAAAATAAAAAAAATTAAATACTCTACCCAATTCCTATGTTGAAGATTAATATATCTTTGAGATAAGATATAACTCAATATTTTCTGTTTGGAATAGAAGGTTACCTTTCTCTGAAAAGTTAATGTCAAAAACTAATAAGAGAATGCCTCATTGTTATGAGTCTAATATCATGAGTCGAATAATTACTTTCATGTAACCAAAGATATCTTTAACCATAGGATACCACATGATTACCCCATAGACAAATATGACCCAAACCTGAAACTGATGCATAAAAATAGAAAAAATAGCCCTGACCAACATGTGGAAGAGCTAACACTAGTGAATATGTCAAAATATGTTTTAAATAAAAAATTACTTCTAAATTTCTCATCCCAAATGAAAATCACTCATTTCTGAATGATAGAGGTCATTAGAGAAACCAACTTCAATAAATCTTTTACAACCCTACAGTAACACCCCACAATTCCCAAGAAGCTATATATTTCAAATACAATAAGAGATTTATCCCATGTCATACTAGCTTCCACCTTCTCAGGATCAACTGAAAATCCATGTTTTGACACCATTTTCATAATAATTTCACTTCCCAAATCCACAAATTATATTTCAAAAGAATTTTATAAATTGGTGATTAATCAAGACTTCCAAAACTATTATTAGATGATGAATATGATCATCCTTGGATTGTATATAAATTATAATGTCATTAACAAAAAAATGAATGAGTTAAGGTGAACATGGAATATACTATTCAAAAATTCCATTAAAACCCATAGGAGCATTGGTTACACCAAAAGGAATAAAATGGTACTAATAATGGACATTACTACTTCTGAAGGAAATATTATGAATTTCATATTATTTAATTCTAAACTGGGGAAAACCAGATCAAAGATCATTCTTAGAGATTGAATTTCCCTCCTTCAACTAATCAAAAAATAATCATTCTATTGTAATTAATACTTTTTATTTACCTTAAATCGATTTATTTTGTGATTATCAACACAAAGATGAAGTGTTCAATCAGATTCCCTTGAAATAAGAATAGTTTATGACTAAGGTGACACACTTGATCATATAAATGATTTCTCAGGAAGATCATACATTTGAGTCATTCACACTGTCTATTAATCTCATTCCATGTGGTAAGAGTGAATTGATACCAACTGAGTACCATGTTTGGAATCAATGGAGAACTATACCTCTCTTACGAGTGGTAAACTGGAGAAATAATAATGAAACACATCCAGAAACTCAATAAAATCTAGTGGGAGATCATTAATCAAAGATTCTCATTCCACGTAAAAATAAAACACTAGTACAACACTTCATAAATCTAAAAAGAGTGTCTAGATATACTCGACTTCATGTCCCATTTTCCCTAAAAAACACAAAACACCCCATCATGTGTACTAAAGGAGACCTATACAAGGTAAAAGTAACTTTATGACTTTTGAGAAATATTCCAATCCATCTCAAAAATGAAATCAAGAGGATTGATTTCAAGAAATAAAAATCTTCATGTAAGCTCCAACTATGATAGAGATAAAACTGAAGTTGGACCCCAAGGACCCTACACCTTTTCATTTTGAGGGGAATAGTAATTCACAACAATAATGTAAAAGATCTAGGGGAAGGTTTCGTAGGCTCAAAACATGATTTGATATAAATGACTGAGATTCAACAGTATAAAATAAATTAGTTACTTAAGATGAAGGAATATTGATGCTACTTATCACGGTTATTGGACCCGCATCTGCTTCACTTGGAGACTCTTCCACTATGTGAAGAAGATCCATTCTTGATGCCTATAGCTAGAACCCCTTAGTTCTTGATGCATATTATTTTTCCTAGTAATTTTTAATGATGATAATAATTTTCTATTACATTGGGATGAAAATATATGGCATGAATTCTATATGTTTCATGAGATACCAAAAGAACTATAGATCTTTGGTTCCTTAGTAAAAATCTATTTTACATTCCACACCTTTCCACACTATGAGAAAATCAAAGGGCCTCTCCCTGGAACATCAAGAGTTCTAGGTGATTCATGTTGTTTATACACACCTTAATACTCATTAGTCTTTATTATCCATTTAAATAAACTTGAAGAACTACAATTTGGAGAAATATGAACTCTCATAAACCCTGAATTTCTTTACAGCTCATGGTCAACAATCAAATAATTATCCATCATATCAATATATGTAGTAATATTCGAAAAGAAAAACTAATATTGGATATTAGGTTGGGTTCCCATCACAAATAGTTTATCCCTTAGCTTCTTATTTGATAAAACCTCTGGTGAAAACTTGAAAAGAACTATGAAATAGTTCGCATACTGTGTCATGGTCATGTCACCCCACTAGAGGTTGATAAAAACCATATGCCTTCTATAATTTTTGACTTTGGATATAAATTATCAGTGAAAATAATTATAATGTTTTTCCAATATAAACACTTTTTATTATTCACTGTCACCGATAAATACCACTATATTATTCTAGGCCCCTCAATCTTCAAGGTATCATATTTCACCTTTATAGATTTTGGAAATTACAAGAAATAAAAAATTTGTCTCGTATTTTTTAAACAATCCTTAAACTGTTAAAGATCAATGAAAACATATGAATATGGTGGTTTCTGATGAAGAAACTCCTAAGAATTATATCTAGATTCATCCCTTCTAGGTTCCACTAATGGATACCGAATGGGAATGGGTTTTAGTACTTTTACAAGATAATGGAAAACATGAACCACTATCTTAAAAAAAATTAGGTCAACAGAAGGATTTAGTTGTTTTGGGTTAATTTAAGCCTCCTCTAATGGCATGTTCTAATTTCCTCTCATAGGAATGATGATACACAATATTAATAGACAAAACTAAAATTATCAACAAGGAAAAACATATCAACAAATGAAACAAGATATTTAGGAATATGAATTACAACATGTATAATTCTTGATTATGATTTCAATATAATCATATCAGAAGAAAAGAAAAATCTATGATCAAATCAAATTATTCTACCAAGATAATTTTTACAAACTCCCATGGTGGAGAAAGGGTCTTCACGATGAGATATTTCTAAGAGCTCACTCACAACTACCTCCTAGGTCCAATCAATCCTACCTCCTAGACAACCCAACTATATACTAATATAAAAGAATAATGCATATTCTTCACCTTTGATGTAAATACCCCAACCCTAGTAGCCCAGATCTAGTGCCTTATATAATTACATTGGTACCATAAATAAGTGATTTCATCCCAAAGGACAGAATAGTTTAGTATATTTGGAAATCTAGATGCGAATCTAATTGTTACATTAAAACCTCGAAATAGAAAACAACATAGAAACTCTATTTTAAACACCCATAAACTCATAAATTATACCTCTAAGTCATTCATAATATATATCTTCATATTTTGGGGAAAAAATAAAAAAGAAGAAAGGGGTGAGCTCAGATGCCCTGTAAGGGTACAAAATACAACGAAAGATATCATAAACATAAACAATAATTAAAGGTGATTAAAAAAAGAAATTAAATTAAAACATAATCTTTAGTATAATATGGTGGGAATAAAATTTTGTTTAATAATTCTAAATAAATAAACATATGAGAATTAAACTTAACCATTGATATTATACTAGTCAAATAATCACATGGATTATCAATTATAAATATCATAATGATGGAATTAATAATGATGGAAATATGAAACATGTTATTGAGGCCTCATCTAAGACATATGAAAGTATGTGGGTAAGTACACATCCAAATCCATATATGAAAATAAATAGGCAAGGCCTCAACCAAGTCCATATCTAGTTTGTCTCATGAGACCTACTGAAGTAAAATGGGGCTATAGTAGGCCCTACCAATCACTTACTAAGTTTAATTAATTAATAATATAAATGTGGTGAAATATAAAAAACATATAAATATGAAATAGAAATATCCTTCCCCAATCATTAAACATAATCACCGACCATTCTCATTAATACGGTGAATGGTATCAAGATTACACAACCATAGTCAAACTGATCATAAAAAATTGACAAAATTTGGTAGATGATATCATAAAAGGTAAATCAAAATTAATTATAAGTTTCAAAAGAGTATGTAGAATTAGATGAAAATACTCTAACAAAATCATCTAGTATTTCTTGATAGAAATATCGTTTTTACTTTGAAAAGAAGAGTTCTTTTGGAATAAAATCATTTGTATTTTTATTAAAATATGAAAATAAAAATTTATATCCTAAAAAAGATAATATAAGGATAATAAAAATATTCCTAAGTATTAAATGATTTCTAATATGTAAAAATAGTATTTAAGAAACATTAAAATTTTTCCACTTTAGTGCAGTTTAAGAGAAAATATAAAAGAGTACTTAAAATAGAATAATTCATAATTGTTTGTATAAAAGCAGAAATGAAAAATAAAATTTCAATGAAAATATAGTGATTTCAGAAAAAATAACGTTATCTTAAAATATATTACGGATAGAACATGAAAATTGGTAAGAAATTATGAATTTTCCATTAATCATGATTGTTTAACAGGAAGAATCAAAAAGGGAACTTTATAAAACATATATTTACCCATAAATGAAAGATAAAATGATATGAATACCTAATTTTGGAATATATATAGATAATGTAGAAGAATTATATGAAAATAAATAATAATTACATTGGGGGTAAAGAGAGAGAAATCATAACCGGAATGATAAATGGTGGTTTGGGAAGAATCCATTACTAATTTGAAAATAGTTGAACCATAGTCGCTATAGAATTAATAATCATAAAAGGAAACATTTAATAACATGAAGATAAATATATTCATTATACTATACATTAAATGTATGTATACATACACCACACGTAAGAAACATTGGTAAATAAGGCAAATATCATAGAAATAAAGGTGGGATGAGAAAACTCTTACCTTTTGTTGGAAAGTGTTCTCAACTTGTACTTAATGTTTTGGATAATGAAGTTAGATTTATTAATAATTTAATTAATAACCTATTAAAAATTAATTTTATTTAGTTTAATTTTATTAAGTTCATTTAAGTACTTTTTGATGATTTATAATATTCAATTTCATTATTTGGGGGTGTTTGTTTCATGGTTTTCCTGAGTGGTTCACTTGTATATATGTATGAAAGATCATGTAAAATGATAATAGTAATCTAGAATTGAAACTATATGTTATTAATGAACTTAAATAATATTTAATGTCATTATACATCATTTTTTCTAGATATATGGATTATTCATTAGATAAAGCATTAATGATAACCATTTATATTATTTTGGTGTTTTTTTATCATCACAAACTAGTTTTGTATTTTGAAATAATATTATATATATATTGGTTAAAAAACATTAAATAAGTTAGATTACACATATTAATTTCTTTATCCATAATAATGGTTTTTTGACCAACCTTGATGGCGAAATGAAAAATGAAATCTTGTTGTCCATATAGGTAGTAAATTGGCACCCCACAAACGATGTTTTCATTTTTAGAATAAAAGGGTAAGGGAAGAGAATTTAGGGTTGATATACCATTAACAAAATACAATTACAATGTATAAAATATATTGGAGTTATCATGACATTTTGGATAAGGGTGGTGAGTTAAGGATGAGAAAATAAAATAAATTGAAAAAGAGAGAGAAGGTAATACCTCTTGAGTGTCATGTTGAGAACCTCTTTAAGGGACATGGAAATAAAAGTTTTGTGAGACTAGAAAGAACATAATGTAAGGGAAAATATTGGTATAGGAAATAGTGATAATATAAGAAATATTAACGGTTTTTAGGTGTGAATAGAAGGGGTGGTGAGGTGTGGTATTTATAGTGGAGGAGAAGGGTGTTTCTTGATTATTTAATTCATTTGTTTATTAGTTTAGTTTAAGACTATGAATAATAATGGTTTTGAGGCTAAATATAGTAACTAGTGCATGTTATTTATAACCAATGGGTATTTACCTCTTCCACACATCATCCATTACTCAATAATTCATTTAATTACTTATAATTTTAAATACTGTAAGTTACCGTCTTTCACTATCACCAAAATTTCTACTATTTCAGAAAAACTCCAAATATTAACCTTAAATTTTTTTGACATATAGAATTAAAAACTAGATTCCATTTTATTATAATAATTTTATAAGTATTATAAATTTAATTTTTAACTAAAATCATCATTTATTCAAAAAATACCGATTTTAAAATTATAACTGATTTTATAATATATTGAAAAATTAATTAAGAACTCATAAAACTATGTTATAATAATAATACAAAAAATTATTTATTAATTAATATATTCCAGAAAATGAATTTTATTTTAAATAATTATTTTAATTATAAAATAGTGAATAATCATTTATGTGTCACAAAAATACTAATACTTAATTTATCATTTTTAAAACATTTATTTACTTATTAGATGATATAAATATATTATAGTTTCATTAATAAGATTCATAAATTTTAAGTATACTTTAATGGGTTTTAATATAATTCAAATCATAAATAGAATATTAATATAAGGAAAATGATAGTTTTACAGAAATCTGTTTATTTCAATATTCATTGGAAAATAAATATTTTTAGAAAAAGTCCAAAACATCACTCTAATATAATTTTGGAATTCGTCATTAAAAAAATAAGTTTATTTTTTCAATACAATTTATAAACGTTTTAAAGTTTCTTTTTAAATCATGTTCTCAATTAAAAGGTGGTAAAAATGTTTTTATAATAAATACAGTCTTTTTTGAGTAATATTGAATTTTTAAATATATTATTCCTATATAAAAATTTGGATGAATGTTAAAATATTTTTATGCACATATAGTATATAAATTTTATAATGTGGTTAACACTACTCATTTCCACAAATTTAAATTATAGTTTATAACGGCCTCATTTTAATTGTATATAATGGTTTTAAACTTGGTGTTGCGTATAAGCTATTAAAGAAGTTAAATTTAAAAGTGACACACCACAAAATATTGGGGTATTACATTCTCCCCTCCTTCAATAAAACGTTTCCTCTCATTTTGAAATTATACTTTAAAGTCAAAGGCTGATACTTTAAAGTTACTTTGTGGGAACTCCACATCGAAAATAGGGTTAATAAAACATATTCTTAATAAAAGGGAATGTGAATTGTGAAGGTCAAACAAAAATAGGATTATAAATAATATAACATTCACAATAAGGTGAAATATGGAAATAGAATAGAAATATAACTATCATTTTCTAATGGATTGTGATAGAGAATATGTTCATTTGAAAGTCTATTATGAAAAAACATTAAATTTATGATTGGTTAAAAGAAAATTTATTTCTCTAAAAGAAAAGTGATGAGATAATTTTTTTCTTCCAAAATCATTTTCCTAGAGTTAACGGTTTCATTCTCAATCATGAGAAGAATTTGAAAAAAATTAACATACTTTATTCCTTTCAATGTCATAATCATAATATCATCCTTTGGATGTGCTTCGATCTATTTTCACATCATCCCTTACAACTAGAAATGAAAGTTCAATATGAATTTTTCATTCCTAAATCACTTTAAATTAATCATATGGTACTTATGTCATTCCATAAACCATTATGTTTACTAAAACCAAAAAGGATAAAAAAAAATTATCCAATATGATAAATCATACTTTAATCTTAATAAATTATATCCATAATCCATTCTATAAGTATTTAACCATAAAGAAGATCCAAAATATGTCTATCTAAATTCAAAGAACAAATATCTAGAATAAATGTTACTTAACCTCAAATTTTACCAAAATAATATTATCACATACCAAATATTTGAATACCTTTATCACCTTTAAAACATAATGAAAACATTAATTCCTCTAAAAATAAAATCTCAAGTTGTCCTTAAATACAAACATAAAATAATTCACAAATGACTTAAACCATCAGATCACTAACCGCTTTCATGGTCACAAATACTATCCCATAAATATAAATTTATTATTATATAAACATCAAGAAGACATTTAGGGTCATCTTTCCCATGTCATGTGTTTTTAAAAATATCAACATACAATAGAATCACATCTCTCGATTACTGCGGCTATTCAGACCTTGCTTCCAATTTCTTAATGAATACGTATTGCAGTATAATCCTTATTTATCTCAAGATTATTATAACCTATGAATTATTGATAAAATTATCAAATAACATAATTCTTTAATCCAAACATAGTAATATTAATAATTCCTCTTCATTTGTGGTAGTAGTATAAGCTTAACCATGATCTATTAGGCACTTTTGGGGTGTACACCTTTGACGCGCGAGACATTAATTTTAATAGTGTCCCATTTCCTTATAGTTTAATTATTTCACATTAAAAACCTTTTTTACCCTTTAAATCACAATCATGGTGGCCTTTCTCAACACACTTGTAGAAAAATCCCATTCCTTTTAAGCAAGTACTAGGGTGTTTCTTTAAACAATTGTCACATGTGGGAAAATAATTCTTTCTCTTATTTACATTATCTATATTTTTCCTAGTGGTAATATTGTTCTCATCCTTCCCTCTGAATATATAATAATTAGAGAATTATTTATTTGTTTAATTAGAAAATTATATTATGTACTCACATGATTAGAAAGTTTGAGATAATTTCTCCCTTAGAAAGATTGTAATAATACCATAAAACACATGATCCTTCTTAATGTTTAGATCATGTGCATTGATGAATTTTACATTCCTTCCACTAGTCACCATTTATAAACAATGTAATACCCTAAATTAGGTTATGAATTATAATGAATAATTTTTAACTATCACTAACATAAATCATAAATTTATGCATAGCTAATCTCATAATCATAAATATTGTTTCTTTGGGGAAATGTTTACTTTTAAATCAATCATAATGGTTAGTAAAGAATAGTTGAATTATCCTAAGAATATCCACCAAGAGTTTCAACCCTATTGTTTATTAAGTCCTATTGTCATGTATTTGGTTACACTATGTCAGGACCAACATACCTTGTTGGAGTTTTTACCCCTAAGTACATCTGTTCCAGAACCACATCCGCTTATAGAATCCAGAAAAAGATATACCTCTAGGAATAATCACATAATATATACCTTAACAAAATTATATAATGTTATTATATGATTATACTCAAAATCTATCTTATGGTTATATTCCCTAATATACGTGTTCCAAATATAGCTTCCATAGTTTCTATTAAACATGTTCTGATACTATGTGTAAAGACCCTTACCCCAGTAGCGAAGAGCCCATGCCTTACTAAATTACATTGGTACTATGAAAATGAGATCACATCCCAAATTAATAAACATTTTAGTATATTTGGAAAACCAAATAAAAAAATAATTGTTAGATGAAAACTTTGAAAGGAAAAACAACATATTAACTCCCTTGGAAAAACCCATAAAACCCTTGACTATCCATATAATTCATTCAAATATACATCTGCACATACTGAGGAAAAATTAAACATCAGAAAGGGGCGAGATCATATTCTGAGTAAGGGTAAGAAATAAAGACAATGACATCATAAATATAAACAAAAATGTAAGGTGAATAACTAAAAACACATGTCATTAAAACATAATCTTGAGCACAATATGATAGGAATAAAAGATGATTGAATAATTCTATATAAATAATCATATATGAATCAAACACAAGCATGGATATTATACTAGTCGAATAATAACAGATATTATAACTTAATAATATCATAATGGTGGAATTTATAATGTTGGAAATTTAAAATATGTTGTTTATACCTCAACCAAGACATCAGAAAATAAATTGGTAAGACCTCGGCCAAATCCATATATGAAAATGAAGGGTCAAGGCCTCAACCAAGTACAAATATAGTTTGTCTCATGAGACATACCAATACATCGAGGGGATATAGAGGTCCCCTACCATCACTTACTAAGTTAAATTCATTTCTCATATGAGTGGGTGAAATATAAACATCATATATATATGAAATGTAAATAAGTTTCCCTAATCTGTAATCATAATTATGGAGCATTCTTAATAATATGGTGAATGGTATCATGATTATACATCCACAAACAAACTAATCATAAAACATTTTTTAAAATATAGTAGATGATATAAAAAAATATAAATCCCAATTAATAATAATATTACACATAGTGTGTTGAAATAGATTAAAATAATCTAATAAAATCATTGAGGAAATATTGAGAGAAATGCCATTTTTACTTTGCAAAGAAGTGTTATTTTTTAAAATATTATTTTTTATTTTTTATAAAATAAGAATATAAATATTTATATCATAGAAAAGAAAATGTAAGTACAATGAATTTTTTTTGAGGCAAAAATATGTTCAACATGTAAAAAGTGATTTTAAGAAACATTAGAATTGGGCCTCTTTAGTATGGTTTAAGAGAAAATAGAAGTGTCTATAAAATGGAAAATGTTAAAATTCATTGCCTAAAACCGTAAAGGAATAAATATAGTTTCTCTTAAAAAAATTAATTTTATAAAAATAATGTTGTCTTAAAAACATTATTGATGGTACATGAAAATGGGTAATCAATTGGGAAGTTCCCTTTAATCAAGCTTGCTTAATAGGAATAATTTAAAAGGGAACTTAATAACATATGTATTTACCCATAAATGAAAGATAAAATGATATGGGTATATGAGTTTGGAACATATAAACATAATTTATAATAATAAAATAAAATAAAGGAGAATTACATTGGGGTAAAGATAGAGAATGTGTACTGAAATGAAAAATGGGGGTTTGAGAAGAAACCCTTTCCATTTTGCAAACAGTCGAACTGTATGCCCCATAAAATTAATGATCATAAAATGAAAAATTGTGATAAAATGATATGGATATATGAGTTTGGAACATATAAACATATTTTATAATAATAAAATAAAATAAAGAAGAATTACATTGGGGTAAAGAGAGAGAAAGTGTACCGAAATGAAAAATGGAGGTTTGAGAAGAAACCCTTGCCACCTTGCAAATAGTCGAACTGTATGCCCCATAAAATTAAAGATCATAAAATGAAGAATTGTGTACAAAGAATATAAATAGATTGATTATAATATATATTAATTTTTAGTATACATACAACACACACAATAAATATTTGTGAATAAACCATGTCTCATAGAAATAAATGTGAGATGGGAAAACCCTTACCTTATGTCCAAAAGTATTCTTCCCTTGTACTTAATATCCTAGATAATGAAATTATATTCATTAATAAATTAATTCATATAAAATTAAACATTAATTTTATTTATTATAATTTTATTATGTTTATTTATTGTCTTTTTTATGAGTTATACGATTCAATTTCATTGTTCAGGAGTGTTTGTTTCATGGTTTTCAGGATTCGTTCACATGTATACATAAATAAAAGTTCTTGTAAAATGAGAATAGTAACCTAAAATTGAAATTATACGATATTAAAGAACTTATAGAAGATTTAATGTTCTTATATATCAATTTATATCTATATACAATGATGATTCATTAGATAAATAATTAATGATAACCATTTCAATTATTTGGGTATTTTTTCAATCATTACGAAGATGTTTTTTCTTATGAATTAATATTATGCATATATACTAATTCCAGAAAATTAAATAATTTTTATTACATATATTAATGTTTTTTTGACCATAAAATTGGTTTTATTTCAATCCATTAATGTTTAATTTAAAAATAAAAACTCATCATCCATAAAGGGATTAAATAGGGACCTCACAGACAATGTTTTCATTTTTAGAATAAAAGGGGAAGATAAGAGATTTTATGGTAGATATACCATTAAAAAATAAAATTACAATATTTAAAATATATTGGAGTTATCATGTCATTTTTATAGGGGAGGTGTGGGAAGGATAATAAATTAAAATAATTTAAAAGAAAGAGAGACAGTTTTACCACTCGAATGTCGTCTCCTTGAGAACCTCCTTAATGGACATGGAAATGGTCATGTGCTGAGACTAGAAATAAAAAAAATGAATGGGAGATCTTTGGGAGTGGAATTTGAAATAATATAATAATTATTCAAGGCTGTGTAGGTGTGAGGAGAAGGGGTGGGGTGGGGTGTAATTTATAATGGAAGAGAGGGGTGTTTTTTGATAATTTAATTTATTTGTTTATTATTTTAGTTCAAGAATATGAATAGTGTTGGTTCTTATGGATAAATATAGTAACTAGTGAAAATGAGTTCGAACAAATGGGAACTTACCTTATCCATACATCATCCATGACACAATAATTCATTTATTTACTTATAATGTTAAATACTCTAAATTACTGTAATTCACTATTCAAAAAAAATTTAAATAATTTAGAAAAATCCTAAACAATTTACCATAAAAATTATTTAATGTATAGAATTAAAAAATGGAATCTATTTTATGAATTTTTTTGTGAATATAATAAATATAATTTTTAATTTAAATCTCCATTTATTAAAAATAATATAGAATTTAAAATTAAAATTGATTTTATAACAATTTTAAATTTAATTAAGGTCTCATAAAATAATATTATTATCAAAATAAAATAAATTAATAATTCATGAATCTATTTTATGAAAATAAATTTTCATTTAAAAAATTATTTTAATTATAAAATCGTGAATAAACCTTTTTGTTTTTCCAAAATACCAATACAGAATTTATCATTTCTAATTACATTTGTCTACTTATTCCATGACGTAAAGACATTATATTTTCATTCATAAGATACCTAAATGTTATGTAAAATTTCATGGGTAAGGCGACCATTCAAAAAAAAATATACTGTTAATATAATCAAAATGAAAGTTTTATAAAAATCAGGATTTTTCACTATTTACTACGAGATAAACATTTTTAAAAAAATTCACCCACAGATAATTTGGACATTATACATTTAAAATTGATGTATATTTTGATTAATATAATTTATAAAAGTTTCAAAATTTAGTTCTCAAACTACTGCCCCATTAAAAGGCGTCAAAACTATCTTTAAAAAAATTAATCTTTTATGCATACTATTGAATTTTTTCTTATACAATTCTTATAAAAATAATTTGTATGAATAGAAAATATTCGTTTGAATATATAATATATAAATATAATAATGTAGTTAAAACTAATCATTCCCACCAATTTATGTTATAGGCTATAGTGGTCACATATTAAATAGTGTATCATGGTTCTAAACTCAGTGTTGTGTATAAGATATCAAAGATATTAAATTTAAGAGAAAAATAAAATAAAATATTAGGGTGTTACATTTGATACAAAAAATTTCACGAACCATTCCAAATACCCTACTATACTGATACCCGATTTGAATCTGACATAGCCCAAAGGGAATTCTTGATCTCTATACATTCAGGACTAGCACTTGATATCATACAAGAACAAAGAGGGAATTATTTCCCCCAGAAACATTGGAAGATAAAATATACAAGTTAGTATGTCAAAAATATCCAAGAATAATGTAGTAGAATAAAATAGATAAAATGATAGCCAAATGAAACCTCAACATACAAATGACACATCACCTCCAAGATAAAGATGAAAACCATATGTAACAAGTGGAAAATAACTCCATTAGTCTCCATCATCACCCCACAGTCTATAGGATTAATAGCATATACCTCTTCTATGAGGTGATTTCCCTTTACTTTAATCTAGTATAAGATAATATACAAATAATAAAACACAAAGGTAGGGTGTGAGCTAAACAACATAGCAGAGTCTCATAATGTGTTACGTAGTAAATTACATAAAAATAATCCATTATTTAATATAATTTTTATAAAAATGGTAGGGAATAGAATTAAAATATTTTTGAAAGTCATGCTTGAATAATTAAAGAGAAGGAAGATATATCAAAATGGGCATAAATGAATATTTTATATAAAAGATTCATATTAATATGTTTATATGAATAAAAAAATTCAAAAATCAATGGTATGTAATAATCAAATTAATACATATCATAAATCCATGTAATTCTCCCCATAGTACATTAGTTTATATAAAAAGGATCCTCATGATACTTAATCAGTGATCTTGGATTAATGTGTGAACATGTCCCTCGGCTCAGGCAATTAGGACTCAACTCCCAATCGAGTAAATCACGTTATAGTAAGTTTAAGTTATTTTTCATTAGAGAACCTTTTCTATGGGGTTGTCTCCTAGATTTTTCATCCTAATTACCCATAAACATCCCTAGATCACATGTGCTTTAATCAATCTAGAAATCAATCAATCAATCATGGTAAAATAAATCATTTTAAGTCAATTCAAAATACTATTTCCAAATTTATGTTTTCAACACGCCTTTTTAATTTCAAAACCAAAATCATGGGTTTCACCCATTAATTCCTTTTAAAATCATATTTCAATTTAATCCATTTATCTTGAAGTGAAATATCAAATCATTTCATTAAATCAATTTCCAAATACTTCCATATGTTTTCTTAAATATACCTAACAATTTCAATTCCATTTAATTTAGTGATTTGTCATATTTTCTATTCACTTATTAATATAAAAATTAATCATATTAAATATGGGGTTTTAAATCACTTTAAAAGTCATTTTAAATAAATCAAAAAAATGAGGGTTTTAATTTTAGGGTAAATAATTATGGAACAACCTACCTTTATTCGAGGATCAAATCAACACCAAAAATGGGAAACACCAAAGATGAAAAAAGGTAAACAAGATCAATAAGGAAATCCTAGATAAAAATCATCAAGATAGAAAATTTATGTAATTAGAAAACATGACATCACACCACTACCAAAGAGAGGTAGTGAAGAGAAGGGGAAAATAAAAATGAGAAAACTCACTAGGGATCAGATTCCTAACATTGACTTTTAAATGGGAAGGAATCACCAATAAAGATCCTGGTGTATCCCTACGATTTCATAAAATCTAATGCATTATAAAAGATATTATTTCAAGATGAGACACATAAAAACTCAATGGGAAAGTGGAATTTATGATGTTAATCCATAATTCATGATATTAATATCCTGAGTATCATGTATACTAAAATGGATTCACCTTGGGGTATAGATCCTAATCTCAAAAAATTCATGTTGTTGAAATAATTCTTGTCTTAAACATAATTCACATTACGAACCAAGTTCACTGTGTCTTCCCAACTATGTATTCACATCATAAACTCAGTACAAAATGTCCATGCTTCATATTGGAAAGAACAAGAACATGTTCTAGAATGAAACACAGTAAGTCTCCAATAAAAACCTAACCTAAAAGAACAGACCCTTTAAAGAATTTGAAACATTTATAAATGGAATATAATAATTAAAATACACATTAATCACCAGACATTATCTCTTCTTCCCCAAAAAAGGTTATCAATCATGAAAAGACTCAAAATGGACCAAAAAATAGAATCAAAGAAAGAGTAAATAAGTACATGAACTAAGGTAAAATGATGTTACATAAATTGAATCTATTTAGGAATTTTTTCACACAATTTCTTATGGAGGCCATTTTGGACCTCAAATAATGAAAAGAAATATTTTCGAATCATGAATATATTTTCCATGTTTGTTTAACGATTATCATGAATATTTAAAGAAGAGTAAAAATTTTCAATTTTTTGTAAATATTTAAAAAATACAAGAGATTCCTAAAATACCCATTATTTTTTATAAAATATTTGATGTATGGGGTATTGAATTTATGGTACCCATTCCAAAAATATTTTCAGGATTCTTATATTTTCCTTTTTTTCATATATTAAAATAGGATAAATTCTTGGATACACAAACTAATGATGCCAATATTTTATATGATTTTATAATTGCTAACAATTTATTTTGTTTTGGAGTTCCAATAGATATCATCAGTGACTAAGTGACTCACTTTTTCAATAGATGACTGAATAGTATTCTTAAGAAGTAATTAGTGTATCATAAGACATATTCACCTTATAATCATCAAAAAAATAAGAAATATTAATTGTCTAAACTATAAAGTAAAAGTATTGTGGAGAAAATATTTTAACCTAACATTAAGGTTTAAACTAAAAGATTGGAAGACACACTATATGGATATACGTTAGCTTACAAGACAACTACTGTTTTCAGCCCCTACAGTTTGACTTATGAAAAATATTTTCATCTACCAGGGTAGTTAGAGAACCAACCATATTTATTTATAAATAATATAACATTCTATTTGGAATGTGATGGTAAATAAAAGATATTAAAACTAAAAGAGTTGGAAGAAATTATAGAAAAATCTTTTGAAAATTTTAAAAATTACAATTAAAGAACTCGAGTGGCTCATGAGAAGATGATATATGAAAAAATATTCAATCTTTGAGACTATGTTTTTCTATAAAATTAAAAATTTATGTTAATTATAGATAATATTTGTTCAAGGAGGGAATGATATTTTATTTTCACTAATTTATATCCTTTTGGTTCATTTTGGATCAAGAAAGAACATTAGGGTTGTAGATTAACTATCAATTGGAATTGGATGAAACAGTATGACAAAAAATAAACCCTAAACTAGTAGTGGATCTCACACCTCTCAAACAGGTCTATTGATCACATCACATCTAGATAGATCGAGTGAATGGAATTAAAAAATAACTTCTGGGATGTAAGATGAGATTAAATTTTTTCTTACAATTTTATAATTTAGGATATATCCACCCCTCCAATTTATCTTAAAAATGAAAAATGGTTCTTATACTTTTTTTGGTTATTTTTTGGTCCATCAAGAAAGTAATTGGGAATCCATAATATTTCAAAATATTGTGTAAATAGACAATTGAATTCATGTGGGAAGGGGAGTTCACTTTGAATATCTTTATTTTTTTGGCTCCACCCTTTTTTGTTTAAAAATATTTTTTGAGATTTAAAATATAATTTTCAAGGAAAAGCATATACTTTAATATTTACTTGAAAAATCTTGGAGAAATGAGTTTCTTAATAATCATATGATTCCATATTTTAGATTTAATTGATATTAAGATTGAATGAGTAAGATGGATAATTGCATGATTTAAGTGAAGAATAGATGTTAAATTGATAATTTATTATTTTAGTCAATTAGTTGATATATGCAAATGATATTTCATTACATTTTTTTAATTTAAATTTAATAAATTTATGTGGAATGATTCTTTATTAAAATATATTCCATTGGTTATTTTCATAAATTTAATGATTGATTCCCTAGTGTAATTTTATTGCAAATTATTTCAATCCAATCATGACTATATTTCATGAGAGATATTGGGACATTAAAATTACTAGAACTTAAATTGGAAAATTTTAAATATACTATTTGACAAAGTCACATTTATTATTATTAAGGTAATTTTATTGATTTATCCCTTATCCTTGATGCCATGTTATACATTAATCATTTTATATTAGATAGAATCCATGAATTATGATGTTATGAATGGTCCAAACTAAATTAAAATATTTCCTTTTCATACAATACAATTTATATTGTGGATGATATTTTAAATTTTATTTGTGGTGGTGAGGGAAGTCATGGTAGAATGGATGAACTATATTGGAAGGAATAAGTGTGTATTTACTCTTTTTATGGACCCAATTTTCATGATTTTTTTAATAAAATCATAAATTATTTGAATGCTTTTAATCATTTTCCCCATGTAATTAATTGTTTTATTTAAATGTTGGTGATTTACATCTTAAAAATTAAATTTTATAAAATGAAATGGAAATGAAGAATTGGAAAGTTTTATTTTGATTATGAAATTTAGGTTTAAATTTTTCTAGGACATTAATTAATTTTAAGTAGTCAATTGTCCAACACCTTGGCCAAAAATTAACCCCAAAATCAAATCATATAGCCATATGACTATGCTAGAGGGGAATACCAAGTTAGGTGTAGTAGGAGGTGGTATAAGTCAGGCATATAATGTGATGGTAGGCGCACACATAAATATATGAGATAATTGTTTCATGGGGAAACACAATGTAGTGGTGGGGGAAAGCGTTTCCTTTGGGGTCATCACATAGGTAGAAAAAATCCATTGGATTTAGTCTGACTCAATTCTTGAGATGGGGACATGAAATTTATTATATGGGAGGGTCTGAACACTAAAATGTTTGATGTGGTATGAAGAGATTAACATAATGTCAATCACTTATAATTTCAAATAGTTTAATCCAATGCATGTAGAACTCACTATTAGACATTACCATGACACCACAACATCCTCCTATAATCCTCAACATCATTCGAACAATGCTGCATCTCATTGGAAAACACCATGAAAACCATTATGAAAGCAACAAATCAATCCGAAATAGCTCTCTCATGGTCAAGAACCACCATGGATGGAATCTATAGCCTGAGATTACCATGATGAAATTGAAAATAAGAAGATAAATCCTTTTCTGACAACAAAGAACATGATCCAACCAGTTTTAATGATGGATGATAATATTGAAGGAAAAAAGATTCAATTGTTGAACTACAATATAGCGTCACCATGGAATATAAATGAAAAAATAGGTTCCAATGGTGAATTTAAACCCATCATTCTACAGGATTAACCTTTTCATTGTATTTATCATAGATCTCAAACCGAGAGAGGAGGATACACCGTGGGTTGAGTCCTTGCACCATGGTTCATTATAGCTTAGGAATTTGATGGAATAAAGAAGTATATAATTATATGTTTTTGTGTCATAGTTTAAAGTGTTGAAGAAAAAAAATTATGGCTTGGGAATTATTGATAAGTTTATTCCATGTTGTGGTATAGCTCTATGTCATAGCAGAAGTTGTCATAAAAAATACCAGAGAGGATTCACCTGAAGGGCTTTTATCAGCCGAAGGAATTTTGTATAGCACCCGAATGTTTTTTACACCTGAAGGAATTTTGACATACTCAACCAAATGATTTTTACACCACACCTGAAAGAATTTTTACAATGCACCCATAACCATGAATGTACCATTTTGATGTACTTCCGATCACCACAACCAGAACACACCGCATGATCTTCGTAACCTTGAAGACTTTTGATACATGGCACCACCATGAATCTCTTTACATGATGTCACTGAAAATTATATTACAATCTTTTAATGCCATTTTATTCATAATCTATTTGTAGGAGATACCACAAGAGGTATCCTCTTCTCGGTTATCTCTAGAAAGCTACATATTTCATGCCCATCCTCTCATCACATAGGTTACAGCAAACACGGCAACCCCTTCTCAATTCTCTCTCTCATAGTGGTTACATCTTTCCAAATTTATTCCTGATTATTTATCACATCCTTAAATATATGTAAGGTCATGAACCACTCCTCTCAAAGATAATAAAAATATATTTTTTTCAGATCTAATCTTTCGTATCACTTTTTTTAATTTCAAAATCTTTATCCATTTTTCTCTCTTTCATTTTCAAATATTAAAATAAAAAAATATCCCAGCAATCTCTACCTTGATTTAAAATTTGAATACTCTATATTCATCTCGATCATCTGGGATAGTGTGATCATAGGCTCCACCAAGATCCAAATTTCACCCAAAGAACGGAACATGCCGTATGACACGACCATGAATGCTTTAGATATTCCGGCCACACCATTGATACCGCCATCATTTTCCAATGACATTATTTCAGACACCTAATTGACCACCTAACCCAAGGAACTTCATTAGTCTTCCACCAATGTCTGACTATCCCCAAAAATTGAACATGCCTCATTACTCCAACAGGTCAATTGGACTTCTGATATACCTAAATCACCCCTGGTACCTCCGCGGTCTTCTGGTAACATATTTCAAGTCCTTGATAAGCCGATCCACCAGATGTATGCCACTGTGTTCTCTAAGAAATAACATCAACCAATCCCTTTGATACTAATTTTTGGGTAAGAGCCCAACATTTCAGTGGAATTAGTCACAAAACACCAAAGAATTCACCTGAAGGACTTTTATCACCCGAAGGAATTTTACACAGCACCTGAAGTATTTTTTCACCTAAAGGAATTTTGACAAACTCACCTAAAGGATTTTCACACCACAACCGAAGGAATTTTTATAATTCACCCACACCCATGAATGTACCATTTTGATGTATTAATGATCACCATAATTGGGACATGTCTCTTGATCTCCACAACCAAGAAGAATTTCGATACATGGAAACACCATGATTATATTTGCATGACATTGCTAAAAATTATATTGTAATCATATCATGCCATTGTCTTCATCATCTCATCGCACAAGCTACCACAAGTTGTATCCCCTTCCAGGTTATCTCTATGTAGCTACATCTTGCATGCATCTCCTTTCTTCACACTGGTTACTGCAAACATGACAAGCCCTTCTTGATTCTTTCTCACAATGGCTATATCTTGCTGACTCTCTTCCTACTTATTTATCACATCATCATATATATAGAGGTGTGCACCACTCCTATCAAAGATAAAAAAACATATCTTTTTTCAGGTCTAATCCTGCATATCTATTTTTTTCATATAAAAATAATTTATCCCCTTCTCTCTCTTTAATATTAAAATTTTAAAATAAAAAAATATCCCAACATGAAATTTATTAGAGATGGATAATTATGTAAGAACCAGTTTTTCTATAGGATTTTCTGCTACACCATAGAGGTGCTGGTTTTTAAAGAGCTGGTATTTTAAGGAATAAGAAGGTTGTTTCTTGGAACCTAGTTACACAATAGAGGATTCAATTATGCCAGTGATGAGGAAATAAAAAAAATTGTTGTGTATATATGGGATATAGCTACATTGTATCCATATATAGGAACACAAGAATTAAAACATTGGTGATATAGTCTATGTTTTAATGTTTTCCTCCATGTCATAGAACATTTTGTACAACAGTTTCAAAAACTAGATATCACCAGAAAATATTTTTTATAAACCCCAAACCCGAGGGATAATTTAAGAAATATATTCATGGGGACCTCCTAATAACATAGTGAGTCAATAAAATCCTTAAAACATTGATGACCTACTGAAAAATTTAACCTATGTAAAAAATTATGAGGAATTATAGAACAAAAAATGAAGATTTCACAAAGATATGTGGAGATTAAAATCAAAATACTTGGAGTCCATTTTACTATAAATAGTATGGGATAAATTATGTGAGAACAAAGGTGGATTGAGATAGGAAAGCTCCAATATATTAAAGGTGGAGAAGTCTTGTCTAGGGGATCATGTTGCTGCTAATTTAGATTTCTGCTTCTTTATGCTCTATTTTATTTTTAAAATATCTTCCACCACTCAAATATCTATAGTTTCATATTTAATAGACAAGATAAAATAATATGTGATTGGGGAAGGGGATGTGACTCATTGGAGATTCTTGATTATATGAGATTAATTTGAAAACATGGAACTATTTTCATTATTAGATGGTTTTCACTTTTTGATATTAGAATTTAAGTTCGATGATATTGTATTTTTGATTAATTATGGTAATTAATTATTTCCATTATTAAGTAATGTCCATTTTCATATAACTGGATTTAGATAATATTTATCTATTTTTATAAGAATATTTATAGAGTTTTTAGTGAATAATAAACCAATGAGGAATAGAAATTGATCATATATATTTGCTTCTGAATAAAAATACCAAATTGGTCATTACCTAAGTAAATAAAGGTCAATTAATTTAGAATTTTTTACTTAGGAATGTGAGTATTTGAATGAAAATAAATTATTTGGACTATTTTCACTATTATCATACATGATCAAGTATGAAAATTTGAGGTGATTATGAAACATTTCATTAAATAATATAACAAGGGATTTGTATTTATTTTTAAAAGATTGTAATAGAATTACGAATGGGAATCCAAGACAAACATGATCACTTTTCTTTCACTTTAGTTTATTAAGTATTGTTTCATTTTTATCTAGTTCTATAACTCATTGTCTAATTATTTTATTTTTTCAACCATGACGCTAGATTAAATAAGCACTATTTTGAGAAACCCTATATTACCATTAACAATATATTCCCTAGGAAATAAATTACTTTTTCAACATTCCATGATTTGTGTGTGTCAAGTTACTATTAAATTGTACGTAAAATAATAATATGAATGAATTTTTATTAAAATTAACATAAAATATTCATCTCTATTTATTTATGGAACTTCCAAATATCATTTTTCATTATAAAGCATCTAAAATTGTATATTTTTAAAATGATTATATATTTATATCTCATGGTAAAATTTTTATAATATTCATTAATTTAGTTTATTCTTTAATCTATTTAATTCAATAATATAAAGTGTTTATAATATAAATGAATATATTCTATGGTTTAAAGTATTAAAATTCTTATTATAAATTTTATTCGATTTATTTAAGGAGTTAAATGAATTTTTTACAATAGTTATAGTTATTTGTAACCAACATTGTGATTTTTTGTGGGTAATGTACGTAATATTATTGATTGATTATTATTTATGCATATTCAATGTTAATATTTTATATAAATTTATGAATCACTTGATTATTAATCTATGTATATCAAGACCTTAGGTTGGAATGTTTTCTAGTCTGGGGGAATATAATATATTTAGAAAAGTGGATGTTGGATACTCACTGCCCCATGATTTCCCTAGAAGTGACTTTACATTCAGATTATTCTAAACCAATACAATGACAGAGTTTCATATATATTATCCAGAAAATAATTTGGTTTATAATTTTTTTTTATTAATATGTTTTGAATATATCAATTTGGATAAAGTTATATGATATAAAAACTAAAATTTTAAAAGCATACCAACATGAATTGAATTCATGAGATATGTTGGTGATATTTTAAAAAACCAATTTTTTTTTAGTTTATAATCATTCTAAAGGAAAAAATTCAACAATAAATTAATAATTAATGTGGTTAGGGTTTTTTAAATTTGGGTTCCCATGAATTATATTGTAGAAGACAAGAATTATATAGGTGCCCCTATGGATAACTATCTATTCCTATAAGAGTAATAGGGTTGGGATAATTCAAACGATGGACTTATAAATTATTATTTTTACTTATCTATATATGATTAATATGTGATTGGATTGACATGATTGTATATCAAATATAGTCACAGCTTATATTGCATGCTTTGATGGGATATTTTAGGATGAAATATGGATTTTGACCACTAATGAATACAATGCATTCTAAAATGTGTTATCATTTTAGTTGGAGTATATTTGATAAAATTCATTTTTAATTTTTTTTTTAAAAATGATACTCATCAGATAAAATCTCCTTCAGTAGATAAAAATGGAATAATCATAAAAAAAATTGATATAAATTTTCGAAAATGATAAAAAAAATTGTAGTAAATTAAAATAATTTTTTATAAAACTAATAATAAATATAAAGTAAGAAAATAAGTTTAATAATTTAGCTAAACAAACCCCTTTCTGGACATATAACTTGTAACACTATTCAAAAAATTTATTTTTAATTCTTATAATGAGATTGGGAGGTGATTAAGAAATATATTTAGATTTATATATTTTTGTTACCTTAGAACTATTATTTTTACATAAGTAGTTTTCTAAGATAAAGAGTATAATAATAATTCTATAATTGTTTTGTCTTCGTATGAGGATAGGAATCTAAGAAGACTAAAGTTTATATGGTTCTTGAGTTGTATTTTTTTTACAAAACATAAAACATGATCAAACTAAATTATAACATGTTGTTTCATTTGATTTTATGTTTGTTATTTTTTTGGATTGATTGAAATAACATCTATCAAGTTTCTATTTAAAATAGTGGTGTTTTATGTTAATTAAACCATAGGTAACCTCAACAGATAGTGGCCACAAATAAAATAGGTGTGGAACTGATATGGGAAGAGAAGTCACATGGATACTTAGGAATGTTTTTTTGTCAAGTTAGAGAAAGAAGTTCTAACTACATCATGGCTCATTAAAATATAATGTATACCAAGAAAAAATGGGATATTATATGTGAAATATGCATTTCAAAATGAATTTAAATGGACTAATTTCCCTATGAGAAACAAAAAATTTATACACATTGTGATTAATATTTTTATGAATCATTTATGATTAATTTTATGGAGTAAAATATTATTGGGTATTGTGTATGATTTACATATAGGAAGAGTTTTTCCTGACCCTTCCGATTTTGGGGCTCAAGCCGCAACTACCCCAAGCCCACAACCATAGGCTAGGGGGTGGAGACAAGCACTGAAGGCCTAGGAAATATAAGAAGGACTTTAGATAAGTACCTATACAGACCCACACAACCAACACAACACAAAAGTGTTTAGGAAAAAGGAACAAAAGATGTAACACTGCTATACATAAACCAAACATGCATGAACTTCTAAATAGTACAGGCATGGTATTGTAAACTGAAAAGAAAATGGAAAAAAATACACACCCATGCAGAAAAGTTACCCAACCTAATTGAAATTAGAAAACTAAAATAGTTTCAAGAGCCCCGCTCCTGGATCCCAGGCTACAACCACTATACGCAGTCTGAGCACCTATATCCCTAAGCTCCTCTAATGTCATGACCAACCCGTCTATCACCTAAATAAATAAAAATACATGTGGTAAAATCATATGAGGTGGTGAGTATAAAAATACCAAGTAGGATGCCCTGAAAGATGGTGGGGTCCAGTAAGAGATACCCTAAATTGGAAATAATTAGAGAGAATAAGGTATGGTAAAATAGTATAGTTCAACACAACAAGAGAATGAATGTGAACTAATAAAAATCCTAGGAGATCAAAGTAGTGATGAGATGAACTCCTTGTTGAGTATTCACTGCCTATAGCGGGTGAGTAGACTCATCCAAACACAATAATCTAGACATGGAAACTACATGGAATACCCCACACATCTTTTCCTCTCAGGGAAGGAGAGTAACCAAGTCCAAGGAGTGGATCCAGAAGGAAGAATATATATATATATATATATATTCTATGTCAAGGAATCCCAAATGAGAGAGTAAGGGGATCTCCATCTCGTAACTCAACCCAAGAAGAAGAGTTGCCAATAACTCTAAAAGCTGGACAATGATTCCCATTATCCCAAATGTCTTAACACAAAATTAAAAGGGAATCAATCTCCCAAACTTTAAACTATCCTCTTTGGTAGACACTGGTTTTCCCATATAGCTTTAGGTCACATCACAAGGATGTTTCTTAATGGGGAATGTGTCCCTCTTTCTCATGAGTCCAATGTTATGTCAAACAACATATCGTCACTATATTGTATAGTTTAGGGATCATAATTTCATAGTAGAGGACCCTCTCCCAAATGAATTGGGTGGGGGGGTGGTCCACACAAATAGTAGTTGTAGAGTAAAACCTCCCATGATTGGAGGGGTTACTCTAGTAGTAGTTGTAGAAGACCCACACCCATGTTGATGGGGGGGGGTCCACTCTATTTTCACAGGGACCTGTACCTTGGTACAATAGTGAAGTTCTAACCTATTCATCGAGGAACTAATTCTTATTTCATCATGGGGGTTTGAATTGGAAGGTAGAGGACCCACACCCATGTCGATGGGGGGAGGGTCCACTTTGATTTCATTGAGGAACCACACCCTAGTCCGTTAGGGGGTTTCCACTCAGAAGGTAGAGGACCCATGGCCTGGTGTAAAATGGGGTTGATCTCTACCTCATCAAGGACACTCACCCTACCCAATAGGGGGTTTTCCCCTTGGAAGTAACATTAGATGATCCACAACCATGTTGATGGGGGGTTCCACTCTAGAAGAATCCTTTAGTGATTCTACGTGGTCAAAACTGTTGTTGAGTGTCAGCTAAGATAGACAACATGCCTAGAACATCTCACATCATATCTTGAAATCCACTATGAAGGGAACCATCATGTTATATGTATAAAAACACTCAGGATATGCTACTATCGAGACAAAATATGATCCCAAAATAAAGATATACAAAAGGTATAATATTTAGAAAGTGGTACATGATGCATATGGGGCCCACTAGTCATCTGACCCCGCCTCATCACCTGGAAGTGTACCTAGCCATAATCAGTTACTAAACTATGAACAATTACCCCTAGGCATTACAATGTACTCCTAGAGTATATGGAATATCTAGCCACAAGGATGACGAGAACATGCTTCTCTTTAGTGGTTTAAAGGGGGAAAATGTAGTTTTAGTGACATGTATCCTAAAATGGACCCATATAACCAAAAGTATCACAAAATTTTGATTATTACTAAAAATAACATAGGATCAACTAATCATTTGCTCGAACTGGACATATGACGAAGAAGCTGCATTCCTTAGAATTTCACGAATGGTGCTTAATGGGGATTACATCTTAATCCTGAATATAAATTCCTAATTGGTATCCAATGGTCCAAATAAGAAGTAGGATCATGTTTCTATAGACTTCACATCATTTGGACTCCAAATTTATGAGTTATGACCATTTAAAGCTACCACTTAAAAAGGATACTCGCGCCCATAGACTGACCAATCGTGGACTGACCGCCATGATCAGTCTACCTACGTGAATGGTTGACCACCCCACCCATGGGATGCTTGATGTGGTAGATCCTCTATCAAAATAGAACGACCGCTATGAACAACCATTGTGGTCGATCAACTACAGCCTGAACGGGATCACTACACCCGTAGTAGATGGAGCTATCACGACCTCACGGTCGACTGCCTGGGGCTGGTTGTGGTCACTCACCCCACTATAACTCCAACTACCATGGCTACATGGTCAACTGCTGCCATGGTCCACCCTATTTTCCCTATGTCTGACTCAATTCCATCTCTTCTGAAACACATGGCCCACCAATGCCTGACCCACATGGTTGGGACCACCCACCTGAGCGCACTTGCACTTCTGACTGGCCCACTCGCACGCAGCCCAACAGTCTGGGCAGCACCATGAATCTTTTAACCGAAGTCGCACCCTGTGGCCTCACCGTATTCGCCGCTTCCCCCACACAACTCCACTATGTCTCGAGGCTATCCAACAGATTCTATCAGCTTCCAACCACACTCCTCAACACTATCACCTGCTGCAATTCTTGGCCACCTTGCCTGATGCCTCCGTTATCCACTTCACACGACATACCCCTGTTAGTCTCATTACATGCCACGATCGACCACCGCCTCACCAGACCTCTTCCGGTTGACACGAACAACCCACATGGTCTGTATCACCCTTCCACTCATAGTCGCGCCTTTGGTCCAAGTAGAAACAAATTAATGAACACATATCTGAAATCCTTGGACATGAATCAACACATATCCATGCCCCACTTGACGATCTGTTGTTGTTTCATCATATCAAAAATTATACAATGTAGAACGTGAGAAGAACGGAGGAAAAGAGGGATTGATCGATGGTTGTGTTAGTTCATCCATTTTCATTGATGTTCAAGGATGACCCAATCTATAACTAATCATTTATAATTCAATAATATCAATCAAGAATGCAGGATCCAAAAGATAAAATCATACCAAGATTCATATCCATTCTTCATCATTGAACATGCTCGCTAATGATTATTGTGTTTTCCACACAATGATCTACTCATAT
This sequence comes from Viscum album, assembly GCA_963277665.1. NCBI lineage: Eukaryota > Viridiplantae > Streptophyta > Magnoliopsida > Santalales > Viscaceae > Viscum > Viscum album. The sequence goes on from OY728128.1 coordinate 1,518,617,624, forward strand.
ATGTCATTCCACCACATTCCATCAAGGATTCTACATTGATTTACCATAGGGAGGAATGGAGAGTGATTCTCCAATGGTGGGGGGGGGGGGTTATGAGCCAAACCCTATGTCATTTCTATAATGACATATTTATAGTATTTAATTATGTTACCTGCCAATGGTCATGATATCCAAACATCTCACGCCTTCACACATAAGGTTGTGCATAAGGAAAACACAACATTTTGAACTCAATGGTGGTCTCAAATTTTCAATACAAGTCCCATTTCAAGAGTTATTAAAAACAATATCCAAAATAAAATAAAATAATTTATTTATTTTATTTACGGTTACATACTCGGTGAATTTTTCTATAGAAGACCCACACCGAAAAAAGTTATTTCTCTTGTAGGGTAAACACCATGTTATAAAATCAATTATTGCCTCATATTTCTGATTCGATCAACTATTTAATGTATATATATCTTCCTTCACATGCATAGTATAAAATATACTTAATATTTGTATAAAATTAATTCCAAGAACATCGGGCCTCAGAATCCCACCCCATCTTAGCTCCTAGCTCTGGAAATATATGTTGAAATATATCAAAGTCTTACAAGGACAAAACTGGGTCTCTACATCGTTCTCTTATTCAAAGAATTTCATCCCCAAAAATTACAAAATAAGAATAGTGACTGGGACACTAAGCCCACACCTATATATTCCCTACACCGGGGTGATTAGTCAAACAAGATGTGTGAAACTACCTCATCACCTCCTCTCACATTAGGGCCAGAAACACCATTCATCTTAGAAAAAGGTTGATGTGATCCCCTTCTTCAGAAAATACATCGAGTGTATATATTAAGGATATTTGGTCATGAAAGATTTCATAGTCGATGTCTCACAACTGAGACTCACTCATATGCTTGAGAAGAAAAGTAAACACCATAGACTAAAGAAAAACTATACATTCAGGCTTCCCTATAGTCAGCTGAAGAGAATCTAATTGCTCTGAAACATCGCACACTTGGTAAGCTTGTGTCTTCCTTCTAAGGGAATATGCTACAACATTTCCCTTTCCCTAAGTATTCACTATCTCAAAGTCATATTCCTCTATGAACTCCATCCTTCGTCGCTACCTTAGGTTCAGGTTTCACTGGGTGAATACATAACTAAAACTCTCTTAGTCTAAGTAAATCACAAAGTGGTCTCCCAGAAGGTAGTGTCTTTAAATTCTTAGGGAGAATACTATCATTACCAGAACCTGGTAGTGAGTCATGTATTTATGTTCATGGGGTCTCAACTGCCTCATTAGGAATTCAAGAAATGTCTATCTTAGTATCAAGGTTGACATTGAGCACGCAGAGGTACCAATGAACAAGGAAGGTGAGTAAACTCATCCAACCATGAGAAACTTAACATTGAAAAAACATTTTATACCCCACGCATCATTACCTCTCTTGGAAGGAGAGTAACCCAAAACCAGATACTTTGCTACACCCTCTAGATACATCCCATGAAAAAAAATTCATGCAAAAAAATGGCACTGGAAATGCAAGGACCTAATCCAACACTCCACACACAACCTCAGCCTAAACACACATGTTAGAGGGACTAATAAACCACACCTCGATATTATCCTCTTTGGATGGAACTAAATCTTCTAGAAGTGTTTCTTACATCACAAAAACGATTCTTAGTGGGGGAAGAACCATTAATCCTCATGCAATTCAAAGCTTCATTGAACAACGCCGATACATGGTTACATAGACTCCCCACGTCACCCTGATAAATTCTTAAGCATGAAGTTGGGAGAATAGTGTACCTCACACAGTGTCTAACAATTACTACTGTAAGAAGTATAAGATACATAGAGTGTAACTCTTGTCATCACATACGCTACTGGATTATAGACATCCTTAACATAAAGCTACCTATGACCCTGGCCACTAGTTCTTTAAGCCTGATGTGGTCCTCCTATTGGTAGTGGTGGAAGTATCTCATAGTGCCATCTGCCACCTAATGCTCCTCCCACTCCTCTTCCAGAACCAACTCCCTAAGGACAACCATGTCCCTACCTGGGGGATCCCTAATCAAGGCGCGATCTATATTGTACCATTCCATATTTTGTCTACTTGAGATACTTATCACATCTGGTTGGGTGGTCTCATGCCATGTGGACTTATCCATCACAAGCATAGCACCATCCCTCCCAAGGCTGTCCCATTTCTCTGCTTTATACTTGACCATGTGCCTGAGTGTAATCATTGATAGGTCTTCTGTGTTATGGTCTTTTTGACATAAATCTTTTAGAAATGGAATACGTCATAACTCTACAGCACCCACTACCAACACAAGATATCTGGCGTCCCTCTGACAAAAATATCTCTATCACCAGTTCCCACTCAAACTTTCAGGCATAATTAGGGATGCACAAGAATACTATACTGGCATGGATCTCATTGCGGAGTCCCTAATCAAACATATATTCCTAGAATTATCCATCACATATCATGTCTACTAAGTACTGAGTCAAGTCCATGAACATAGCCTTGTTAGTCATCCCTCCCTACTGATTCTATAGTAGCTCCTAAATCTGAATGGAGAATAAGCAGAAGGGGTAGTAATCCTCAAGGAATAGTTGTTGTTAGTCTTCCCATGAGAGAATCGACTCACCATACAAACAATTAACAAAGATCCACCATCATACAATTATTCCATGGAATAGGCTGGCTGGCAAAGCCACCATCTAATATTTTGGTGTCCAGATAAAAAATGTGTTTATTAAAAAAAATTAAAAATATTATTAATTAAATAATTATTGATAAAAATGGATAAATTAATTATACAATATATAACTTATAAATGCTAAGAAATAGTATGTATTAAATATATAGACATGAAAAATTAAAATTAAGAAAATTAAAAATAAAAATAAGTAAATTGAGAAAAAATATTAAAAATTTTATTAATTAGATGATTATTGATAATGTTAATAAATAATATATATATATATATTAATGTATATAAATATGATTTATATATTAAAAAATATTTATGCGTTGTATTTAGTGAATAATGGTTTATAATTAAGAATCATTATGAATTAAAAATGCATACTAATTGCATAAAGTAATAGACATATAATTGAATGTCGTTTGATTTTTCAATTCAACATGGATTAAATGTGTGTTATATTGATTTCACATATACATAATTAATGCATTTTTAGATACAATGTACACACAAAAATATTATCCATTTTTTCAATATTATTAAATTGTACTTATTTTTAATTTATTCAATTTCAATCATTTTTAACATGCTTGCACTTAAAATTAGAAATTCATTATTAATGTTAAAAAAATATTTCAAAAAAAGTATGTATAAAAAATATTTAAAAATAAATATTTATAAATAAATATATTTAAAAATGTACACACTATATTTATAAAATTATATATTTATAATTATAAATTAATAAATATTTTTTAAAAAGTCATTATATATTTATAAATAAATAATCATATATATTTAAATAATTATTAAATTTATCATAAATTTACAAAAAAAATTATTATATTTGCTATATTTTTATTTATATTCATTGTATATATATAATTATATAAATATATATAGTGATATAAATATTATTTTTTAAAAATATTTAGACAATTATAAATAAATAATTAAATATTTGAAAAATTATAAAATTATAAAAAAAATATTTAAATAAGGAATATATTTATGACATTTATATTTATATATATTAATTAAATATATATATATATATATTTCATTAAAAAAATTTATTTATAACTATATTTTTAATTCCTTTATCCGTACTTAAGTAATAAGTGCTGATATCAGGCTTTATCACTCATAAAAAAGCAATGATCAAAATCAAATTTATTAGTGCTAAAACATTAGTGTTGATAAATATGGATTTTATCAGGGGTTTTTTGGCGCTAATAGAGTCCTACCTTTATCAGATCTAAAAAAATGTTGATTAAAGGAATCTTTAGAAGCGCTTTTAAAAAAGTGATGATAAAAGCGTCTCGATATAATTAAAAAAACCTAACCTATTATGAACCCATCGTGATATCATAATATTTCCATGGAGGCCACCCATTTTCAGATTTCCTCCTTGGTGAATCAAATATAGAATCACAGAAACCAAATCGAATCACACAAAAAAATTGCCTCTAGTTACTCGAACATCATCTAGTATCCACTGTTCAGTTGCAGTTAGGGTTTCTGATAAAAAAATTGAGATATGGATCCAAGGGTATCATATTTTCTTCAAGCAAGTGAGGTTGGAATATTTTTTCCATTATAGGTTAAGATTTTATTTCTGTATTTTTCTATTCATGATCTGGATCTGAGGGTTTCTGATCTTCCTTTGTAGGTTCTGACGTTATTTTTCTATTTTTGCTCTAGTTGTTGTATTCTGTATTGATTTTTTTGATTTTTTGTATGCTTGAATACTATTTTTATATCTTTTTTTCATTTTAAATTATAATTTTAAATCCATTTTCTTTGTTGTCTACATCTATACCCTAGCTTTCTTCTCTATTTTGAATCAATTTACTCAGTAAGTTCTGAGAAAATTTATTTATCAAGCAAATTCTGAATCTGATTATGCTGTGAAGTAATAGAAGAAGATGATTTTATTCAATTCATGTTATGGAATTTATTTATTTAAATTCTATTTTAATATTCATATATAAGGGTTTTTTCTTAAAAATTCATTTTCTAAGAAGTGTGTTTTTTATTTTAAGGGAAATATTAGTAAGTGTGATACCATATTTTTAAACTTTCAATCGCCCTCTATTTTTAAAATTATTATGGTGTGGTATTTATTTTACTATGTTGTAATATTCTGTTGTAAGGGTTATATATATTTTTATCAATTTAGGTTTATTTTATAAAGACACACACACACACACACACACATATATATATATATATGTAAATATATATCTTTTTATATATTTATATATGTTTTCAGAACTTATAATGTAAGGGTGATTTTATAACTTTTTATTCACAAATTATTGTTCGGGAATTCAAAATTAGGATGGGATTGTATTTACTATCATTAAAAATTATGTTTAAATGTTTATTTGTTTTAAAATTGTGTGTATTATAAATTCCATTATATAAATATATATATCTGTGTTTGCGTGGGTAAATGTTTGTGGGATAGACATTTAAAGGGTTTGTGTGTTTTTCTCATTTGTTTCTAATATATCTTGTTGATGTGTATTATTGTTTTATGACAAATTCTTTATGGACCTCCCTAGAATCTCAAGGATGGGTCAATGTGCATTAGATGGCCTCCCTTGAATCTATTGTTTGCTACATTAGGTCCAAAAAATAGAATGGAAGCTATCAAATTCTATATATTAGAAATTATTTTTAGGTTTTAATCATTTTTTGTATATATATAAATTTTAGGTCTACATATACATTTAATAAACAGTAATAGAATTTATATTTAAATAACCATTAAAATATTTTAAACACATGTTACTTTCAAAATAATAAAATTATGTGACTATATATGTATTTTTTAAATAATTAAAATTTCCAAAAATTTTAATAATTATATTTTAGACACAATTACCCAAAATAATAAATACTTATAATTAATATAATTTAAAAATTAATATTAATAGTATTTTTTTAGTTTAATTAGAAAACTTTTAATATATATATATATATACATTGAATTATATATTTTATATTTAAATAAATTTTAATATGATATATAATATACATATATATACATATATAAAATTATATTCAAACGAATTTATAAATAATATATATAACACACACGCAGACATATATATATATATATATTTAATATTTATGTATAATCACTTAATTTATCTATGTATCGAATGAGGAGTGACAACTGTTTTATAGTTGTTGACGGTGGAAGGCGTGAACCCCGTTCAAGTTTATTGCCTATCGAGGTATGAGGGAATGAAGTAAACACCTCCATAGACATCCTTTTCGAATAATATAAAACCTTATAATTTTTTTAATAAAATAAAACATATAAAAATCATATTTTTCCAAAAAAAATATATATAAAAAAATCCTCAATCAATTAGTTTATTAATGTTTTATTCTGATCGTTGTGGATAAATTCTAGGCTAAAAATGAAAGTAATTCATAATTAACTTTACCTACACATAAAATCAAAAAAATTAATTTCACTAATATACACTCATCAGCTAAAACTACTCTGTTGAAACCCAAGACACCAAGGTTGTGCAGTACTACAGTTTCATATTCAGATTCTTCTATCTCCACCCTCTCCACTTCATTCCTGCCATTCACTATATCATTTCATTGTTTTTGTAGATATTTGCTCTAGAATGAGTTGGTGTAAGTGAAGGCATTGAGTTAATAACTAGTTCAAATGGTATAATTATCAAAAATGGGATCCACTTCCCCTTTTAGAGAACACAATGAAGTAAAATTGTCATCCTCATCAGCTTCATCACCTAAATAGTTATTATTTCATTTTGTTGCCTTAGGACTCATCCCTTATCACTTGAATGTTTATTGTACTTCTATGAGAATTATCCATCCCATGGATGACTACTGCTTGAGTATTTCAAGTAACATAGGTGCATGTCCCAAAGATATAGAGGATCTGTGTCAAAAAAAATGCAATGAAAAATATTTGAGAGATGAGCTGATGAAGATGAAAATTGTATTTCATTTTCTTTTTTAAAATTGTAAATTCCTCCCATTTGGGATAATTGAACCATTGACACTAGTTATTAATCCTACACCTCTTTTTAAACAAAACCATCTAATAGAAAATCTCTACACAACTTGAGAAATGATAGAGTGAAGGGAAAGAATGAAATAGAGAGTGTGGATGTGGAAGAATCTAAATATGTAACTACAGTGTGGCACAAACTAAGGGTCTTAGGTTTTTACAATGTAATTTCAGCAGATGATTGTATTTTACTAAAAGTAATTTATTTTATTTGACATGGATGAAGAGTTAATGACAAATTACTTTCATTTTTATCAATGAATTTATGCACAAGGATCTGAATAAAAAATTAATAAAATAATTGGATGATTATTTCTTTTAAAAAAATTCACCAAAACATGGTTTTTAAATAGGTTTTATTTTGTGCACAAAATGAAAGGGTTTTATATGATTGGATAAAGAGGATGATAAAGGATTGCAGTTTATTCACACTTATGGAAATGATCCCTAACTCATTTGAGGTGTGTAGGAATTAGCCTCACCTCAATTAGACACATGGTATGAACTCTATGACTCAATGTGACCATTATCAGTTTAAAACTGACAATTTTGTTCAAAAAATTTCATTCACTTAAAAAAAATAAAACACACTAGTATTTTCTTGATCATTTAGGACATCAATTTATATGTATTTTTTGACATGTATGAATTGGTCTCACATCAAGCTGATACATGATGTGATCAGTATAGGTCAAAGTGTGTGTTTGTAGTTGTAGGATCGAAATAATGATGTAGATGCTCAATATTCAAGAGGGGGGTGAATTGTATACTTTAAAAATTCCTTTGGAACCTTTAAAGTTAGTTATGATTAACTAAGTTTTCCATAAGCAAAGGAAAGGGAAATGTTTAACAAAGTTAAACTTAAGTAAATTCATAACACCTCTAATACCAAATGAAAACTCAGAAAGAGATTCTGAAATTAGGTTCCGGAAATATGATTCCGGAAATTGAAACTTAACAAAATATTAAAAAATGAGATTCTACCTTAAAGAATATAGAATCTAAATGAAACAGAGTATAAGTAAGGAAGTATATAAAAGTTATACTTTCCTTATAATACATAATGCAGCGGAAATAAACGAGTAGAAAAACTACAAGTAACAAGATATAAGTCTTTTAACCCGAAGAGAAGGGTATCCAAAAACCTAGGATAAAGGTCCCTTGATTTATACTTTCAAGCAAGTCTGTCTTACCCACACCAGGGTAAGCCCTCGATAAGAAGATCGGAGTCTCTGTCTTGCTATCCCTGCAAGCCCTCAACTTCAAGGTAGTTGGCAACCTCTGTCTTCCTCAACAAGGAAGCCCTCAAACTTCAAGGTAGTCGGCACCTCTGTCTTCCTATCCCTGGAAGTCCTCGAATGTAATCACCAACATTCGGAGTCACATGAAGCAAAAACTGAACGAGCGGTTCAGTATGCACAAGGCATGAAAATATTTCTCTCTCTAGAAATCACCTTAGCAGCGTGTGGTCTCTAGATTGATCAAATTCATTCCCCTTTTTGAGCTCTTTCAAATGAGCTCCTATTTATAGGCAAATTTCCAATGGTCTGCTCCCTCCTCCAACGGTCATATTTTCCATAAAACTTGGAGGGACCTGTACATGTGTAACTCAACCAACGGTTAATAAGAAACAGAATAGATGACATCGTTTTATAAAAAACTATGTATAACTTAATGCATGACATCGTTTTGAAACAAAGAATATGTGATTAAAAGCTAATTAATAGTTCGGAGTGTAAGAAAGTCAAAAGTTCGGAGTCTAACCAAAATGAAGTTCGGTGTCTATGTTAAGAAATCTTCGGATTCTGTTTTATAGGAATTCAGTGTCTGGTTTCACCAGAGATCGGATTCTAAATCTGTAGGGTTTGGAGTCGAACTTCTTAAGAGTTCGGAGTAGAACTGCTTAAAAGTTCGGAGTCGAACTTCTTAAGTGTTCGGAGTCGAACTGCTTAAAAGTTTGGAGTCGAACTTCTTAAGAGTTCAGAGTCGAGCTGCTTAAAAGTTCAGAGTTGAACTTCTTAAGGGTTCAGAGTCGAACTACTTAAAAGATCGGAGTCGAACTTCTTAAGAGTTCGGAGTCGAACTGCTTAAAAGTTTGGAGTCGAACTTCTTAAGATTTCAGAGTCAAACTGCTTAAAACTTCGGAGTCGAACTTCTTAAGAGTTTAGAGTCGAACTGCAAAAAAGTTCGGAGTCTAGAATTTAGATTAAAACTATATTATAGATGACATCCAGAATTCGGATCCTAAAAACAGAATGCCACAACTTTTTCATTATAAGACTCCAGAAATTTGGTTATGATTCCGGTTTTTGAATTTAAGAAAAAAAATAGCTATGTATAAGAAAATATAGGTTAAGGTAAATTTCCTTAAAGAAGTAAATTTTCATTATTTGAGTAAAAATAATATTTCTTTAAGTATAAGGTGTTTTTGATTTTCAAAACAAGAAGGAATGGAAAAGTCATAAGGAAAACCTTATTGACTCAACAATCTCCCCCTTTTTGGAAAGCACAAACCTCCTTTTGAAAAAGTATATAAGGATTTTTAAAATTTTCATTAGACTATGAAAAGTAAAACTTATTTCCCTTTGTTCATGGATAGAAGTGAATGCAACTAACTCCCCCTTAGGCATTGAAACTCTAAGGATTGTATTCTGGGTTTCCATAGTAGAGTTTTCATTATTGTAAGAATGGAAAAAAAACTTCAAAGTGGGAAACTCCCCCTTTCTTTAAGGATATTTCTCTTAGAAAATTTTCTTTTCTCCTCCTTAGGAATAGTTCTTTTTTCTTCTCCCCCTTTGTGATTTTCAAAAATAATTGAAGGGAATGGAAAACAAATTATGCTACCTGAAACATTATTATATAACAAGATAAAAACCAACTAGATAACCATTTCATTAGAGTTGGGGAAAAAATTACAAGGAAAGACAACTACAACAAAAGATCGGAGTGGGTTCATTTGTCTTCCTTTTACTTCGGAATAAGCTACTTTAACAAGGCTTTGAGTTTCTTCAAGTCTCTTTGATCTTCTTCTCGTTGCCTCTCCAAGGCTTTTACCTTTTATTCTTGAGCTTTAAACGCCTCTTCTTGAGCCTCCAAGGATTCTTTCTGCAGCATCAACAACTCATCTTGCTTTTCCATCTTCTGCTGAAACTCAATCTGGACATCTCGTTCAGTTTTCCAATTTTGAGATACTGAGTTAAGCATTCCATTCAGATCCCTGACCTGTTGATTCTGGAAATTTTTCTCCTGGGTCAACTTCTCATAAATTTCATTAACCTTTTTATCCTCTATTTCAAAAGCATTTTGAACTTCAGCCTGAAAATTCTCAAAGTGAACTAAATCTTCGTCAAATCTCTTAGAAAACTTGGTTAGTTTACTACAATACTTCCTATGCACGTCATAATCGATCAGAAAACTTTTCTGTTCAGCTTCCAACTTCACAATCTTATCCATTACCATAGGTAAAGAATCTGATTTTTGATTCATAGATTGTTGCAGCAAATGGCATCTAGAATCTATTGTTGGAAGAATCGGAATTGTGTCCACCAAATTTCTCAGAGATTGAACCACAAATCATGCCCATGGGATGATGATTCCGAATCAAAAACTTCTTTTTGAGATTCCTCTTCTTCAACTGGCATCAAATTTATTCTAGAGGTACCACCAAACTCTTTCTTTCTGATGATATCTTTAATAGGCGTCTCCATTAATGTTTTCTTCCCTTTATTGGATTTCAGAATGGATTGAACATTAGGAGAAGCTTCCTCAGATTCAGAAACTTGAACAATCCGATCTTCATCTGGTTGATGTCTTTCTTGTCCTTCTTCAAGAAAGTTCCTCTGATAGGATTCTTCTTCATCAAACAGCTCATTCTCTTCTTCTTCTTCTTGAAGTTTCTTGATGGCTTCCTCATCTCCCTTCCATGGAGATACTATTTTTGAGGATTCAGCCTTATAATTCTGAATTTGTTTGATCAAGGTATCCAGATCTTCGCTCTCCTCTTCTTCTTCTTCTTCTTGAACTTCTTCCTAAACTACTTCAGCAACCTCCTTCTCAGCTTCTACTACAGGTTCTTTACCCTTGTCCTTTTCCGGAGTGACATAATTTTTCTCTGGAGTTTCTAGTAAATAAGGTTCGACACCGAATGTTTCCAGAACTGGAAGCCTTTCGGAAGCCAACTCTGTACCTTATAGAAAAGATTGCACTAGTTTAGCTTCAGTCATCTTCTTCCTCAAATTCTTTTCCTTCACTTGTCTTTCCAGCTCCTCAGCAGCTTTTTCTTTTAATGCCTTAGCCTCAGTAGGGTCGAGTCCGAATTGAGGATCCCATTCCTTCCTCATTTCTTTATCTTTCCTCCACATTACTGCTACTTCATCTGTATAGATTTTCTGCTTCTTCGGCTTGGGTGGTGTGGATTCAGTTTCCTTTGGCTGAGGAACTTCTTCATCAGTAACTAATTCCTTAGACTTTCTCTTCTTCCTTCGCTTTTTAAAGGTTCCTGAGATTGTGTTTTTTTTTCAGCTGCTTCAAATTCCTCCACAGATAGGGGGTAAAAATTTCCGGATTCACTAGAAAATCCCATCTTCATTCTATTAAGCGTATCATCACTGAAAAGCATGAGCATGCAATTTCGGATCTTTGATTTTCAGGAAACTTTTAAAGATTCTAAGCATCGAAAAATCAACTTAGACAATAAGGCAGGAAACATTATAATCTGAGCTCTCAGATTTCCTTCTTTGATATTCTTGATCGTAACCAAGACATGCCTTATCCGATTTATCTTTCTTAGATTTACCAAAAAATCTTAAGCATAGATATCACTCTTCTTCAGATTGTCTTTGTCTCCTCTTCTCGGAACCAGAAAAACTTGCACCCATAGTTTCAGTTTTCTATTATTCGGAGTGAGCCGAACAATCTTAGTAGTTTAATCATCCTTCAGCCCAAGACACTTGAGTTCCTTTTCCTTATTGAAACTTCCTTGCACATCGGGAAGTTTTTGAGAGCAGAATTCAGCTTCTCCCTCATATGCTATACCAACCAGGCTTGCTTCCTTAGTGTAAGAAAGTTTATAGGTCGTCCCAGAAGACTTAAAAGAAAACCTTTCTTTTCCATCTTCCACCAGGAAGGAAACAGACTCATAAAACTCTATCAACAAGTCAGTATAAACCATATCCTGTTTATCTGACTTAGCTATGTAGACGTCTTCCCATCCATTCAGTCTAATATTTTTTGAAATAATAGATTCAATATTATAAAAATACGGATGAACTAACCTTTCTATGTAGTTTAACCACTTTGAAATTGGTTTCACAGTTGACATATCTTGTGAAGTTGCTTCAATAGACATTGAGAGTGAAGTAAACTGTAAGATTCAGAGTGAAGTAAACTGTAAGATTCGGATTGGGTTCAAAAGATTCGGAACCGGCCTTAAGAGGAGCAGCAGGGCTTCGAGACGCAAAAGCGTGAAAAACCAATGTGGGATGAGTCTTAGGGTCCCCTTTATATAGGCAAAGAATTTGACCATTGGTCTTCCAAAAGTCATCCAATGGTTGAAAATACTTTGATTTGATCTGACGGTTGAGAATAATTTCGCAAGGAAATTTTTTTTGACTCCGATCTTTTGAGGTTTTTAAAGAAAACATTCGGATTTGAGGAAAAACTAGAATCCGAACTAAACAAGGAAGATACCAGTCAGAAAAATTTTATTACAAAACAATAAGTAGAAAAATCATAACTTACGGATTGACCAGAAATATTATTTGAAATTGGTAATATTCTTCTTGAAGGAAAAAAACTTCATTCTGAAAAGTCTAGTACGAAAACAACGTTAAGAAAACACCTGTCCAAAAATCTTCGTTCCGAAAATTATCAGTATGAAAATTCCATTCTGGAAGTTTTTAGTACAAAAAAAATTCCATTCTAGAAAACTTCAATTCTGGAAATTTCATTCCGGAAATCTTAGTTTCGAATTTTTTTTTAAAAAAATGTACTCCCCCTATAAAAAAGAGTTTATTACTGTAAGGAGACTTTTTCAACAGAAATTTAATTAAGATGGATTACCTTACGGTTATCATTCCTAACTTCTGTATAATGTATTCAAATCTATCAGAAGGCAAAGATTTTGTGAAAATATCAGCAAGTTGATCTTGTGTTCCGATAAACTGAAGAATGATATCTCCTTTAAGTGTGTGATCCCTAAGAAAGTTATGCCTAATATCTATATGATTTGCACAAGAGTGATGTGCAGGGTTCTTAATAAGGGCAATGGAACTTGTGTTACCACACAAAATTTGAGTTTTAGTAAAACTCAAGCCATAGTCTGTGAGTGTGTGTTGCATCCACAATACTTGAGCACAGCAACTTCCAGCTGTTACATATTCGGCTTCAGCAGTGGAAAGTGCTACAGAATGTTGCTTCTTGGAAGACCAAGAAACTAATGAATCTCCTAAGAAATGACAAGTTCCGGATGTACTCTTTCTATCCATTCTGCATCCACCAAATTCAGAATCAGAAAATCTTTTTAGAACAAAATCATTTCCAGAGGTATAAAATAATCCTAGATCCATGGTTCCCTTAAGGTAGTGAAAAATTATTTTTACTGCCTTTAAGTGAGATTCCTTAGGATTGGATTGATATCTTTCACATAATCATACTTAGAACATTAAGTCTGGTCGACTAGCTATCAAGTAAAGTAAACTTCCTATCATTCCTCTAAAAGATGTTTGATCTTCTGGTTTCCCAACTTCATCAAGATCTAAAGAATTTGTGGTACCAATAGGAGTACTTATACTCTTAGTGTTATCATAACCATAATTTTTGAGAATATCTTTAATATACTTATGTTGAGATATGTAGGTTCCTTCTGGTTTTTGAGAAATTTGAAAACCAAGGAAAAATGTTAATTCACCCATCATACTCATTTCAAACTCAGATTTCATTAGACTTGAAAAGGAGTCGGTTAAAGATTGATTAGTTGAACCAAATATGATATCATCAACATAAATTTGAACAATCAAAACATTTTTCTTATCTTTCTTTATAAAAAGGGTTGGATCTGCATTTCCCTTAACATAGTTATTTTGAAGAAAAAATCCAGTGACTCTATCATACTATTCTCGTGGGGCTTGTTTAAGACCATAAAAACATTTGGTATGTCTAAAAACATGATCAGGATGTTTTTTATCTTCAAATCCAGGAGGTTGTTCAACAAAAACTTCCTCTTGAACATAACCTTTAAGAAAAGCACATTTCACATCCATTTGAAAAAGTTTAAAATTAAAGAATGATGCACAGGCAAGTAGAATACAGATAGATTCAAGTCTGGCTATAGAATATTCACTCAACATGGTTCAAGTTATCTCTTGAAGAATTATATTTCTTCTTTCAACTACACCATTCTGTTCAGGAGTTCTAGGTGCTGAAAAATTGTGAGTAATAACTTTTTTACTACAAAAAGTTTCAAAATCATAATTTTGAAATTTTCCTCCATGATCACTATGAATAGTTTTCAATGGAAGGTTTTTCTCATTTTTAACTTGAGCTCTAAAACTTTTGAAATAGGAAAAAGCTTCAGACTTCTTTGCTAGAAAATAGACCCATGTAAATCTAGTGTAATCATCAACTTAGAACAAACACATTGTATTTGCCTCCAATACTTCCCGTTTGTGTTGGACCAAAAAGATCCATATGCACTAACTGTAATGCATCATTTGTTGAGACTTCACCGATAGACTTAAAACTAGATTTATGTTTCTTTCCATATTGACAAGGATCACAAACTTTGGAAGAATCAAATCTAAGCTCTGGTAGATCCTTAACTAGTTTCTTCTTAGAGAGTTTACATAGGTTCCTAAGATTACAGTGACCTAGTCTTTTATTCCATAACTAGGAATGATCTTCCATTGCACTTAGACAAGGTAAATCTTGACTCCTGAGGTCTTCTAAGATTAAGGTGTAAACATTCTCATGCCTATTGGCTGAGATAATAAATTCTTCCTTGGAATTGTGAACTAAGCACTTATCATTCCTAAAATTCACAAGGTACCCTTCATCACATAACTGACTTATGCTAATGAGTTTGTGCTTAAGACCCTTAACAAAGAGAACATTTTAAATCAAGGTTTTACCAAGAAGAACAATATTATCAATACCAACAATCTATCCCTTAGCATTATCTCTGAAAGTTACCTTTCCTCCTTTGGTTTTGATAATCTTTTCAAAATAGCTTTTGTTACCAGTCATGTGTCGGGAACATCCACTATACATGTACCATGTATTGTTGCTGGTACTCTCTTTATTTTCCTGAAATCAAGAAGAGCATTAGACTTTCAGAATCCAAACTTTCTTGGATCCGAGATTTCCAGATAATAAAATTTTAGGTACCCACATCTTCTTAGAGAAATAGGCTTTGTGAAATCTTAATGATTGGGTTTTATTTAAGGAAAAATTATTTGCCCAGTGACCACCACATTGACATTTGGTACAAAATGGGGCACTTTGAGTAACAAAATAATTGTTACTAAAAGTTGGTTTTTCATGGGTATAACCAAATCTGGATTTATTTCTTAGAGGTCGTATTTGGGAATACATTTTATCAAAATTTTACTTACCATGGGTAAAGTTTGATAAACACTTATTTAAGGAAAAAATTTCGGACTTGAGTTTTATAACCAAATTTTTATCCTCCAAATCATTAGTTTTAGAAATAGAGATGGGCTCGAAAACATTTTTCTTAGAAATTACTTTTTCTAATTCTTTAGAAAGATTGTTCTTTTCAGAACTTACTTCCTCAAGAATTTTTGAAATACTTTCAAAATCATCATTTTTCCTATCAATATCTTTAGAAAGATCTAATATCTCTTTTATAAGAATATAATTCCTAGAGTTTGCCTTATCAAGTTTTTTATTGAGTTTGGAATTCTCAATTTCAAGAAGTTCAGCAAACCTAGAGACTTCTTCATAAGTAGGTAATGTATTTTCTTCATCAGAAGAGGATTATTCATCAGAAGAGTTATAATACTTACTATCAATAGAATTTAAAGAAATATTGGCCAATGATTCAGCATTTTGTACCTTAGCCATAAAACAATGATTATCAATAGCTAATCTTGCTATAAGACCAAGATTCTTCTGTCTTGAAGATTCGTAATCAGAAGATTCATCTGAAGAATCACCACCACTAGCACTCCAGGTATCATTAGTTTTCATAACTTTCTTAGCTTTGGCTTTATAATAATTCTTTCTATTCCTGTCTGAATGCCTTTCTTTCCTTTATTTCTTTTTAAGCAAAGGGAAATCTGGTCTAATATATCCAGCTCTCTTTCATTCATAACAGGTAACTTCTCCATCTTTTCTATATTTCCTTTCCTTTTTCATATACTTGGATTGGAAAATTCTCTGTCCAGCTATCTTGTTCATCCTTCGAGCAAGATTTGCTAATTCATTTTCAGAGACTTCACTCTCACTAGATTTGGATTGGAATATAACTTTCTTAGACATCGATCTGGTTACTCTCTCAGGAGTCTTAGCTTTTATCTGATTTGAAGTTGTTGTAAAAGAAATAGTACCATTCTGATTCTTCTTTTTGATGTTGTCAGCATCTCTCTTCATTCTTGTCTCATGTTGTAGAAGAGTTCCAAATAACTCATCAAGAGAAATTTGAGTGACCTTTCTATTCTCATCTATAGAAGTTCTCTTTGATTCCCACTCATTGGGCATAATATCAATTATTTTATCCACAAGTGATTCATCATCTAAACCTTTCTCTCCCATAGACTGTAAACTATTGACTATAGTCATGAATCTCTGTTGAACTTTACAGATTGGTTCACCATATGGAAAGTTGAAGCCATGATATTCAGCTCTAAGAATTGCTCTCCTAGTCTCAATCACTTTAGAAGTTCCAAAGTGTGTAACCCTTAACTTATTCAATATACAATTAGCTTCTTCAAAAGAAGAAATTTGGATATATATATTTCTAGTCATTTAACACAGTAAGGTATTGCGTACCTTATAATTGAGTTGATACTCTTGCTTTTCCTAGTTAGCGAAAGTTCTGACTTCCTTATCAGAAATTTTATAATCACCAGTAAGCATAACAAAGTTGTCTACTCCAGTATTTATAAAAAAAGTCTTCATTCGATCTCTCCAGTACTCATAATCAGTACCATCAAATATTGGTGGTCTTCTAGGATTTATATTATCAATCGAACCGACATTGACTCCTTCCATACTTAAAATAAAATTGTCACACAAACATATTAGTAGAAAACAGTTCGTAATAACAAAGTTCGGAATGATAAATTTCGGAATGGGAAAGTTCAGAATGGGAAAAAATGAGCAAGAAAAACTTATTCGTAAGTATAAGTATTTCAGAGACCTACTCTAATGCCAATTATAGGATCGAAATAATGATGTAGATGCTCAATATACAAGAGGGGGGGGGGGTGAATTGTATAATTTAAAAATTCCTTTGGAACCTTTAAGGTTAGTTATGATTAACTATGTTTTCCTTAAGCAAAGGAAAGGGCCATGTTTAACAAAGTTAAACTTAAGTAAATTCACAAAACCTCTAATACCAAATGTAAAAACGGAAAGAGATTCCGAAATTAGGTTCCGGAAATATGGTTCCGGAAATTGAAACTTAACAAAATATTACAAAATGAGATTCTACCTTAAAGCATATAGAATCTAAATGAAATAGTGTATAAGTAAGGAAGTATAAGAAAGTTATACATTCCTTATAATACAAAATACAGCGGAAATAAATGAGTAGAAAAACTACAAGTAACAAGATATAATTATTTTAACATAAAGAGAAGGGTATCCAACATATTTGGATAAAGGTCCCTTGATTTATACTTTCAATAAATTCTGTCTTACCCACACCAGGGTAATCCCTCGATATGAATATCGGAGTCTCTATCTTGCTATCCCCGCAAGCCCTCAACTTCAAGGTAGTTGGAAACCTCTGTATTCCTCAGCAAGGAAGCCCTCGAACTTTAAGGTAGTCGGCACCTCTGTCTTCCTATCCCCGGAAGTCCTCGAATGTAATCACCAACATTTGGAGTCGCATGAAGCAAAAAATGAATGAGCGATTCAGTACGCAGAAGGCATGAAAAGCTTTATCTCTCAAGAAATCACCTTAGCAGCGTGTGGTCTCTAGATTGATCAACTTCATTCCCATTTTTGAGATCTTTCAAATGAGCTCCTATTTATAGGCAAATTTCCAACGGTCTGCTCCCTCCTCCAACGGTCATATTTTCCATAAAACTCGGAGGGACCTGTACATGTGTAACTCAACCAACGGTTAATAAGAAACAGAATAGACGACGTCATTTTATAACAAACTATGTATAACTTAATGCATGACATCCTTTTTACACAAAGCATGTGTGAGTAAAAGTTAATTAATAGTTTGGAGTGTAAGCAAGTCAAAAGTTCGGAGTCTAACCAAAATGAATTTCGGAGTCTATGTTAAGAAATGTTCGGATTCTATTTTATAGGAATTCAGAGTCTGGTTTCACCAGAGATTGGATTCTAAATCTGTAGAGTTCGGAGTCGAACTTCTTAAGAGTTCGGAGTAGAGCTGCTTAAAAGTTCGGAATCGAACTTTTTAAGAGTTCAGAGTCGAACTTCTTAAAAGTTCGGAGTCGAACTTCTTATGAATTCGGAGTCGAACTGCTTAAAAGTTCGGAGTCAAACTTTTTAAGAGTTCGGAGTTGAACTTCTTAAACGTTCGGAGTCGAACTTCTTAAGAGTTCGGAGTCAAACTGCTTAAAAGTTTGGAGTCGAACTTCTTAAGAGTTTGGAGTCGAACTGCTTAAAAGTTCGGAGTCGAACTTCTTAAGTGTTCGGAGTCGAACTGCTTAAAATTTCGGAGTCCATAATTCGGATTAATACTATATTACAGATCACATCCAGAATTCGGATCCTAAAAACAGAATGCCCCAACTTTTTCATTATAAGACACCAGAAATTTGGTTATGATTCTGGTTTTTGAATTTAAGAAAAGAAATATCTATGTATAAGAAAATCTAGGTTAAGGTAAATTTCGTTAAAGAAGTAAATTTTCCTTATTTGAGTAAAAATAATATTTTCTTAAGTATAAGGTGTTTGTGATTTTCAAAACCAGAAGGAATGGAAAAGTCATAAGGAAAACCTTATTGACTCAACATTAGTTCAAAATGAAATTTTAGTAAAGAAACATATGACATACTCAAAACGGAAGAAACCCATTCATATTGTTTTTATACTATAGGAAAATGATCCATAATTAATTTGAGACGTGTAGGAATCATACGTACCTAAATCTGATTTACAGTGTGACCGATAAGACTCCAAGTGTGTCTCTTTATTTAATAATGACATAAATTTTAATAAAAAGGACAATTTACCTACTCAATATGATGGACAGTGCGCCTAATATGGCACAATGTTTCCCTTATCAGTTTAAAATCAACAATTTAGTTCAAAAAAATTTCACCCACTGAAAATTGAGAAAACTCTCTCAGAATAACAGTCTATAATGATGAAAACCCTTCAGAAAGATTTATTGGTAATGTGACAATATACATTCTCTATTTTATTAAAAAATTATATAATGAAACTTTGATTTAATTTTCATTATTCTATGTATTGTTTTTTTATTTTAGAAGACTTTGGTCCTTATTTCATGACTTTGTAAGAAGAGAAATGAAACTGTCTCTTGTCAATCACAGAAGTAATCTTGATGTTTACAGGGTCAAATCATTTTCTATA
This sequence comes from Viscum album, assembly GCA_963277665.1. Lineage (NCBI taxonomy): Eukaryota > Viridiplantae > Streptophyta > Magnoliopsida > Santalales > Viscaceae > Viscum > Viscum album. Next base: position 1,518,637,173 of record OY728128.1, read on the forward strand.
GAATTAATTTTTTTTTCATATTTATGTTTAATTTTATTCTTTTTATTATTACTCACAAAATAATTTTTTTCTTATACATGTGGATTATTTTATTCAATTTGGGGTGGTCTATCCATCTTTCATGAATTTATTCACCAAAAATTCCATAGACTTTTTCTCCCTCAAAAACCATTTCATCCTTATAGTGTTGAATTTATCACTTTCATTCAAGTTCAATCCAATTATTTTGCAATAAGAGAAACAATGATGTCTTGGCTCAATCATAGAGGTAATCTGGATGTTTTCATAGTGAAATGATTGTCCATATAATTAATGAATTGTTTCATATTTATGTTTAATTTATTTACTTATAGTATTACTCACATAATAATTTTTTTCTTATACAGATAGATTCCTTTATTCATGTTGGGGTGGTTTTTTCATCTTCCATGACTTTCTATACCAAAGCATCCATATACATATTCTCCATCAAAACCTTTTCACCCTTATAGTATTTCATTTACTGCTTTCTTTCACGTTCCCTCTAATGCCTTTTTAGGAATAGCAATGATGCTTCCTCTACTCAATCACATAGTTAATATTGATGTTTTCACAGAAAAATCATTGTCCATATAATTAATGTATTGTTTCATATTTATTATTAATTTATTTATTTTTAATATTACACACATAATAATTTTTTTCGTATACAAGTGGATTATTTTGTTTTAGTTGGGGTGTTATGTCCATCTTTCATGCGTTGCAACACCAAAAAATCCATATAATTCTTCTCCCTCAAAACCTTTTACCCATGAAGTGTTGCCATTTATCACTTATCTTCAAGTCCCCTTCACCACCTTTGTAGGAAGATCCATAATACTGACTCTTCTCAATTAAATAGGTAATCTTGATTTTTTCATAATTAAATCATTTTCCATAGAATTAGTATATTGTTTCCTATTTATGTTTAATTTATTTCTTTTTATTATTACTCACATAATATTTTTCTTCTTATATAAGTGAATTATTTTTTGTGAGTTGTGGTTCTCTATACATCATTCATGCATTTCTTCAACAAAATTTCCATAGACTTCTTCTCCTTCAAAACCTTTCACCCCTGTAGTTTTGATATTTATCACTTTCCTAAAAATTTTCTCCACTTCTCAATCACATATGTAATCTTTATTTTTGAAATGTAAAATAATTTCCCATAAAATTAATTTATTATTTCATATTTATTTTTATTTTTTAATATTAATCATAATAATCATTTTCTTAAATATTTGGATTCTTTTTTTGAGTTGATGTGGTTTCTTTGAAGCTGCCCATACAGTGTTGGAATTTCGACATAGATAGTCAATGAAAATAATGGTAACATTGATATTTGTAATTTTTTTAGATTTTAGAGAATGTAGGAATTATCCACACCTCAATTTGGCATATGATGTGACTGGTATGACTCAATGTAAATCTTTCTATTTTAAATTCACGTTAATTTTAGTAGAAAATAAAACTGAATCAATGTGTATCTTGTTAATTTAAAATCGAAGTTTTACATTAAAAAGTGTCAATCACTTAAAAATGAGAAAATATGTTTGGATTTTTTTAATAATTTAGGGAATTTATTTGTAAACCATTTGTAACATGTATGAATTTGTCTCGTAACAAACTGTTACATGAAGTGATCCGTATGAGTAAAAGTGCATGTTTCAAGTTTAAAAATGACATTTTAGTAAAAAAGGAAGGTGGCATGATAAAAAATGATCAAAAACATTAATATTATTTTTATAATTTTGGAAAACAACCCATAAATGATTTGAAACATGTAGGAATCATCCACACCTCAATCTGATTCATAGTGTGACTGGTATGACTCAAAGTGCGTATTTATTAAAAATTAACTTCAATTTTTTTTAAAAAAACAAACTAACCTATTCAAAAAGAAAAATAACATTCATATTGTTTTTATAATTTAAGAAAACAATACATATGTGATTTGAGTCATTCATGAATTATCCATACATCAATCCGAAACACGGCATTACCGGTGTGAGTCCAAGTGGCTGTTTTTATTTAGAAATGACATCAGTTTTTATAAAATGGCCATGTGGACAACTAAAAATAGGTAAAAGGCAACAAAATTGTTTAAATACTTTATGAAAATTATCTATAATTAATTTATGATGTTTTGGAATTATTTTCACCTCAGTCAGATACACAATGTGATTATTTTGATTCAAAGTGCATGTTTTAATTTTAAAATGATATTTTAGTAAAAAAATATATGTGATGTACTCAAAATTGAGAAAATACAATCATATTGTTTTTATATTTTAGTAAAACAACACATAAGTCATTTGGGACATGTAGGAATCAACCACACCTCAATATGATGCACGGTGTGACTGGTATGACTCAAAGTTTATCTTTTTATTTAAAAGTATCTTCAATTTTAGTAAAATGGAAAATTTCCAAATAAAAACTGAGAAAGCACATTCGGATTGATTTGATAATTTATGATAATAATAAATAAGTCATTTTTTATGTTTAGGAATTAGCCACACTAAAATCCAATACATGATTTTATCAGTATGACTCAAAGTTTTCGTTATCAATTTAAAATTAATATTTTAGTTCAAAAAGGGTCACTCACTAAAAACTGATCAAACATGATCAGATTTTCTTGAAAATTTATTCCAATGATTCATAAGTAATTTATGATGTGTATGAAACTATTTCACATCAAAAAAAATATGATGTGATCAGAATTATTTAAAAGTGTGTGTTTCTATTTTAAAATGATAATTTAGTAAAAAGGACAACTAATGCACTCAAAACAGAGAATACACATTAAAATTGTTTGGATACTTTAGGAAAATGATGTAAAAGTTATTTAAGACAATTTGGAATCATATTCACCTTAATCTGATGCACGGTGTGACCAATATGACATCTAGAGAGTCTTTTTATTTAAAATTGACACCAATTTGAGTAAAATTAAATCTTTCTATCAATTTAATTATTTATATTATTACTAACATAATTTTTTTCTTATATAGTTTTGTTCTTTAGTTTGAGTTGCAATGGTTTGTTCATTAATATAATGATTTGATTCTGGATTAAAAGACAAAGGAACATTGATGTTTTTGAATGTATGTAACAATTTGTATTTATGTAATTATATAAACCAATGTTTGAAATATCTATAATATAGTTCTTTTTTTGTGATTGTGTTGTAAATTTAATTTCCTTTAAATATTGTGTTGGGACTTGATTTGTTTCATATTTGGTGTGTTTCTGGTGCTATAGTGTGCTATTACAACGTAATGTACTATGAACCTTTATCCGCACTTTTAAATGTGCTGAAAAAGCTCCTTTATCATTGATTTTATAAGCATAGATAAAGCTATAATTTACTAGCACTTCTATAAGAATTGATAGAAGACCCTTTATCCGTTCTTTTATAAGTGCTAATAAATGGTGCCTTTAGCGACACCAAATTAAAGTTCTAATAATGTTCCCATTTATCATCATTTTTTAGAACCAATAAAGGAACCCTTTTTCATGGATTTTTCATCACTGATAAAAGATTAGGTATTTTAACCTTTCTCATGTAGTCAGTTATTTTCTATCACTAATAATGGAAATCTCTAGCTCTGTTAATGGAATATTTTATTGTAGGCATATTTTGAGGAAAATTATAGAATTTTTTAAACCCAATTGTAAATTCTCCTCATTTTTATATCCTAAGTATATTTCAACCCTATAGTAGTACAAATGACTGGTTCTTGAGGTGGAGGAATGAATAGTTTCATTTGGTGATTTTTTCCTCCGTCAAAATATTTTGTGGAATATAAATATCGATTGGAACCCCAAAAAGAATGTATGGGTAGCATATAGTTAGGGGATTTTTGATAAAATCCTTCGTGTTAAGGGTTTATAAAGACTAAGGGAAAAAGTAGAACAAGGTCTAGAACCTAATGAGATTGTTGAAAATTTATCTAATGAGAATAAAGATGAATTAGACATTGATGAAGTGGAGGTTGAAGCTATAAAATTTAATGACGAAATAAGTGAAGAATAGAAATATTCCAAGATTCATTCTCAGGAAGTATCTTTTAGATCTACTAACTAATCACTTCAAGTTCCCTCTCTTGAATAAGAGTTGAGATATGATGATATTACAAATACTAAATTATCTAAGACTGAAATTAAGAAAAACAATAGTTTTGGAATATAGTGATTTATATGGAATAACACCAAATAACGATTTAGGTGATAAAGAATATCACTTCAGTCCAATGATTGGAAGTACTCTAAGACCTGGTCAAAAAGAAGAAACTCTTTAAAGAAAGGAAGCTGGTAATAGTGAAGATCATAGAATTAGTCTACTTGGATATGGTGTACCTACCATATCATATCATATTATGATTGAAATTGAGTTGGACAGTAGGAAATCTAGTCTCGAATAATTCCCACATATCTCTTCATCTCATTATATCAATTTTTTCAGATAAAAGGTCTAAATATGTTCAAATATGATTCAGTAGTTCTAATAAAGTAACTTTTAATTGGTTTTGTAAAATTAGTTGAATGAATTAGAGAAGAGGAAATATCAAGGATAGTATCTCTTGTAATTTTCAATTTTCAACCAATGATTCATATCAGGATATATCTAATGGAAAATGAAATTGAATACCGAATATCTCAAGTTAGATATTTTCATGAAGATTTCAAAGACATGATACTTATGTTAGATCAATGGATTATAATTGTTGTTTTTTAGACATCCAAATTAGCTGAAAATTCTCCTAAACCTCATCTTATTGCACCTCCTACTCCAGTGTAAGTACAAATCAATGAAGATATGACCAGAAAACTTTTTAGAGTTGAGAGAAAAGTGGTATTAGTTGAATTCAATAGACCAGAAAGATAATGTTTGATGGATTTCAATCCCATGGTGTAGATACTTTTTATTTGGTCAAAATTTATGTAAAATAGGCAGTATAGGACTAATACACAATCTAAAGGGATATTTAATTTTATATGAGAATAATACCCACCAATTAAAATATAAAAAATATGTTCATATTCTTAGCTAGTGATCTACGAACACCCCCATTGACTCTTGCTTTCAAGACACATATGAAGAGATTGAAAACTATCCCTTATACCATGGAATCATTTTTAGTGAATGAAAATGTTTATTTTCAAGACATGGAGCATGGATCTTGATATGTTAAGTATTTCCTCCACCTTTTAGAGCCATAAATTAATACTAATATGACTGAAATTCTGGAACCTCTAGTTATCCCTATTACCTTATCTCATATATCTATTAATTCCTATACCAATCCTTTTGGTTTGACTCTAAGCTAGGCTATTTAGCATCTTTGACATTTTTTCGAGGTGTGTGATTATTCAGGAATCCACTCCTACATAATCACCATAGCCTACACCTTCATTCAAAACCTCTAAAAAATGGATAGATCACATTCTATCATCCATAATCTGAGATATTATATTAGATTCAGATTAGAGACCTTGATATAGATTTTTTGATTTCTTTTTGAACTATGAATAAAATTTTTTGTTTCCTTTATATGTTTCCTTATGTCAATTTTTTTTTTTTGAAATTTCTTGTTTACATCATGTAATTCCATTTTTAATATGTATATTATAATTTTAAAAAAACTCTGGATTTTTTTATAATCACAAAAGGTGGAGTGTAATAGAATGTTCCAATTATTAGATCTATTCATATTAATATTATTATATACTGATTGATTTAGTTTATAATTGATTTATTTCTTTAGTATTCCATGATTTATGATCATTAAAAGAGGTAAATTGTTGTCTTAGTTCAAAAACTCCTTTTTAATGCTCAAAATTTAGTTTTATATTATTGATAAATTCTAATTTTTGTAATGGTAAATTATTTTCTAATGAAAAATATGAATTATGGATAATTCTGAAAATTTAATCATGAGTAAACAACCTTGCACATGTTTGAATTCAACTAACCCTGATGGATAAGTAACATAATTAATGTAACCATAGGAAAATGTCCACATGGCTTCATGAAAAAAAATCATGAGTCAGATAAGGAAAATTTTCTATGTCTAGAATTGACCACATGATGGAATCAACAGACCAAACAAGGACTTAAATAGACTATGAGTATTGATCCTACCACCTGAGGACCCTCTTTAACTACATTGGGAACTTATGTGACCACATGAGGAACTTAAGTTACTTTATAAGGAACTCAGATGATTGTAACAAGTGGCCAATGAATCAGGATATTATATGTCTAATTTTCCAACAAACCATAAGATGATTTGACCATGCCTATGTGAAGATGAAGTGATCGTGTCTAAGATAGGATGAAATGACCATGTAAAAAATTTAGAATTTCATATTAGAGTAATTTGAACATTGATTATTTTATTAATATTTAAAAATATTTAATTAGATAAGGATTTATATTTATGAATAAGAGACTCTCATGTAAACAATATAAATGAAACATCATAAAATACTAAGAGAAGACTGATGTTTTGGTTGTCCAGTTGCATGAAAAATTTTTCTGTTCCTTCTCAGTGAAAAAATACCCAATTTTTTTTCTAAATTAGTGATTTAATGAAAAATGATCAACCAAAGAATAATAGAGTTTGATTTTATTCAAAAAAAAACTCTATTCACTCCTTATAGTCTCCCTATTTTACTTAATTTTGGAGTTTTGCTTATATTATTTTGTATATCTATAAGCACAAGATACTACTTTGTATTTGGGTGTAATACATACTCTATGTCTATTATTTTTACATAGATTATCCCATGAATAACTAAGAAATGTGATGGTTGCATCCTAGATTTATATATGTGGAGCTATATCTTGAATGACCTGATCCATGTTGTAGATCATGCTTATTATGATTTAATAAAAATTCTTGGTAGTAAATGACTATTATCTAGAGAGTATTTAGTTCTATATTATAAATGAATATCTTATTTTAATTTCTACTATGTGTATTTATTTATCTTCTTATTCAATTTTTAAAATGTTTTCAATGGTAATATCTTTTCAAATATTCATTAATAATTATATCTTTTGGATGTGAACCATTTAATTTAGTGGAGGTTCTAGTTCCAGATGGCCCAAATATTTCTTGAGGTACCATATATCAATCATATACTATAGCCCATGGTTTATTTGATTCTTCAGTATCACACTCCATTATTATTTATATCTTGTTTCATTCCTTATAACTCAAGGTAGAGTGGTTTAGAGTGGACCTAGGGATGAATATCCTAATTTGAGGTCAGTTACTCCAGAATGAGGTTTACCTAGAATATGAGATGATGATGTTGAGAAATCAGTATTCTATGTATTTCTTATTTCTATATACATGACTATATGATGTAATCCTTGACATATACTAGTTGTATTTTTGGCATTCATTTATTGATTTCATTATGATAAGAGTTGTATTATATGATGATGAGGGATGATGTTTTGAACTGACAAGTGAATGGGATTATTAGATGGGTCATAGGCTCTCGAAGATGTAATTTCATTGGTTAGAAATTTCTTTCTTATATTTATTGAAGTAACTGGTAGTGTAGTTTTGAAGAGTTTTCTAGGGGTTTTAGAATGCATTTCTCAATGATCTTTTAATTTTACACCCTCAACAAGATATAAATTTTCTAAATAGTGTTGAAACTAGGTGCCTCGCCTATTTTTATGGATCCTTATTGGATGTAACTATTTGATCAATGAGGGTTGATGATTGATGATATGATACCAAAAAATTTCATTCGGCCTAGTGTGCCAGTGAGTGGTACTCAAGTGTTATTTTCAAATAAGCCTAATAGTGGTTTGAGGTTTTCTATAGACTACCTATAGTTGAATCAGGTAATGGTCAGGATCTTTTGTCTCATCTCGACAACATGGTATTTGTTTGACTAATAGAAGGTAGCTTGTCTTCGAATATTTATTTGTGGTTCAATTATAACCAAATGTGGGTGGAGGAAGAAGATATCTTAAAGACTACATTCTAATATTGTTAGGGGGGATTCATTTATATGTTTCTATTTTTTGGTTTCATAAAGGGCCCATGTTTTTTATAGGACTCATAAACACTATATTATTTTATTTCTTGGATTAGTTCATAAAAATATTCATCACAGGGGTTTTATTCCATAAATGAGTTCTTGAAATCTATTCTAGATGAGCAGAATGTTTATAATTCTATAAAATTTCTCAACCAAATTCGTGCACTTAGACTGGATAGTTTTCGGGCCTCATTTTATGTTATTTCATGGGATCTTTTAGGGAGGACTTTGTTAGATCCATACAAGGTTTTTTTTCATAGGGGATTTATTCCGTGGGCATTCTTTTCTAAATTTATAATGCTCATTACTAAAGAGAAGGATTCTTCTTGATTTAATAATTTTGAGCCCATTAGTATTTTCAATGTTTTCTATAGAATTGTTTCCATCATTATTAATGGGAGAATATCTAATAATATTATTGACTGAGTTGATATCGAGCAAAATTGTTTCATAAAGGGAATATCTTCTGAGGATGAAATTGTAATTTCTCAGGAAATTGTTTCAGATCATAATCACGGGGTTCATGGTTCTTATAAGGACATCAAAATTGACATGGATAAGGCATATTAAAGAATGCAATGGAGTTTTATTCTATGAGTTATGGAGTGTATGGGCTTCTATAATTGGTTTCATGAATTATTTTTCAAAGGTTTTAGCTCCCCTTGGTTTTTGATTTCTTTAACGGGATGAGAAGTGGCTTCTTTAATTCTATCCATGGCCTTTGACAAGATAACCCCCTATCTCTTACCATTTTCATTATGGCCCTAAACCCACTTTGTCGGCTTCTTGAGAGGAATATGGACAATGAAAATATTATGGTTTTCAAATATTGTGATCAATTTCAAGGATTCTCTGAACTTATGTTCGCAGATGATATGATATTCTTTATAAATAGAGATAGAAGATATATTAAAGGCCATAAATAATTTTTGGGTGAGTATAATAAATGTAGTGGTGAATGAATCAATTTTGAGAAAAGTAGTCCATATGTGCAGTGGGAGTTCTTAGAGGGCCGAGAAAAAATAATGGAAGAAGTCTTTTGATTTCTCAGATGATAGTTTCCCTTGGATTACATGGTGGCACCAATTTCTCATAGTTGATTACACATCGGTCATTGTGATGGGGTGGTTAATAAAATCACTAGTCGGATCAACATTTGGAAAAAATAGTTCCTCTTAACCGGTTAGAGAATTAATCTTGTAAACATTATTATTAATTATATTCTGGTGCATGTCTTATCTATCCTTAGAGTTCCTAAAGGGGTGGTTAACAATACATAAAATATCATTATTTCATTTATATGGGACTCACAATGGTAGGTAAGGTACCATTGGCCTTTATAGAATAGGATTTATAATCCTTTTCATGATGGTTGCATTAATCAATACAGTTTGGAGGTATGAATGAAATGTTTACAAGCTAAATTGGTTTGGGAAGTTATGAAGGGTTGATCACTATAGGTAATGTTAAATAAGGGTAAGTATGATTAAACTCTTGTAACTCCAAGGGGAAAGATTTATTGGATGTGGAAGTCACTTTGAGATCAATTTTCTACCATCCATCAACACTCATGGTGGAAAATGGGGTTCAATAACATCAAATTCTAGTTCGATAATTCGGTGGGCTCTACTCTAGGATTCCCAAGCTGTCCAACCCCTGAAATTTCATTTGACTAGGTGACCCTTTCCCTTCATTTATCCGTGATATTATTAACAAAAAAATAAGATATTTTTGATGTAATTGAATTATCCTCTGATAGAGATCATTTAATTTTCACTGATGCATCAAAAAGGGTGTTCTCGGCTAAGACTTATAGGTATACACTCGAGCATGACTCAGGTATCAGTGGTGGTGTTGATTTTTTCTGGTGTAAAGATATTCCAATCAAGTATAACTTCATTATTTGGAATATTTTCAATAAATTCATCCCTATAGAGGATTTGATCTATAATAAGGGTATCACCATTGTCTTGAGGTGTCGGTGTTATCGGAAAGGAAATGTTGAAACAATAGAACACCTTTTCTTTGAGAGTGATTGGGCCTTGACTGTGTGGAGTTACCTTTGTACTATTTTGGGCCTCGACATGTAGTAGGGTAATAGAGGTGTCTTGAAGAATAATTAAATGTAGGATGATAGTGTTTCTGATCATGTACACATTGCATGGATTGTTTTTATGCCTGTGGGATGCTGGACGATGTGGAAGGGGTGAAATAAAACATTCAGGTAAGGTACTTATAGTTCTTCTATGGCTATCCATGTTTGATATAGGTGTATCGCGGTGGATTTAGGTCTCCTATTTAAGAATCAGGATAGTAATAGACACCTAATGTAGGCCCTTCATTCTATGGGTAACTATCATCCATCCCAGGAAGTGTAGGTTTCATCAATACCGGGGATATGGATTTGTTAGAGGCCTCATATCAATGGACTAAAGCTCAATGTGGATGGGTCATGTAATTTCGATTTGACGTGTGGAAGGGGAGTGGTTCAAGTTCATAACGGGTTAGTGCACATAGTGTTCAACATCTTCTATGGATAGGGGAGCACAATTATAGGGGAGGACAATTCCCTTATTAATGGTATGGTTGATTTCATTACTCATAATCTACCACTCTCATTCATTGAAACAAATTTAGATGTTATCCACAACTCTATTCAAGGTAATATGTCCCATATCTGGTCTATTTCATATCTTATCTGGTGGTGTACATGATGTTTTCTTGATTTTTTTTGGCTTTCTTTACACATTGCAGGAGGGAAACAAAGTGGAAAAATTTATTTCTTGGAATAGGGACCTCAGATGAGCCTTATTTTATTTTCTCTAGTGTGGGTAGTCTTCCTTATCAATGCACAGATCTTATTCGAGAAGACACCATTGGACTTCATTATTTTATACCTTATTATCCTACTTTTCTTTATTTATAACCTAGACTTATGCTTGTTTTTTATGAATTTTAGTGATAATAAAATTAATATAGTAATGGTGGTTGTGGTGTCTCACAAGGGAGTGGTTGTTGATTGTTCAAAGATCGAGGAAATGATATATTTTGTAGCACACAAAAAGTTTTTAAAGGTTTATAGTTTCCTTATTATCATAGGATAATAACATAGCTTTGTATTCAACTTATCATGGATTACAACCCCATTTATATCCTTAACCAGGAAGGGCCATCCTTTTGTGTCAACCGAACAATGCTAGAAATATTTTTTAAACTTGAAGGAGAAGTTGGTCTGTGACCCCATATTTAGATTTTCATATGGAGGAGTTATTTTTAAGGATTTATTTGATGTATCCCATGTCATTCTGGGTAATATATTGATACATTATTGGGAAGTGACCTCATATGGTTTGAGGATGTTACATCCCCATGAGCACAACTGTACCACCCATGATCTCAAGTGGGGAGTGCTGGTGTTTCATCTAAATATGGGGTGAAATTATTTCATTGGTGAGTTATTTTTGGTCATTATAAATTATTAGAGCTTATATTATGTTTTCTATCAAAAGTATCTGAAATTTTATATGCATGCATGGATGGATTTCCTACTGGAATATGACATCGAGATCTCCTATACCCCAGGAAAATATAATGTAGTGGTTGATGTGATGATTATAAATTCATAAATAGATATCCTTAGGAATACTATAGATACCATGATGGTGATGGAGAACATATTGAAATTCATCTTGATATATGGGATTTTTTTGGTAATGGTTATTTGGATAAGAATGCAATATAGTCTAGATTGATGCATTTTGTGATGCAGTCTCAATAAGGAGACTAGCAGGTAGTGTTTATATGAGATTGTTTCTTCCATGGTGATGCTTCTAATGGACATATAAAGGATCAAATACATAAAAATCTATTTAAAGTGATGTATTTTATTCTATATATTATTTATGAGGAGTCTCTTTGTGAGTTTCATAAATCAACAGTGGAAGTGATCCATGTTATACCTAAGATGTATCAATATTATAGGGGTTTGATTTAGTGTCTTAGGATGACTTAATTAGTAGTAGTGTTCACAGTGTGATGCTTAGTTTTCTATTAGGTGAATGTATAGAATCTATTTCAAGGTTGGTTATTACATCTATCGAATGTTTGCAACTATAAGTGGGAGGACGTATTAGTTGATTTTTTCATATTTTACCATGAGTATAAGGAGAGTATAATGTTATTTATGTGATCTTGGATCTTTTGATGAATTTTATCCATTTCAATGTGAATAGAGTGTTAGGTGTTGTAGATTATTATGAAAGATTTTATGTGGATGACATGGTGTGGATTAAAATGGTATCAATGCTGATCATCATTGAACATAATCTTCATTCTACCTCGTAACTTTATGATGATTTATTTTGGATCTCATTTTCATCTTAGTAACACTTTATATATATATGACTATGTATGGACAAATTAGACCATTCAAAAATAAAAGGATATTTTGTGAGCATATAATCTAGATTTTAACGGGTTATAGATAAATAACATACCATTTATTATTTTTCATAAAATAACTATGACAACTCACCCATTATCTATGGATGTCTAAGTTGTTGTATAGATAGCCTTATAGATCCTAATCATACAGGATGAAGTTTGTGGAGTCATCATTTCATGGACCAGATGTTATGTAGAGTATGATAACAAAGGTTTAGATTATTCTAAACTGGATGAAGTTGGCACAAGAGTTTCATAAGATTTATATAAATTGCGGGTGGACACCTATGAAGTTCAAGGATGAAGATCATTTATTTTTATGTGTTTACCATCATCATGGGTTGTGGAAGTTTGGAAAAGGGAGTAAAAATTCTCCCTATTTTTTGAATCTTTTGAGCTATTAGGGCATGTCAGTATATTTGGAATATCAATTTATTCTTCCCCTTATACTAGACCAAATTACTAACATATTCAACAAGTCAAAACCTGATGTAATCTTTATGATGACTCATTTTCATCAATTATGGAAAGTTGGAAATGGATGATGATGTGATTCTTGTGGAGCATCCAATAATTATGTTGAATGATCATGAGAAAAGGATTCATGGATGTGTTATTTTTTTGTTTCACATTCTATTGGTGCATGGTATCTTCGAGGATATTACGTGGGATGATTAGTCACAATTACACACTCAGTATACCATCTCGTTTTGAACATTGTTTTTAAATGTTTCCATAATTGATGTCCATTTGATATTTTTTTTAAGATGATTATTTGATATTATTAATATTCTATGTTTTCTTGTGCCTAAGTAGTGAAACAGTTCCATTTGAGAGATATATCTAATGGAGTGTAGGGTTTAGTGGATGTGATTTTCCTTATGAGTTAGTTTTGATTCTTGTTGGTGAAAATTGATTGAAATTTATACAATGAAGTTTATTAGACCTTTATTTTCCATTACATTTTATAGTTCAATTTTTGGATGTATCAAGAGGTTATTTGGGGAAGATAAGTTCAAATCGGTGTTGAGTTTTTAGCATGGAGAGGTAATTTGCATTATTGATTTTAAAATCACTACATGTAGCTCTCGTTATAGTGTAAGGTGAATCTGTAGGTGGAGATTTATGTCATGATGTTGTAGTTATATTCATGTTGTGATGGTTCTATAGACATTTTTAGGTTACTTCATTTAAGGTCCTTAATTTTATGGTTCTTATATATCATGGAATAAATCCTCAGAGTTGATTTTATGGGGTTCTATTATTTTTATATCGGATAAAAGTCTCAAAAATAATTCCATGATCTCTAGGAGACTAATATTGATGGTTTCATTTATATATCATTTCATTATAGTGTTTTAGTCAATGATAAATCATCCCTTAGTCATTAAATATTTGGAATGTTCTTTAGGTTTATGGTGTAGAAGATTTGGTAGATACACAATGTGAATTCAAAAAGGAAATTTTGAGATAGCTTAATTGTAGCATGACTATATCTTACCTCACTGTGATATAGTGTTTCCCATCCCAGGAATAATTTCAAGAGCTCCTTCAAATTTATTTTTTTTCAACCATGGGTAACCATGAGTTTGTTTTTGGTAGGCTTTTAGTTACCATTTATAGAAAAGATAATTTTCTTATTGAGATTCCTTTTTCATGAACCAAGGTTAGTCTCTTTATTTTTTTATTGGTTCTCTCTAAATTATTCCATCCAAGGAAGGGTTTAAATAATTTGGTTTAGGTTTGGAGGATTTTTGGTTGAATAATTCATGTATATTTATGATTCCTAAATTATCAAGGTTTTACTTGTATTTTTTTAGGTGAATATGTATTAATTATTCATGTCTTACATAGTGGTTTTGAAGCTTTAATTGAAGTAACGGATTTGAAAAATCTCTTTTTTTTATAATGTGGAATTAGCCTGATATTTCTCTATTTGGATGGATAATATGTATTTTATTAAAAAAATATTGAATTTTGATAAATAAAATTGAATGATAAAGGGTTGTATAACATGTTATTATATGTTCCAAAGTTTTTTATTACATTAAATGGCTTATAGTTTCTTATCATAAAAGTTTTATTATGGTGGTATTTATATATGAAAATTATAATATGATTTATTTTAAAGATTCCCAAAATATTAAAAAGTTAATCATATAAATATAAACCAATTGTAGGAAATATAAAATTGATATAATTTTTTTTTTAAATGTGGGAATAAATTATTAATAAAAAATATCTAAAATGGGAAATGTAAAAATTTTTGTCATTGAAATTGTAATGCTATATGCTCATTGGGATGTTTATATTGAATGTACCTTGTTAAAAAAAATTGTAGCTCATTAGATATTGTGTGTTTTGAGTAGCAGGGATACTGTTTCCTTCCCATGATTGGAAATGGGAGAGGTGGTTATTGATTTGGAATGATGACAATGTTTTTTGTGTCAAAATATGATGCGTGGTGTGGTTTTTGAGGTTGTTGGTATGAGATGCTTAGAGGTTGTGTGGTGGTCAGTTGGTTGAACTGAGGTTATTTTATAGTTTCTTAGTATCAATGAGATGGTATTGATAATGATAAATTTATTATGGTGTATGTATTGGAACTTAAGGAAACATAACAATCAATGAATTTCTTATACATGAATAGGACAAGTATTGATCGGAAATAAACAAGGATAATGGATATTAATGGGTTGAAATTAGATATAAAATTTAATGAAATAATGAACATAACATGGATGATAAATGGTAACTCTTAAATGACCAATTTATGTGATTAATATGAGTAGATATAGGCATTACTCTGACTATTGTTTTGGGTATAAGGTATCATTGATGATGTAAAAGTGGAATTAGTTGTTAGTTGAAAATGGTGGCGACATGGAGAAATATGTTGTTTTTGGTGTGAAACTACAAGGGTATGTTTTTGTGTGGACTTATTAAACATGATTTTTTTTGGATTTCATACATACCCACTATAAAATTCAATTATTACTATAACCCACAAGTTTTGTGTTCTGGGTTTTTCCCCCAACCACTGCCTTGGTCAAGGAATGATGGTCGATTACTCTATCTTTCTTTCTCTCTTTTATAGGTGTGGTATGAGATGTGATTGATCATAGTACACTATTTATATAGATGTGGTGATGATACTTGGGGGTGTGTCATCTATTGAAGTAGGGAATGAGGTTGTTCTCCTTCACTTTCATGAAACCGTACTTAAATAGACTTGTGATGTGGCTGGTGTTTGTAGTGGAGATGTGGATAGGTAATTTATACTTGTGGTTATGATTATAATATAGTTGATAGAGGTTCCAGTGGGATTGTTAGACCCAATAAGGATAGGGGTATGTTGGATATGGTTTAACACATATCTGATGTGATTAGATAGGTATCATGTGCTGCAACATGACTTTGAAAGGGATGAAAAAACAAAGATTTTTTTTTATTTTGGGGTGTGAAGATGAAAAACTAGTATGTATGTGGTCATGTGTACCATTTATTATTGTATTCTTTAGTAATATTTTATTAAACAAGGATGCAATATTTTATTAGTGATCCTTGGTAAGGCAAGATGTTATATGACCTTGGTTTCTTGTCGGTCAAGTTGTTTATTTGCTGGATCATAAGTATTATTCTTACATATTTTCACGAGTTCCATCAAGGAGAATCCTACTGAGTAAAAATGAATGATCATAAAAATATTTATATACTAATTTTTAGGATTCCAATATGAGTTTGGAGATTGATAAAGATATTACTAGCATGGATTTGGGAGTTATGGTTTGATTTACAACTTATGAGTATGTTTTAGTATTTTTCATTTTGGGAGACTTTTAATTATGAGGTCATATTCATGCATCATTGGATTAATGTTGATCTTGTATTAGTTTATATTATTCTGTTAATTGGTGGATTTATTATTATTTTCAAAGGATATATGTATCTAACTACCCTACTTTTTTTAATTCAAATCCTTAGTGATAGTCACTAACCTAGGGGCTATTGGAGGCATTCCCTAAGGGTCACTGCCATTTTCACTGTATTCCTTGGATGGATATCAAGTCGGGATTGTTCATGAAATTATAAACACTAAATATTAAAATTATTAATAACAACATAATTAAAAAAACCAAACAAAATTTCTAATAATACCATAAGAAAATGTATTTAATTTCTTTAAAAAGCACTTATTGACGGTGTAAAAACATTACGAAACTAAAGCATCATTTATAGATATAGATATCAGAGGCATATAATTGATAGAAACAAATATAACTGGATACTATATTTCTTATGAGGGAACAATAGTAGCACACAATTATTTAAAATATTTTTTTTTGGAAAAACATATTTGAAATAATGATTTTGGTTAAAAATACTAATTTAAGATGGGAAATTGTGATTAATTTTATTAAATATGTAGTATATTTTAAATTAGTACAAAAATTATTGAAAAAAAATATTCCACCATATTTAATACAATTATAAAAAAAATTGAAACTAAAACATAGATCTGTCTCTAATACATCCTATTTTGATTGAATTGTAAATTTCCATAAAAAATAATTATTTCCCATTCAATTTATTTAATGAGAACCAAAACTATTAGTGATGGAATTTATTCCATCTCAATAAGTTATTTTTATCTCCATTAATCATGATGAAATTTAATTATATCACATTATGAACAATATTGAGTCTATTATAAAATATTCATCCTAAAAATTTAATTTTTTATACTTCTTCATCATTTCCATAATCACCATTATTAACAATAGTTTTATATAAATTAATTTTAAATAATTTTACCTTTGATAAATTTAACGTTATATAAATATTTTTAATTTTCTGAAATTACCAATAATTATACAGTAGTAGTTAATAGTATATAAACATCATCACTATGAACATCGTATAAGATAATTTATGCTACCCTATTTTAAGTTTAAGGGATAAAACATAATATAGTATTCAAAATCCCCCATGTTTGGTATTTTATATGAATTTTACCCAAGTGCAATGATGTATTTCTCACTCTATTCCACTACCATATAAGTATCTATATCATAAGTATCAATTACCCTTCTATGGTAATTCCCTTATGCTAAAGTTACATAACCCATTATTAAATTTTGGAATGGTATATATGAATATTCTAATAAGATATAAATCCTCTAGTATCTTTCATAACACCCATATAGAAGGGAATGGACCCATTCCAAAATTAATAAATATGTTATTATGACCTTATAATCAAATTGTTAAAAAGAATTATATGTTTAATGATATGGAACCCCGGTATGAATAACTGTAATTCCATCATATATATAAAAATAATTAAAAATAATTGTATAAAAATTCATATATCCTTATTATATTAACATTCATCTGATTATGATATTTTCAAACCTTCTTTTATCTATGGAAAACTCTTTATTTTTCTTTTTATAAAATAAATATTTATAAACCATAATTTAATCATGAAATTACATATATTCATTGAATATAAAGTCTTCTTTATTTATGTTATTTAGTTTATTTAGTCATTCACAAATAAAAGAAGAAGTTATTATCTATATTAAAATGAGTGATGATCTAGAGTTAGCTTCATTTACCATTCATCTTTGTTTTCATGAACATTTATTGTTATTAATTATATATTTTCCATCCCATATTTTTCATACATAATCATCTATGTCATAAAGAAAATGAATAATACATGAAACTCTTATTAAAGAGATAAGAGAGTATATAATTAAAGAAATAAAGAAAATCCATGAAAAATATCTCTATTTAGAAATGTAAAATACATTTATAAAACTGTTTCACCATCCCTAATGAAAAATGTTCCATAATAAATTGATATTTGACTTTTCAAATTTACCATTCTAAAATTTCATATTTAAATCTCTAAATCTCATATATAATTTAGCTCAACACATTCATGCATGATTCCAGTATATATATTAATGAAACAAATTCCCTAACATAAAATATTTATTCCACAAAGCTTAAATAGAAAAAATAGTAAATATATTTAAATTTATAGAAAAATAGTATAAGAAAATAAATATCAAAATAAATGATCCTTTATTATTTCATAATAAATTCTACCCATATTGCATTCTCACACTTTGTGATAATAAAATTTTTATAAAATTGAAATGAAAAAAATATAATTCTCTATAAAAACAAAAAATTGATAATGTTTATAAATATAAAATCACAATATTTTAATTAAAAATAAATAAATAACACCCCATTTAAATTTAAAAAAAAATTATATATATATTATCATTAAAAAATAAATAAATTTCTTTATTTTTTATTTATTTAAATTAAAAATATATTATAGTTTTTTTCATAATTCTTCATTAATTTTTTTTACAAAAACATTTACTTATTTATTTTAAAACAAAAGTCCTTTTAATTTTGATAAAATAATTTATTCAATAAAAATAGTAATAAACATATATACTTTCCTTTTAAATGATAAAATTTTGATTTAATTTGCAACTTAATTAAAATTTAATTTTTAATTTCTCGAATTAAAATATTTTTAAAATTTCCATTTTATTCTCACTTAAAATGAATATTTCAATATCAAGTATAATTTTTCTATTAATATATATGACTTTTAATTGGAAATTAAATTTCAAGATCATATTATATTTTTAATTCCAATATTAATTTTAATAGTTACTTTTAATCTCATTTTTTAATTTATTATATTCTAAAATGTATATAGACATTACAATTTCCATTTATTTGCATAATTTTCTTTTGAAATTTCATTTCATATTTTCAAGAATAATATAAATTTCAATTTAAATTTAGTGTTATAATTTATTAATTTAATTTAAATTTAAATTTATTATTTTCATTATTTAAATTTTAATTTAACATTTCAATCAAATTTTCCTAATTAAAAATTTTAAAATTAAAATTTTATTATAAATTTATTTTTTAGATCATAATTTTCATTATAAATTTATTTAAAAAATTAAAATTGGGTTTTAAATTTCAATATAATTATCAATTTTAATTTAAATCTAAAACTTTTTATTGTTTTATTATTATATATGGAGACGCCAAACTTTGTTACATAAATATTGTATCTTATTAGTGTAGAATTAATCGAATAATAGTACAATACACACCTGAACTATAAAGGTTTAGTGTCTTTGGAAGCATGGATACATAAAAAACGATAAGATAAATGATCTACAAACATTCCCATTATGTTCATCAGAAATAACACCCTTATTATACATTAAAAACTTAAAAACAATCTCCATAACCTAGGGATTTGAAACATAAGAAAAGGTGAGCATAGTTTCTTAGTAAGGGTAAACATAAGAGACATCAGTCTATGATCATAATTGAGCATAACATAAGAATAAGGGAATGAGAACATGATCTTAACATTAGATAATCATAACCATCAATTCATATATCATAACTATGAGACATGAAATAATGATTTTTCAATCAAATGGAATAATAAATATGTGTAAATAGTTGTCAATAATCAATCATGATTCATGAAAAAATATTATAAGAATAATACATAAGTTTTTTCATATACATAAGTATAGAAAATCATTTCCTTAGTCAAGGATCACTTCAAGGACTATCATAGTTGATTGGGTTCACTCCCCATTATGTCATTTCCTTAGTTTATGTTCACTCCAAAGATTATCTTATTAGATAATTTCCCTTACTAAAATGGGTTCAGTACCCATTCTAGTCCTTATTATCTCATATGGTATCTTTCATTTTCACATTAATTTAAGGGATATATAATTTAATTCCCTTCTGTCATAAATTGAAAATCATATATATGTTTTCCATAAAATCCAAAAATATTCCTCGTATCATAACCCATGGAAAAGATATGTGTTTCATTAAAATTCTATCAATATAATCATAAACCATACAGATAAATAATAAATATTGTTACATTGGATCTTATCCCCAATAAATCAGAAAAACATCAAAGGAAGTTTTTATAGATGATAATACATTTAAAATATCACCAGAATATTACTTGTTTAAATTAAAAATTTAATTATGGTATAAATTATTTGAAATATAAAAATTTCAAAAATATTAAGGAAATATTTCCCGGAAAAATAAACAAGGAAACCTACAAATTAATCTTTAATGAAAAGATTATTAATGATTTCAGGGAAATCTATTCATATGATATATGAAAAGACAAAAATTCCTTCCAATTTTTTTTAAAAAGGTTAACAGTATCTGTAACACCTCAGGATTTCATAGTACAATATCTCGTTAATGCAATTCAATATCTTGTGCCACACACAACACTGAGTTTGAGCAGACCACGACTTATCAAACTAGTTGTTCAAAAAGCAGTTATAAATAGTATTAACTGCATTCTGAATTTTATATACTCCATATAATTTTAACATCCATATTATCTGTTTCTTAGACATAATATAAGAAAAAATTCAATTTTTCAAATAAAAGATGTATTTTTTAAAAAATAAAATTTTATCGCCTTTTAATGGCGGTAATCCCTTTTTAGAATGAATATTTAACACTTTTATATATTCAATTTGAAAAAATAAACTTCTTCTTTATAATTTGGGCATAAAAATTTAGTTTGCATAAATTTTTGGTGTTTTTCTGATAACTATCATATTTTGAAGAATAGTGAAAAATACTAAATTTTAATTGAAAACAAATTTTTTTAATCGAAATAATTTATAGTGTTAAATTATGAATTTTAGTGGTTTTAAAGTACAATGATATTATATGTTTATCATCTAATATATTGCAGGTAATTATAAGTAATTTCACATTTAAATTGGACTTAAACACAAGTCAATCTTTTGAAAGTTTTTACTTTTTAAAAACCTAATTTTGTGTTTTGACAACCAAAATTTATTTTCATGTAATTAATGAAACTTATATGTTTTGAACATAGTAAAATATACTTCATTTTTGAATTTATAATATCAAAATTATATTAGGGTAAATTTTTTGTATTTTTCTGAAAACTTTCAATTTTTGACGATTAGTGAAAACACTACGTTATTGTTTAAAATTGAATTTTATTTAAATAATTATTATTATTATTTAAATATATTTTAAAGTAAAAATAGATAAATAATACCTATATTTGTCCAATTTAATTCATTTGAGTCATTTTATAATAATATTAGATGTATACAAGTTTATTGAACTTCATAACGTCTTTTACCCACCTTCTAGGCACATTTTCAAATTTTCCTAAAACGTAATTTTACCACTTATGTGAATTGAATTTTAAAAATACGAGAGACATAGTTGATATCAGTATGTAAAATGTGGTTCAATAGGATTAAAATAATTTTTGGTTAATAGTAACTTTAGAATTTTATTTACCAAGGTTAAAAGTAAATAGAGTAATTAAAAATAAAATGATATTATAATTACCCTAACACGTGCCCTAATTCCATTGGATATGTTTATTTCCACCAAAATCAACCTTAGGAATAAAATATGATCCTTTTTGGTCCACTTGGATTATATTAGAACATTAATTAATATTTTATTTAAAGAAGAGTTAAAAGTGCTAAATTCAAATTTTAATAACTAAAACATTTTTAATATAGAGTCATACATAATATAATTTAAAATATATATATATATATATTAATTAATAATATAAGAATATTTACTAAATCATGGAATTTTATTTATAATTTTTAGACATTAAATAATTTAATTTATTTATGACATAACGATGCTGCAGTAATTACCTCATTAATAAAATATTAAAATAATTGATAATAAAAATATCAAAATAAATGTATATTGAGACTTTTGATGTATTCAACGAATTTTATAGGTTAATATAATATTTTATGGTTGATTTAATGTTTTTTTGAAGTAATCAAGTTTTTTTTGGACTTTCATAAAAACCAAATGCTAAATATTGTCAAAATTGACATAAATTAGTTTTAAAAACAAATACAATATTATTAAATGATATAATAATACTAAAAATTTATGGTTTGTACAAAGTACTTATATAATTATACATATTTAGTTAATTAACCAATTTATCTTCTATTGAAATATTATAGTAGGTTTATTAACCATGTTATATAAAAATATAAGAAGACATAGTAAAAGTTAAACTATTTAACCAAGAGTTAAATTTAAAAGATAAGGTTTATATCATGACATAAACTTGTCAAAAATATATTTTCTAAGAGACTTTATAACCATACCTACCTTAGGATCTAAATAAATCCATTTTAACCCATTATAAACCGAAAATGATTTCATAATAAAATAATATTTCAAGTTTTTTCTTAAGTGACCCTCACCTCTCTTATAAAAGGGTACCTCCCCTTCTCTCATAATAACACCTCCAAATCCATTTGGCTTGACCAAACCCTACTCAAACATCCTTCCAACATACCTCACTTCAACCAATAGGACTTATATTGATTAGAAAGCCAGCCTAAGGATAACTTTTGATCAAATCAAAAGGAAGTACCCGAAGAAGAGGTAATTATTTCATCACCTCTTTCAATATTCTTTTCTTCTTGCACTTCCTCTTTTTTGGTTGTTTTTATACCAAAATAATAACTCAGGTATCTTCTATATACTGAGATATTATTATAAATATGGTACAACCATATTCATTATTCTATCCATCCTATGAATGATAATGTCACCATACGTTCGTACGTACGACTTATTGTCTCCACGTTGTGGTGTAGTTTGTTATTCAATGCTTCATTATTTGGATGTATATAATAATGAGTAAAATTGATCTAAATAATAAATATAACTTGTTAATGACTTTTTATATATAATATACCATCCAATTACATACTATTTCACCATTAATAGAATGATATTGTCGCTTGTGCGTACGTACGGCTTACCGTCTCCATGACGCGATGAGATTCATCTTTAACGATCACCATTCAATATTTTATATATATATATATTGATTAATTATGAGATATATGAATAATATTTCTACTAAAATAATATATATTTTTTTAGATGATACACCATCTAGGTAGAGGATAAGCGCCTGGTAGAGTTGGTCACATTGATGCATGACTCTACCTGGGGTCAGGAATGGATAGAGGATCTCGCTTCGGGCCTCTCGGAGGGATGCCGACTCTATCACAGAATGTCCAGCTGAAGGGATCATACTCCTGTAGAAGGAAATTATGCCTTACCTTTAGGGTAATGAGAAGGAGGGGCACTAACCCAAACAAAAGATGTCCAGGATACGGTGAATAAGAGGACCATGTTGTCTTCCAAAAAGTACACTGCGTGTAGAAAATATACACACCGTGTTGTCTGACCCCGGGTACTGGCCGTGTACAACGGCCCGTGTCTTAGGATGGTCAGGTAGGAAAAATTAGTACATGGCATGTAGTATGGTATACACATCGTGTCTGGGTAACTGGGGTTGGCTTTGTGCACTTTGGCCATGTGCCCGCACACGGTCATCAACCAGTGTAACTGCCACATAGGGTGACCCGTGTTACTGGCCTTGCCTAGAAGTGTGATGGAGTACATGGTTGTGTACTCCATCCCGTGTCCGCGTATCCCCAGGTTATACGCCGATTCCCGCATAGCCGCTTCTGTCACGCTATACACGTTGTGCCACCTAAAGTCGTGTAGATCATCCCCTGTCTGTTTACTACCCAAAGTACATGCCGATCTTCAGGGAAATTCTAACACACCCTGTGACCGGGGTCACACACCGTGTTATTCCTCTCTGACCCCGAAACCCTAGCTGCCGCCGCCAGCACTACACGGCGTGTTCTTAGGAAGTACAAGCCGTGTATTCTGGAAATTTCCAGAAACGCGGACTTCCGCTGTCGCGCCTCAAGTGATGATCCATTTGTCTATCCGGCCACTCGATCGCCACGAAACCTTCGGGTTATGGTCTCCCTGACACTACAAAGACGCTTCTGGTGTTTTCGGGCCTCCGATCGTCTCCGAAAACATGATTTGATTCTACCGCGTGAAGAACGCTCGAAGAAATCCCTTTACTGATCTGGTCCGATTCGTCATCTACCATTGTCGCCGCACCTCCACAAGGTAGTTGCGGTTTCAAACCTTCGATTTGGGATTGTTGTGTCATGGAACGGATGTGCCACGATCCGTTGTTCTTCTCCCCGTGAAGAATGCACGAGAAAAGAATGGGGGAGGAAAAATCCAATAACAAACCAAGGAACGAACCTCCACCATCATTCGTCACGGCGTTGATCTGCTCTCATTAATAGGTTTAAACAGAGAAGAGATCAACATAAATAAATTCATGGATTATTTCCCCAAAATCATCCAAAAGAAAACCCTCCGGTTAGAACGTACGAATCCGCATATCAACTTGTTCATGGTTGATCTGCGTTTGTCGTTTAAACTCAAAAACAGGGAAAATAAATTGAAATAACAAACCCCGACCTCAAACCGATTGAAGAGCGATCGTCGCGACGCATTCGCCGAAGGGATTCGTCAAAATCTGAGGGGCATCGATTGCTCACATCATCGTCGTCCGCCAACATGTCCTCCTCCGCCCAAGATCCAAGTGAAATCTCTCTCTCTCTCAACTCCCAAGGTTATGAGGCTAACCCTACGAATTTTCAATAAGCATGTATTTATAGGGGAGGATTAGGTCGATGCTTAAAAAAAAGGTAACATTTTAAAATAATAAAATAAATCATTAATTTATTTTAATCCTTCTTAAGTGCTTCCCCTTTTAAAATTCCAAAAATTAAACTTCGCAGCCAACCTACGCCGGTTGAGGTTAGAACCGTTATTTGGTAAAGTCGTCGTCCCAGACGCAAAACAACCCTCATATTTTTATTCCGGGAACCCGTTTGGGAACTGCCACAACCGTGCACGAGTGCCGACTCACTTAACTTAAAAAAATTCATACCACCATTCCGGGCTCACTGGACCTCGGAATGATGTACATTCTTCACGCCCTGTCTCGAAATAATTCCATATAATATTAAAAAAATACATAGAAAATCCGAGACATTACATTCTCCCCACCTTGGGGCTTTACGTCCCTGAAAAGCCGAAGTAAGGGCTACTCAAAAAGATGAGGGTATTGGGCACGGATTTGAGCCTCTCGCTCCCACGTGCTCTCCTGAGGATTCTCGTGCTGCCACCGGATGCACACCAAGGGAATCGAACACCCACGAAGGATCCTCTCATGCCGATCCTCGATCTCCACCGAGTACTCAGTGAAGGTCACTCCATCCTCGATGCCCAGCTCACCCCAGTCGATGATGTGCGACGGATCGTGCATGTACCTCCTCAAGCTGTGACACGTGGAAGACATCATGTACCCAATGCAACTGTGGAGGTAGAGCTAGGTGGTATGCCACCTCGCAAACTCTGCACAATATCTAGAAGGCTCTGATGAACCTCGAAGATATCTTGTCACCTCGGCCAAATCTCCATAACCCTCGTTGAGGTGAGACCCGAAGAAAGACGTTGTCTCCCTCTTAGAACTCCAAAGGCCTCCTTCATTAGTCAGCATAGGACTTCTGCCGGCTCTACGCAGTCTTCATCCACTCTTGGATGATCTGCACCTTCTCTGTGGTAGCTCGTACCAAATCTGGACCCATGAGTGCTGAATCTCCAGGGTCAGTCCAGGAAAGCGGTGACCGGCAGGGTCTCCCATACAAGGCCTTGAACGGTGCCATACACTACTAGAAAAGGGTGCATTGAAGCCCCCCAGAATCGGGAAACCCCCATTGGCGGTCGCTGGCCTTGATAAAAAAAAAACGATCCCTTTTGCGCCCCCCCCCCCCCCCCCGCCCCCCTCTCGATCGAACCCTGCTCCCCCCCTGTCGCTGCACCCCCCGACGTCGCCCCCCCCCCCCCCCCCCCCCCCCCGCCTCCTGCCCCCCCCCCCCCCCCCGCCCGGCCTCCCCCGTCGCCGCCCCCCCCCCCCCCCCCCCCCCCCGCCTCCCGGCCTCCCCCACCTGGATGAGGACTCGTGATCGCAATGATCCAGAGGTTGCAGCATTGATAGTAAGTGTCTGTACTTACCAATAATTACATAAATATATATATTAACATATATATATTTATTTATATTTAAATATTTCACAGGCTCAATTTGAAGCTGAGTTAGAACATCTTCCAGAGGACCAGCGACAGATTCCCATGCGACGGGATGAGATCTTTCATCGCATTATCGGTCAGGACGGGCATGGCTATAGTTTGACCTATGGAGCAGGGATTCCTCGTTCTGTAGTGTCACGCGCTGCGATTTTCGGTCCTGATGTTGCTCATATGACACAATAGATGTCAGATTTTGAGGCACGGCTGCGCGCTTCTGAGGAGGTAAATGCACAATTGACAGCTGAGGTTAGAGCACTACTTGAATATGTGTGTAGAGCTGATGGTGTAGGTGATCATACGACGCGGGTATATACTATATTTATTTATTTAATTTAAATTTTTTTTGTTATTAAAATATTTATAATTTTTATTTGTTGTAGGCCCCTGGCCAACCAGAAGGAGCTAGCAGTGATGACAACGTGTGACGCATCATATATTCACGAGATATGTTTTTTGTTTTTACTGGTGGGGTTGACATTGATGTACTGTATTTATT